>JAEQBH010002391.1:0-571897 GCA_016808115.1 Tetrastigma voinierianum | reverse complement strand
CGGCCTTCCTCCTTTGAGCCAGATTGATTCGGTGCCCACGGTAAGGTGATTCGGAATCAACAAAATTTGTAGTCTAAGTTCCTCCTGCTAGTAGTCAAGCTACTCTTGTTAACATAAGCGATCTAGGGGTGAACACGGGGATGGAGTTTTCATCCATGAATGACTCACATCGATTGTTGAAAATGGTAAACTTTTAATTTGGTTTTTAGTTTTTGTTTAAGCAGTGTGAGTTGTTTGGTGATTATTAATTGTAAGCGAAAGTGAAATGAGAAAGGTAACTTTGAAGGTTTAGGTCACTAAGCGACAACATGGGGGTAACAAATTGTCCTCGGGTTTTATCCTGCGTATGACCCGGCTGACATAGTCCAAGCCACTGCTTAGGATCTTTGTTTAGCTAGAGCTAACCACACAGAATCACTCTATTTGAATTAAAACAGGCAACATGCATATCTGACCCCTTTCGGTTTGAGCACAACATTCAACATCATTTCGTGGCTTGTAAAGGCCGTCTAAAGAAACAAACAATTACATCTAGCAATAAGTATGCTTGTATCCTAAAGCATGGTAGTATTGGCCAAAGGTAATGACATTAAATGATATTTAACCCTAGTTTGAGAAGATGGGGGCCATAAATACAGTACCTGTAGCATTTAACACATGAGGACAACCTGCAACTGCCCCACAACCAAGCTAGCTACCTTCCTCTTTAAAGAAAAGGGGCTTAGCCAAGCATCTCTTGAGTTGTCATCCTCAAGAAGGGTGTTTGGCGGCCTAGAAAATAAGAAAGGAGAGAAGAGAGAAAAGCAAACCCAACTGGAAGGTACTGGAGATATTTACATAAAATGTGCCAAAAGATTGCTTCAAGTGTCCTCCCAGTTGCTTAGGGTTACAAAAACTATGGGGGTTTATATAGACCACCCAATGTATGAAAATACAAGAAAGCCCCAACAATTTGGCTGAACAAAGGGGACAAAGTAATACACCAAAATGAGGTCGGTTTGCATTACACAAAGATGACAAGGCGGGAGATTTACTAGACGAGAACAATTTCGCTAATTAGCGAAAATTTCGCCTAGTAAATTGTTGGGTAAGCGAAATGCCTGAAACTAAGCGAAATCGAGAGAGAATTCGTAATACTGCTTGCCAATTCGCTAGCTAGCGAAATTTCGCTAACTAAGCGGAAATTTCTTAGAGATAATGGCCCCATGTATTTTAAGCTAGGCACGATGTTAAGCGAAATTTTGAAACTGTGAGGCTGCAGTTTATTTAGGATTGCATTACGCTATGATTCTGAAAATTTTCGCAATCTTGTGTGAAATCCACTGCAATCATAGCGAAATTTCACGGGTTTATATTCTTCAGCTGCTTTGCTTGCATCCCCTCTCTTTGCATCATTTCTTCTCACTTTGCCTTCATTCCTTCATTGAATTTTAAAATGTTTGAAGGCTGATAAATGGGTTCAATCTTCATGGTTCAGCACATATTTCGATATTGAACTCTCAAGGTATGCAAAAACCTACAAAATAACCAAAAATACCCTCTAAACGGCATAAGTGATATTAGAGCACGAACACTTCAATTGACATTATTAACATGATTAGTGAAAAACACTGAAACTATCTAAAATGAGGCTCGAAATAGCACTATTTGGGCACTAATCAACTTGGATTGAGATTATGGGGTGTTTCAACACTTAGTACCTAATGCCGGCGGTATGGGAGTTACTAACAGCTCTCTAAGGTGTTAGAAAGCTTAAGAATAAAACATTACCTGATTTCCAAAAAAAAAAAAAAAGAAACTTGAACATAAATGAAAGAAAATGGCTTCTATGTCGGGCCGAAAGTGGTCGATGATGGGAATTATGCGATAAATGCATAAACGAGTTTGGGGGTGCTTAAAAGTTTATGTCAGTAAGTGGAAAGTTGAAGGATGCAAAGTTAGTGCAGAAATGTTGAGTACAGTCTAGGTAAACTTGAACCTTAAATGTCCAGTTATCTACATAAGTACCCAAGCCACACATTACAAGCCTGAAAGACCTATTTTATCTTGAAGGTGGTGATATGCCTACATTAGTGGAGAATAATATGACCCGGCAAACATGGGACTAAGTACATTAGGAGACATCCATTAATGCATAATATCTTGAAGATTAACTAATTTTCTAAATTGTTAAGAGGAAGACCAAAACACACTCATGAATCGGTTGACAAGGGTGAAATGTTTACATTACATGGATTATCTGTTTGTTAAGTGAATATAATTGAAAAATCTTCTTGATTCAGATGAAGCAGTTGGAAGTACATCACAAGTGACATTTCATTGAATTTGATTGAAGCGAAATTGGCCTTAAAGTTTAGCTACATTGAGAACCAACAAGAAATTCTTTTCTTTTCTGAGACAGCAAAACTTTAATTTAGAGTTTAATGAGTAAAACTCATCTAGTTTTAAGTCCATTTGTCGTGCATAATTAAGAGCTAAATGCCTATTTTAATGAAAAATTATGGAATCTTCACCAAAATTATTGTTTTATAGGAAACAAGATCAAAATAAACAAAAAGAGCAAGAAAAGCAGCTGAAAAGACCAAGGCAGGAAGAACAACTATCGCGACATCTGAACAATTGTCATGACAAAACAAAAGGCAAATGGTAGAAGAATTGTCGCAACATTCAAAATTTTGTCGCGACAGAAATTGGGAAGAATTCTTGAAGAAATACTTGAAATTTGTCACGACAATCAATTAGAAGGGAGTAGTAGCATGTGAGAAATTTTACGCATCAACTTCGATTGTCGTAATTATTTTAGAAATTAAACCTTACGTACATTGTCGCGACATTCAAACTTGTTGTCATAAATTTTCAAAGATCAGCAGTTGAAAATCAAGAAAATTGTTACAACAAATTACGAACAAAAGCATAGAAAGAAATGTCGCGACAAAATTCCGTTGTTGCCACGAAATATTGTAAGTAAGCAGTTTGAGAATAGCTACAAATTTTCACGACAACACCACGATAAAACTGAAGAGAAATTTGGTGGTAACAATTATTGCGACATTCTAATAATTGTCACGATAATTTATTCAGTGGGCTTGCATTGAAGTCCATAATTTATACCTAGAATTTGGGCGCAACATCATTTGGGTATAAATAAAAGATATAGAAATGCGAGAAAAAAGAGCGATAAAAAGAAAATTAATATCGGAGAAAGGAAAATGAGAGGGTATTAGAGCTTTTGTACATATTTTTCTTTTCTTTTTTTTTTTCTTTTCTTTAATTTCCATTTTTCATTAGATTAGTTGATCTGAGTTGAGATTCTGAGCTGTGATCTTTGAATACCCTGCTCCATTACTGTATGAACTTGAAGGAAAGCTAAAAACATTATTGCATGTTTTATCATCATTTTCTTGATTGTGCCTTTCAATGAATTTGTTTAAACAACTAGTCATTGTTGTGTGCAATCCAGTCATGGAAGGCTAAGCTCCCTGCGGAAAGTTAATAAGGTTAATTGCTAAGTTTGTGTTTAAAATTTAAGTTGGTGCAGAAGGCTAGTTATCTAATTAGTATTGTACTAGAAATGCATTGTTCTAAGTATCGGTTTAGTATAAGGAGTTGATCTAAGATTGAAAAGAGTATACGGAAAGGTATGTTAAATTAATACTCACAGGTGCTATCCTAACCTTTGTTTTCAATGTTCCCTTCTAGGTGACAACAAAAGTGTGTTCCCGAGGCATAAGGATAACCTGGTGGAATTTCAGTTTAATATTTGAAGGTTTCATCTCATTTTGGTAGAATAATCTTGATCCTATATTGGAAGAGATTATTCTCATTGAAATGTTGACTGAAGTACCAATTAAAGTGGAGAAATCTTGTGTTACCCTGCATATAGGGACAACTTACTTCCAATCCAAAGAATTGGTTTAGGAAAGACAACAAAGTCTTTAAGGGAATTAGTTCCTAAAAGTAGTTATTTAGAAACATGTTGTCCTAGTTTAGGAACATGGTGCTCTAAATGGTGAAATGTACAATGATTGAATGCATTTCAAGACTATACTAACACATGCCACTTTGAAAAATATAGGATTCGACCCAGCAACCATTCTTATTGTTCTTTAATGAATTGTAAATCGAGTGTTCACTTTGGATTTATAATTAGTCAGTTCCTTGTGTCTTTGCTTGATATAGTAATTCATTGATCCAAACTAAAGTTCTATTCTAACACTTGATATCGAGGCCCTTAAGTGATAGGTAAGTTGTGTTCTGAGGCTAAGAATAGTGATCCACAGGAAAATGTGATTAATATATATTGAGGTTGTCTGACTAATCAAAATATCTTGTTTCTATCAATGGAATGGATATATTAGTTAATCTGTAGAGTATTGGACTAATCATGTTGAAGAAAGCATGTGCTTGTCCGTAGAATGGAATTAGCTTGATCCTAAGAATTGGTTGAATTGAAATGCTTGGTTTAAGAATGTCATCCAAGTCTTAAAGGAAATTAGTTCCTAAAAGTAGCTACTTAGACACATGTTGTCTTGGTTTGGGAACATGGTGCTCTAAATGGTGAAATATATAGTGGTTGAATGCATTTCAAGACCATACTTTTAAATATCCTTGAATGATCGAGAACAGCTTCTGTGATTGTTTTTGAGCAGAGTTGAGAAAACTAGTGATCAGATCATTGATTCCATTCCCAAAGTTCATTAAATCTCAAAGAAACTTCTAATTGACATAGAATTTATCTTTCTTTCAATTAACGAAAAGAAACAAAAATACTGTTGAGTTTAACTAGTTAGTTAGTTTACACTCTTGAAAAAATGAAGTTCAAATAGTGAAGATCTTGAGTAGTTTGAGTACTTAGTCTTTGATTTTTCTTCTAGATCCTTGTGTGAACAATATCTGGTACTTTAAAATCACTTATTACTTGTTGACATGTGCACTTGCAGTAAGAGAAACCAATTTGAAATTTAAAAGTAAAAGTAAAGAAAGAACATGGCAGTTTGCTTGATTCCAGCCAGATGTATCCCAAAAAATGAAATGAGAGCCATCCTTCTCCATTGTCATTCTTTGGAGTGTGGTGGACTCTTTAGTGGAAAAAGGACAACTGCAAAGTTATTGCAATCAGGATTTTATTGGCCTACCTTATTTAAGGATGCTCACTCATTTGTAAAAACTTGTGATAGATGCCAAAGAACAGGAAATATTTCAAACAAGAATGAAATGCCCTTGAATTCAATCTTGGAAGTAGAATTGTCTGATATTTGGGGTTGATTTCATGGTATTCTCCCTGTATACGACAAATACATACTGGTAGCGTTGGATTTACGTGTGGCATCATTGGGTGGAAGCTATCCCCATGGTTACTTGTGATGCCAAGGTGGTGCTAAAATTTCTCCGCAAGCACATCTTCTCGAGGTTTGGAACTCCTAGGGCAATTGTGAGTAATGAAGGGATGCACTTTTGTAACAAGTTGTTCGAATCACTTTTGTCCAAGTATGGAGTAAGACACAACAAAGCTATTGCCTATCATCCACAATGTAATGGCTAAGCTGAAATTTCAAACCAGGAAATTAAAAGGATCTTAGAGAAAACTGTGAATGTATCTCGGAAAGATTGTTCAGCAAAGATGGATGATGCACTTTTGGCATACCGGAAAGCTTTCAAAACATCAATAGGAACCTCTTCCTATAGGTTAGTCTTTGGGAAAGCATGTCATATCTTGGTGGAACTTGAGCATAGAGCTTATTGGGCAATAAGGAAGTTGAATATGGACTTCCAAGTAGTTGGAGAGAAGTGGTTGTTACAACTCAATGAACTTGATGAATTTCGGCATGAGGCCTGATTAGTGCCCAAAAAGTGCTATTTTGAGCCCTATTTTTAATAGGTTTTGAGAGCTTTTTGTGTACTAATTGTTATAATTAACCCGATTGACATGTTAGGTCCACTGTGTACTTCTTATCGCATTAATTTGTTTTTGTAGTTTTTGCGGGTGGAAGCCAAATCGCCCGTGTCAGCAAATCATAACAAAGTCGGGTTGATTTCCATTAATTTCATATAGTTTTCTATCAATTTCAGCAAGCCGAGGGAATGAATAATATCATGAAGAAATGGAATAGTGCGAGAGAATAGTAGCGGGGGCTGATGGAGCAGTCTTTGAAACCGATTACCAAAATTTAAGCTCATTAGGAATTTTTCGCTATCATGGCAATTACTATGCATACTTAATTTCAATTGTTATGACTAAATTTTTCGCTACTATAGCGAATTTTCACTATGCATGGCGAATTTTAAGCTATCATAGAATTTTCGCTATCATATGAAAAGTGCATGCATAGCGAGAGCCACTACTGCTTTTTTGTGATTCAGCTTGACTTCGTTTTGGTTTTCTCATTTCTACCTCTTTGTAATTATTCTAGTTTGGTTATTTTGGTATTTCCACATGTTTGTAAGGCTATATAAGCCGTTCTTAACCTGCTGTTGACCTAAGTTTTAATTTTTGGAAGGAGCCGATTCGAGTCCTGTTTTGGCCCTCATTTTCTCTCTTCTCTCTCCTCTTTCTCTCACTTTCTTGGTTGCAGACACCCTCAGGATGTAATGACTTGGAGGATGAGAGCGGCTAAAACCCTTTCCTCCTTGAAGTGGAGGCTGTTGGGTCTGCAGATTTGAGAGGCTGGCTGGTGGTTTCCCTATTTTTTCCACATGATGGGTTTTGACATTTGGTTCCAAATTTTCAACTCTAGGTTTAAAGCTTTTTTTAGTGTACTTTCTTTGGCCAATACATGGCAAACTTTAGGGTTCAATATATTCTTAACTAGATACATGATATCCATTAGTTGCCTTACAAACCTGCCTTTGGAGGTAGGTTAAAGGGGTTATATTTTCACTTTTGATGCATCATCTTTGATCGATACTTGGTAATCTTTTAGGGTTCGAGTGGATGCACTTATTATTAGATCGCGAGATTCATTAGTGCCTTCACAGTCATTATAGGATGAATTGAGGTGATAGATTTTCAACTGTAAAGGAACCATAAATGCTAAATAATGCTTTCTATCAAAGGAAAATTATTAGGGTTTAGTTTTTAAAGTTAAATGAAGATCCAGGTTCGGAGATGACTATATGTCATCCTCCCAGCTGAAGGAAATGAGCAGGGACCTCTCGGTTAGCTAGGACATAAACCCGGTGGTCATTTTTAAGGGAGTTCTTTTTATATTTTATTTCACCTTATTTTTCAGTTTGCAAACCACTAACCCCTGTTTTATCACCACCATAAAAATCGAACCAAATTCACCATTTTACTTCATTAAATCATTTGTACAAAGAAAGCCCATCACAGTGTTCGACCACTGAAACCATTATCTTTATGATAGCTTTGCTATGTGATAGGAGAACAAGTATAAAATTTTGTTGATTCGCATACCCTGCGTGGCCTGAATCAAATGGCGTCGTTTTAGGATGATTACTAAGTGCATTTGATGAGCTGTGGAACACTTGTGATCCTCATCACAAATTCTAGTGAATTTTCTTCTATATATATCTTTTTAGTGTTTTTAGTGTGTTTAATTTTATTTCATTTTGTTTTGTTTTTTTTTAGCTAACTTTACCCCTTTTTGGTAGAGTTGTTTTTTCTTGTTTGGTGTTTGCGCTTTGTTCTTCTTGCGGGAGTCGGTTCCGGTGGAGTTAGAGATTGTAAGTCAAGGTTGAATTTGAGCAATGGAAGAGGAATAATACGGTCGGTGTATTGCGGGGTAACCACAGAGCATACATGATAATGAGGATTATAGGAACCTTTCATGGCGTGGCAGCAACTTTTGTAGAGAAATCGAGCCTATGTAGATTACATGAAATATAGAGACCCGATGGACGAGTACACCCTCTACGATGTTTTGACTTATGCCCTCCTCCACATCCACGATGCCTCTTTGTCACCGGCCTCGACCACCCTGACCAATCTCCCAGTTGAGCAAGCAATTCCTAGACCTTACCAAATTGGTGGGTGATGTCGTGGAAGAACAAAGAAATTCAATACCCAGTGAATAAAAAATCCATCTTGTGGAAACTCCACTGGACGAAGATTAGATGGGCTTCAAAGTGAAATGGATAAGAAAATTGATAACTTGCATTACTCCATTTCAAGGCTTGCCCAGCAGCATGATCATCAAGAGGAAATCGGAGAGTGCATTGACACTATTTTGGGTGAAGCGGACTCAAGCGCGGCGGCTTCTTGAGGAGGAATTTATGCGGGGAACCGGTAAAGGCTCTGGGGAACTACCGGGGAAGGAGCGAGGGAGGCGGGAGGAAAGGGAAGAAGGAGGAACCCCAGCATGTCCTTGACCAATTCCACATAATTGAACACCCTTTGCCAATGCGAGACCGCCTACGACCCTTTTGACTAGCCACTCCCGACCCAGTGTACATTTTGCCTACACGGAGCATCTTGACACCAGAAACACCATTTCAAAATCCACCCCATTAATCTTGCCCGTACTACAAAATTTTAGGAAGTTAGTGGCCATTACACAAGTCTTTGCCGCCATCAAAAATAATGTGATTGCTCACATCGCATGGCATATTGGATGGTTCGGAGTCTTGGGATTGGTTGGAGCACTCAGTTCCCAGGCATTTCTAAGCTGCGCCGGGTTCGACGATCTCCGAGCTGGGAAGTGGTTTGGGGAGGATCCTGATCCCACTTTTTGTTTTAATTTTCTTGTTTTATTTTATTTATTTAATTTTGTACACTTTCTTTAATTTTTCTTGTTAGATTTTCTCTAATTTTTTAAGTTAATCTTTGTTCTAGCTTGTTTTTCACTTTTACGCAATTTTTCTTAATTTTCTTGTATTAATTTTGCAGTTTAAATGAGAAATTTGGCGGATTGAATAAATTTTCAGCGAGGCAGCGAATGAAGATCAGCATAACAGGGGAGATTTTCGCAACTATAGCGAAAATTTCGCAATGGTAGCAAAATTGCGCAGTTGAATTTTCGCTATCATAGCGAAATTTCGCTATGATAGAGAAAATGCGTCTGGATGTCCCTGACTAGCGACAAAAAATGATCGATGGGTAAAAAAAAAAGGAATTTGTTTTCTTTTATTTTCATTTTATTACTTTATTTTATTTTAAAAAAAAACCTTGTGTGTATTATTAATTATTTTATTTTGAAAAATTAAAAAGAAAAAAATCGTAAAAAAGAAAAAGAAAAAAGAAATTTGTCTTTCAAAAAAAAATATGTTTTTATTTTATTTGTTTTATTATTATTTTTATTAATTATTTTATTTTATTTTTCAAAAAAAAAAAAATTCACTATTACACATAGCGAAAATTTCGCTATGTATAATTTTCGCTACCATAGCGAAATTTTCGCTACCCCCCATTGTTTTGCCTCATAATTTGTTTCGCTCATAACTTTTCCTCAGAACTCCGTTTTAGGCGTTTTAATCTGGATTGGAAAGCTTAGAGAGTTTAGAATCCAAATATGGCTAGAAGAACACTTTTGAAATTAATATGAAGGTGTAATTTCAAAAATGCTCCAACTAGTCACTTTTTCCTCTGCTTTTCTTCTTCTTGTTCATTTGAAGACCAAGCGAATTGAATAAGATTGTCGATGGAAATCTTGCAAAGTCTCCTATCCAAAAGCGATCACATATCATCAAAGGTAACACTTTGTTCCCTAACTTTCAATGCAGGCCCATTCGGACATTGAGATGTTTGGGTTGGGGGGAGAGTTAGCGAAGGAAGTGGCTTTTGTATTTATGTTTTTGTTGCTATTTTGAGCAAGCCCATTTTGTGATGTTCAGTGGCTTGCTGTGTTCCCTTTCTATAAAGTTGTTATACTATACAACTTACTTTTTCAAAATTTGGACCCATTTTGCAACCAAAATTTTTTGTGTGTTTTGCCTAGCTCATAGTTTGAAAAATTGAAACTTTGTCCAATTCTATTGATGTTAGATTGGTTCCATGCCTAATTGAGTTGATGATTAGTTGAATTCTTGCTACTTTCAACCTTTTTCTTCCACCTTTAGCTAACCACACACAATGCACATCAGGTTTCTTCAATAACCTGAAAAACTGCCTAGCCTCCTAAGCCTTGTAATAACCTACCTAATAGTTTGGGTTGACCACCTTTATGGGTTAAGGACCCACATGAATAGAGAAGGCGATGTGTCTTTGAAATAAAAAAGAAATGAAAAAGAAAAAGAAAAGAAAGAAAGAAGAAAAATTGCAACGCTTTGCTACAAAACCCAGAGCACGATCAGGGGTATATGGTAACCTTTAAACGGTGCCTAAACCTTCATTGGTTAAGTCCGACTTAGTGTTCGCTACATGTGGGTGGATGGGGTGGAGTTTAGCAAGTTAGCAGGTTGGAATCTCAAAATCATTCGAAGTCAGGGTGAAACACAGCGAAGAGTTGTGGTCGAAAGATCCTTATGACTTGGCGTTATACAAGCTATGTGGTTGGGAGTCATCGGTAGATCCGGATTACATAGACTTTGGTGAGGTCGATTCACTACGACATTGCACCTACAACACAAAAATAATTGTGGAATAGAGGTGGGTCACGTCTATTTAGGTTGGTTAGCATCTTCAGGTTGTGTAGCCCGATAGCTAGGTTGGGGGGAGAGTCTGATTTGTGGATTTATTGAGAAAGGCGATCAAACAAAACACTTAGATTTTGGTGGAAGTTTCTGGTTGATTCATCGAGAAGGAAACTCTTTTGATACTCAATTTTGTATGGCATTCATTCTCTTAAGTTAGTTATTGGACAAGGCTTAGAGCATTCTTACTTAGGGTTAGGTATTACTCATTCACAACCTTTTTGAAATACCATTTTTGTGAACATTATTTTGTTATCATTTTGTATGCTCTCTCTTTCTTTCTTTCTTTCATTGCTAAGGGACTAGCAATGTGTAGGTTAGGGGGTGTGATTAGTGCCCCAGGTGCTGTACAGGCCACCCCATTTTTAATGGTTTGGCGCTTTTGTGTGCTGGTGTTATAATTAACCCTGATTGACATGTTCGGGTCCACTGTGTACTTAATCGCATTAGGGGTTGTTTTGTAGTTTTGCAGAATTGGAAGCTAGATCGCAGTGTCAACCCAATCATAGCTCAAAGTCGGGTTGATTTCTATCAATTTCATATGGTTTTAATCAATTTACCGATAATAGGGAATGAAGAATATCAAAGCAAGAAGAAATGGAATTGTGCAGAGGGAATAGTAGTAGCAGGAAGCAATGGAACGGTGCTGAACAGTGCCAAAATTTCGCTATGCAAAAATTTTTGCTATCATAGCGAAAATTACATGCATATGTTCAATTTAAACATGTTGAATTTTCGCTATGATAGCGAGTTAAATATCATAGCGAAAATTACTATGCATAGCGAAATTTTACGCTTTGTTTTGTGATCAACGACTTCGTTTTGGTTTTTTCTCATTTCTACCACTCAGCTGTAATTATTCTAGTTTAGTTATTTTGTTGTTCCACATGTTTGTAAGGCTATATGGCCATTGTAACCTGCTTTAATTGACCTAAGTTTTAATATTTGGAAGGAAGCGATTCACGGGTCCACATTTTTTGCCACATTTTCTCTACTTCTCTCTCCTGCTTTCTCTCACTTTTTTGGTTGCGAAGCCCTCCAGAGGATGACAACTTGGAGGATGAGCGCTAAAACCCTTTCCTCCTTGAAGTGGAAAGTGTGGGTGCAAGATTTGAAAGAATTCTTGGTGGTTCCTGATTTTTCACCTTGGCCAGGTTTGACATTTTAGTTCCCAAATTTTTCAACTCTGAGGTTTAAAGCTTTTTGATGTACTTTCTTTGGCCATTACTTGGCAAGCTTTTAGGGTTCAGTGTATTCTTTGCTTTGATCTGCTGATATCCATTAGTTGCCCTTTACAAGCCACTGGAGGTAGGTTAAGGGGTTATATTTTCACTTTTGATGCATCCTCTTTGATCAATACTTGGTAATCTTTTAGGGTTTAGTGGATGCTTATTATTAGATCCACTGAGATTCATTAGTTTCCCTTTACGAGTCATTATAGGATGGGTCAAGGTGATGAATTCTTGTAGGAACCATAAATGCTAAATAAATGCTTTCTATCAAAAGGAAAATTATTAGGGTTTAGTTTTTAAAGTTAAATGAAGATCCAGTTCAGGAGATGACTATATGTCATCCTCCCCAGCAGTGAACCGGGGACCTCTCGGATTAGCCTAGGACCTTAAACCCAGATTTAATGCTTCAGGAGTTCTTTTTATATTTATTTAGCCTTATTTTCAGTTTGCAAACCACCAAGCCCCTGTTTTTATCACCACCTTCAAATCGAAACCCGAATTCACCATTTTTGACTTCGCCGATCATTTATGCGAAAAAACTCATCCTACTGTGTTCGACCCTAGACCGCTGCTCTACGGTGGCTTTACTACGCGATGCAGGATAATTTAGGTATAAATTTTGTTGATTAAACGCACCTATTGTGGCACGAATCAAGGCTATGAGAATCTGAGATATACGAGAATAGCAGAGACATGACATGATAAGAACATAATGAAAAGAGTTTCAATCGAGGCAACAAGTACTTCTCTTCAATTCAAGGTTGAAGTTGTTTCTGGGAAAACTTAAATCAATATGGTCTGGACCTTTTGTTATTACTCAAGTATTCCCCTATGGAAGTGTGGAGTTATCACATCCGAAGAAGGGAAATTTCAAGGTCAATTGACAAAGATTGAAGTCGTATTTTAGTGGAGAAGTAGACAAGTGCAAAGAAATCACCATTTTGAAGGTACCATGAGAAATATATTGGAAGTTTTACTAGTCTTTTCATCATTGCCTAAGTATGTGCGACATCGAATGTCAGGGAAGTTGAGTTAACGATGTTAAACTAAGTGCTTCTTGGGAGGCAACCCAAGTTTGTGAGGATCTTTTTCCTTTCTCTTTTGTTTATTTATAACCAAATAATTTAGTTTTGTTTTTGTTTAGAGTTGGGAATCCATTTATGTTTGATGTGTTTTTTGTTTGTAGTGTGTTCTAATTGCAGGTTCAAATACATTGAAAGTGCAGGAAAATGGAATGAAATGAAAAAAAGTTGTGTGCTTATGGAAGAATTGTGTTTTGGATCGATTTACTGAGCTTAAAGGAAATTGAGTAATATCGGAAATCTTTGAACACTTTAATTAAGAATGTTGAATGTGAGGAGGATTCAAGGAGGAAGAGAATGAATTGTGTTGGTCGGGAATGAATCTATTGGAGATTGTTGAGAATGAAGGTATGATGAAGCAGTAATTAAGGAAACCTACTAATATGTCACGGCATTGCACTTTGATGCCCGCGACATCCAGCCAAACTTCCCGTTCAAGGAGACTTATGCATTGCACACTAATGTATGTCAGTCCTTCTCACCTTTATTTAGCAACTTATATGTCGCGACATTCACTCACATGTCGCGACATCAAAATAAAATTTGAAAATTTTTCTCTTTGGTATGCCTGACATTTTAGTCACATGTTGGCATCTAGTGCGGTCTACCCAACTTTAAAGCCACTACTACCTTATTTTCATTTAAAAAGAAACAAAAAGTGCCTCTGTTCTTCTTCTCCTCCCCACACTAAGCAATATCAAGTGAAAGCATGTCAAAGCTCTTCCCTATACCATTTTTTCAAACAACCCCTCTCTATCAAATCTCTTAGTACGCCTTCCACCCTCCCATCACTTTGCCATTTCTTCACGAACCTAATTTTCCACCATTAGTGAAGGCCTTTTTTTTTTCCCCAACTCAAAGAAGAGGCTTTGATCTTCAGCTGTTGAGCATAGATTGGACAATTGTGGGGTTGGGTGAGTGTTATTGCGTATTGAGAAGAGCTTCGAAGGTGTGACAACACCAATTTAGTAGAGGAATATGGGGTGCACACCAAGTGTTCGAGGAAATTTCTAAGTGAAGAAAATGACTCTAAGGGAGAGGAAAACCGCCAGGGGAAGGTAACCCCTCGTAGGGTGAGGACCCTTTAAGTTTGTCAATAGAGTGGTAGAAGGATGTTTCATGTTTAGTCCGCAGAGCATTTGTGATTGAATAAGGATTTTACAAACCAAATGCGTATTTTAACCTCATCATCCAGCATATGAAATGGAACAGACTTTGTGAACACACACCACAGGGTGTGGCTCCTTTAGTAAAAGAATTTCATTCCAATCTTCCCTTTAGGGATGGCACTAAGGTCTTTGCGAGAGGAGTTTGGGTTCTAGTTGATGGTGCCATAATCCAACGATTGCATTCAAGCTTCAAGATGACGACATAGAAGCTTACAAAACTTGTGGAACTCACCAAACTATGATAAATTTGTTGGAAGTGTTGTGAAAGCCGTTGATGGAAAACTAACTAAAAAATGAAGTTCCTCAATTTCCACATAGCGGCCTCTCGCTGACTTCTAGGTATGGCATTACTTTATATCCTCTGGCGGAAATAAGTGCATGTTTCTTTCTTGACGAGGAGAAAGGGTTATACTGAACTTTGAAATTGCTAAGGGAATTATTAAGGCAACAAATAGGAAAAGTACTAGAGGTCTCACTCACACCCCCCACCATTACTATGCTTTACAAGATAGCTGGGGTGTAGCTCTCATAATCTAAAGAGAGATGCTCAAGTATGTTACCTCTCCCGTCACCTAAAGTAAAAAAGACTACTTGAAATTCACGTCTTGTTGTTGAGAGTGCTGAAAGAGAAAATGAAGCAGGAGATGAGCAAGAAGAAAAATATGAAGGTGAAGAAAGAATGACAAATATACAGCAACCCATTAATCGGGGTCATCGAGCTCTTAGAAACCTGCTTATGGAGGAAAGACAAGAAAATGATGTCGAAACGAGAGTTGTTATGGAGTTTTTATCTGACGTGAGCTCATGATGATGTGACGGGAGGCGGCACATGGGTACGCCTTTCGAGATTGAGTCTAGCATAGCCCGGCTGAGATCTTTCTTAAGCAGTTTACCTACACCACCTTCACCTTTATTTCCCACCTTGCTGAAAGAACTACGATCATTGACTTATGGGCGAGAAGAGCAAGAGGATGACTAGAGAGTGGGTTTATGCTTCCCAGCCTTATTTTCTTAACATTGGGGAATGATGTCATTTCTAGTTTGGGGGTGGTTTGTGCGTAGATTCATCAGTTTTATTTGGATCTTAGTAACTATATTTTGAGCTTTTGAACTTGTTTTCGGTTCTAGTGTGTTTATGCTTTAGTTTATTTCAATTTCTGATTTCTTCTTGTGATTTAGTTGCTTTCTAGCGTTGAACCACCTGGATTGGTTTTGCATGCTTTGTAGTAGGCTAGTTGTTGATTAATGAATTATGAACCTTTCATGTTTACATATCTTAGTTTGAATGTTGAGAAATATCAAGTTGTTGGCTTGCGACTAAAATGCTCAATTTTGATCGAGTGTGAATAACTTGTGCGTATTATAACAAAAACCGTAAACAACTTTGTTATCTTGTTTTTTAAGTTAAGTTGAATGTTGGTAGTTATGTTGATGATGAAAAATATTTGAACTCTCTAGACATAGATAATGTTAGAGCAATGGGACTTAGAGCATAAGGTTTTGACCCTATAAGTTGACCTTTTAGGCATAGCCTCTTGACATACATGAGCATAAGGTCGCTTAATACCCTTGAGAATCAATTTTGCTCAGGTTATAGAAGGTTTATGAAAATACATCTAATTTGATCTCCATGGTTTCTAGAACTTGTTCAAGTATCATTCGCGAAATCCTAGAGCGGAAGCGACAATTAAGAAATGATTTAGGCCATCCTTGGATCTATTAAGCCTTTCAAGCTACCTTATTAACTATGTAATTGTCTATAGCACCCTATTTGAGCCAGATAGACGTTTTCTTTCTTGAAAGCCAAGTATGCAACATATAGCCTTCCTTCCCATAATCAATCTTTAGTAAAGAACCCCTACTTGCCCATAATATACCATGTTGAATATGATAGGTCGTGTTGACTTATGGTGTGGGTTTAGAATGATGAAATTTAATCAGTTGGAGGATTGATTGAAGTGTGTGTATAAATGGTGAAACTCAAGAAGCATACATAAAAATAAGGAGACAAACAGAAAAAGTAAAAAGATGAGAAAATAAGCAAAAAGGAAAAAAAAATAAATCAAGGGGGAGTTTGTATGACCTAGTAGCCTTCCTACCTTTAGTGATTAAGTCTGAAGAGATGTCTCGACACCTAGTACCCTAAGACCAATTGGTCTAGGAACTGTTGACCTAAAGCTCGTTAAGGGTAGGTAGAAAGCTTAATGAGGTTAGACATTGCACTGCTCCACACCTTGTGCAAAAATAAAGAGCTTTCAGATTTCTTGAAAGGATGACGGGGTTTACTATGATAGAAGAGATGCAACCAAAAAAGTTTGGGGGTTACTTGAAATTGTTTCAATGGTGAAGATGAAATGTACGTAAGGATGATCCATGAGCATTAAAGCATAGCATGATTGTCTGGGTAAGTACGAGCCTAAATGACCTATTCATCTACCTTTACCCAAGCCATATGCTATAAGCTTGTAAAAGACCTGTTCGGTCTTAAGAGTTGTGCCTTGCCTACCATAGTGGAGATTGTTATGACTAACAAGCTTATGGGACCTAATCACTTAATGTAAGGAGATCATCATTAGAATTGTTCAATTCTCATAAACTCGTCTAACTTGCAGTTGTTTGGATTGAGGAAGACCGCACACACACAAAGAGTTAAAGCTTGTGATCTAAATTTTCTTGACTAAAGGTTGAGTCCTTATTTTTTGAAGGAATTGTCTCGAAGTATTCTCCATGTTCTTAGGGAGGACGACCCCTAAGACGAATATCATGCATACCTTCATGAAGCTCATCTATTTTGTTTAGATAATAAGATTATGGGAAATGACTTTGTTTCTTTTCTTGAGGACAAGTAAAATGTTAAGTTTGGGGGTGTTTGTTAGGTGTGAATTTACATAGCATTTGAGCATGTTTTATAAGTTCATTATGATCTTTTGATGCGAAATTCACACCTATATCATGCAAATTTATCATAATTTCTCCTTACATTTTACGAAATCATGATGAAGAACAAGCATTTTGGAGTAAGAAACAAAAAGGAAAAGGCAAAGAAGTCTGACCTTCGCGATTACATGCCATGGCATTGAGTCATATGTTGCGATATGGAAACAATAACATTGGAGCATAAGTAATAACATGGCATTGGAACTAAATTTCACAGCATCCAAGAGAACCTAGGGATGATCACACATGGATATGCCACGACATTGGATTTACATGCCAGCTGGCCAGTAAAGAAGAGAAGAGCCTGGTATTCAACCGCGGTATGTCGCGGTATCTAGCAAAGTCTAGACTTTGAAGCTAATTTAGCTACGATGTCGTGGAATCCGACAAATTTGAAATTTTGCCATTCTCGACGATTACTAAAGCCATTTGCAGTACTATATAAGCTCTCATTTCTTTGTTTTTAGGGTTCAAACTGCAAGAGAGAGCACACTCTTCTAGGGTTTCTCTCTTTTTAGAATCAACTTAGGGTTTGCTTTTTATTGGATTTTACCTTTGTCATTAAGAGCTGAGAGGTTTTCTTGAGATTATTCTAGAAGAATTGAAAATTGGAAGGAAGGAAACGAGGATTGAAGGCCGTCGTCTCTTTAGATTTCTTTTTTCTCATTTTCTCATGTCTTTAGTTTCTCCTATTTTGTATCAGTTCTTAATGATGTTCTAATTCCATAACCTAGGATTTTGACTGTAATTTGGATATGAAACTTATATTAATGTGTTGATTTTTATCTCTCTGACCAATTGGTTGTTACTTGCTCATTGATTCATGTTTGTGCTAATTCATATTGATTCCTGATCCCCTTTAATATGTTTGTGACATGTTACAAGATCTAAGAAGTGCATAAGAGGTTAGATCTAGATAATTGACAACTAATTTTCTGGGTAATAGAGATGTGCTTGAGGAATTATGAGGCATAATTGAGTTTCTCTTTCGTTAATGCGTCACTAAAGCCTAGGTTTGAGTTGAGAAGCAATATACCTAGTATTAGTTGATAAATCATTAGCTTTCGAGGAGGCTAATGATTAATTTTATGAGACTTGCCTTGAGCATGTGTTCTAATTGACTTGAGGAGAGAAAGTTCATCATAATATTTGGAAATATCCATTTATCAAATCCACAGGGCCTTTTATCTAGTATTGTTTTCCTGTAGAGAATTCTAATCTCTTTTTTTCCCCCTGATAGTCATTTTTTTTGTTCTTGGAAATCTTGGAGTCCTTCCTTTACCTAGCTGGGATATAAAAGAAATCATCCTAATTTCAATAGTTATCACCCAACTCCTTGTGGTTTGACATTCGGACTCCTCGAGTCCACTATATTACTTGTAGGCTCATACACTTGCAGATATAATTGCATAGCATTATCATCATAAATAGACCAACAATATCTCTAATGTCTAAGTTCCCTCATGAAGAAGAAAACAAGGCACTCTTACCCCCATGTCTTCACTAAGACTTTCCATACTGACCTTGCTGTTAGTTAACCTAGTTCTTACACATAGGAAAATGACCAAAATTCTGTTAGAGAAGTTCTCTAAAGGCAATCGCCTTAGCACTTGTTGTACGTGATAGGTTTCTATCAAAGGCATCTTCATTAATTGGATATTCGTACTTCAAATTGATTTAAATCTTCAATCGGATAAATGAAATCCATGATACATAACATAGCATGAAGGAAATCATGATGAGATCATGATAATAAGATTCCTATCATGTGAAATTATGTTTGTATCTAAATTATCCCTAGTCATAGGATTGATAAGGCCCGGACATTGATGTCCAGGACGGAGACTGGCATGTCATACTCCTTGATTGGATCCAAGCATTAGATCTTATAAATTGTGATGTGAATTGATTAGAAGTTTACATGTGGATGCTTCTTGAAGTAGCTAAGTACATCGAGACTTGCCATAAGGACAATCATGGATTATTTATTTAAATGTAGATGATTGTCTCACATCATAACTGATAGTGCATGTATCCTTAGACTTTAGGTGCTCAAGGATATCTTGGATGTTGATTTCGTACTTTGACCTTGATCCATGGTTCCTGTTGGAGGTCACTCTTTAGGTGATAGTTGGGTACAACTTAAGGTATTCAAAGGTAATTGAAGTAGCTAACAAAGAGATTCTACTCGATAGAGGAAGAGTATACTATGGCCTCTTGTGGGATCATTACTGAATCATCAGCTGTAATGGAAATGCCATGAAGAGTGCCTTTAGATTATAAGCGATGAGTAATGAGTCAGGGACGAGATCTAATATCGGTTAATTTAGATGTGTGAAGCCGATCCCCAGTAGAACTACTTTGTCCATGCTGCGAGGCAGAGTGGGGTATAGTTTGGTGAAAGACAAATTGCATGATATTTGTCTATGGAAGGGTTGTAGTCGGACCACTAGCTCTTGGTGGTGGGATCATGATGTGTTCTTGGCAGCTACTCCATGACTTGCTTAATTCACTAGTTGAATTAAGTGGCCAACATAACCGGGAACCTAATAGGTCACACGCTTAGAAGATGAAGACTTGAGATAAACGGACTTGGATGTGATCCAATCATAAGGGACTTACTTTTAGGGATTAGACCGCTTCGGGACGAGTGGAATCCTGAGACTAAGAAGACTCATTTTGAGAATAGGATAGGAAAAAGCTTACTCATGGGCTTAAGGCCCATGAGGGAGCATGCTACCATGCATGGAGATGCATGTAGCATATTCCATCTTGAGTGAGGGCGTTTTAGTCTTTTCATAGGGTAGGTTTCTCCCTGCGTATGTTGTTATGGGGAGAAGCTAGCCCTAAAGCTGTATGGGTGATGTATGAAACCTAATCTCTAAACCTTGAGAAAGTTCATGAGTCTTTAGTTCTTGAGAATAACAACCCGAAGAAGGGGTTTTCATTCTTAACCCGTCCCTCGTTGAGACTAAACTTAGGTAGCAAGTTTTCTTTAAACTCCATCTCCATGGAGGTTTCGGGGTCCACTCTTCTTATGGATATCGTTAGAGAGCAGACAGGGCGTGTTTCCATTTATGGTCAAGCTACAAATCACCCTCAAGGGAAGATCCTACAAAGTTATATGATGCTTTGATCTTTTGGTTTAGGTTTTGCTTAGTTTGATGGTAAGGTGATCGAATGGTGGGATTCGATTTTTTTTATATTTATGATGCGGTGCTCTTGGCCTTATGGAATCCCTACAATGGTATCAAGCTCACTTAGTTAATCGAATCGAGATCTTTGTTGAGGGTTTTCCATTTTTCGGTACCCGTGTTTTTCGCGGGTTCAAAGTGGGATTTTGCTTTGAAAAGGAAGGCTTGATCCCGATGTTCTTCAGGAGAAGATGGTCGAGTTAAGATGATCTACTTGTGAAAGGAAGTTGGCGATTCCTAGTATTTACATAGTGTATTTACAAGAAATTGATATTGGGCGAAATGATCTGAAACATTTTCCACCGAGCCTTGAGATTGTAAGCGGCTGATCATGGTATAATCTTTATGAAGGATGAGTTAGATTCCATGAAGAGCAACGAAGTCTTGGACCTTGTAGAGTTGCCTCAAGGGGCGAAGGCCATTGGCTGTAAATGGGTCTATAAGACCAAAAGAGACTCATTAGGCAACATTAAAAGATATAAGGCGCGACTTCGTTGCAAAGTTCACTCAAAAAGAGGAATCGGTCTGAGGACCTTTTCTCTTGTATCCAAGAAAGATTCTCTTTGTATTATTTTGGCATTAGTTACACATTTCGACCTTGAGTTGCAACAAATGGATGTGAAAACAGCTTTTCTTAATGGTGATCTAGAAGATGAGGTATACATGAAATAACCTGAAGGTTTCTCTTCCTAGGGAAGGTGAGCATTTGGTTTCTGGCTTGAAATCCATATCTGAGTTTGAAACAAACCTCCGTCAAATGGTATTCACAAATTCCATGGTGTAATTACTTCATTTATTTTCTTTGAAAACCCCCTTGGATGTGTATATACGGAAAGGTAAATGGGAATAAAACTTGTTTCCTTGTTTTATACGTGGATGACATATTTTGTACGACCCGATAATAAGGGAATGATGCGTGGAGTGAAACAATTCCTCTCGAAAAAACTTTGATATGAAAGATGGGTGAGACATCTTATGTCATTGGCATTAAGATCCATAGAGATAAATCTCGCATTATTTTAGGTCTATCATAGAAATCTATTAATTTCATAGCCGGTCGCATCTGAAGTAGGGTGTGCTTTGGAATCGACAAAATTTGTATCTAGGGTTCTAACTGCAGTAGCGAGAAGACTCTTTGCGATGTAATTAATTTAAATTCGAACACGGGGATGGGTTTTCTTTGTGAGAGAAGAGTTGCAGTGTATTGAAAATGGTGTTTCCTCTTTGGATTTTTAGGATTTGTGTGAAAAACAGTGTGGGTAAATGGTTGAAAACTGGAAATAAATTGAAATAAAAGTTAAAGGCTGCTTGAAGTCTCGGGCCCAGGCTTAGGGTTCCCAAAAAGTCAGCCAGGCATGTCCTCGGGGTCTTTTTCTTTTGTGTTGGGAAGGATGACCTATAGTCATTCTCGAAACTAGGATCTTCATTTAGCAGCTTCAAAACCTAAGCCTACAAAGTTTTCCTCTTGAGCAATGGCATTTAATGAGCATAAATGCTCCAGGCAGTGAGAACACACTGCAAACCTATACCGGTAACTATGGGAAGAACTAGCGGGTATCGGTGGATCACAGTGATAAGCATCCGCGAACCCCGAAAATCTTTCGAATGCACGTTAGTGGACATACTGGAGATTTTAACACAAGTGAGAGCGGGCAGCGAACACCCGTAAATGCTTACATGAAGCGAGACGGCCGACACCTCAAAGCGGTTCCCGGTGGCTTCCCTTGGGATGAGGGTTTAAGCCAGAACATCCCTTGATTTGTCATCATCGAGGGTGTTTGGGTGGTGAAAAAATCTGCGAAAGTGAAGAAAATGGAGAAAATCCTGAAAGGCCGGCGGGAGGAGAGGAAACTTGGTGCCCGATTTTATTGAGTGATTGATGGAGTGAGGATGATTGATGTTTACAAGCTTAGTGAGCTTATATAGGTTGCTCAATTTCATAAAGTACAAAAATGTATAAAGGAACCAAAATTACATCAGGGTAGATTTGTCTGAGAATGGCAGCAGTTGAAAAGTAGTCGACAACGGGAGTGAAGGGGAAGCGGTGTGCATTTGTAACACAAATTCTTTGATTGCGAATTTTCACAACCCTTCAAATTTTTCACTGTGTCTTCCTTCTCTTCAGCATTTTTGCTCCAAATTTCCCCTGGTTCGATCATGCATCTTCGAATTCGACTCGGGTTCATCGTGTTTGAATCGGATTGAAGATAATGAGGCATTTGGCCTGCAAAACCACAAAAATAGCTACAAAAAATGTGATTAAGCGACAAATGGACCTCAATGTATCAATTGGGTTGTTAAGTTGATTAGTATACAAAAGTGCTCAAAACCCTATAAACGGGGGCTCAATAGCCTTGTTGGAAGTCTTAATCCTCCCCGACCAGGATGTATTACTTTAGTCAGTAGCAATGATAAAGACGATCTATGCGAGGTTATGTGTATGAAAAAAGAGTTATCTGTTCCAAAAAGTGTGTGTATAAGTAATGCATACCCTCAGTATAGAAAAATTGGGACTACGCATAAAAACCGGCATGGAGAATAAATGCCATACAAGAACAAGTTCGGAGAAGCGGTGTCATTCAGAAATCCAATACGAACTTCACGAGAATCTAAGTGTTTAGATTGTCAGTTTTCCAATAATTTTGCTAATTACTCCCCCCCAATCAAGCTATTGTAATGCAGCAGATTGTTGACCAACCTAAATAGATCTGGTTCCACTCTTATTTGCCTTTTCATTGTGTTGTAGGATTTGATCACGAGAACTTCGACTTCACGAAATTAAGGTGTAACTTGAGGATCCATGATGACTCCTGACCAACTAAGGTTTAGGGCATCAAGTCAAAAGGATCTTCGACCACTAGCTCTACGAGTTTCACCTGGACTTGAATGATTTCTAGAGATCAACACCTCTGACTCATTACAAACTCCTTTACGTCCACTATGTAGTGAGCCTTTAAGTTGAGGTGTCAAATAGGATTGGTTTAAGGGCTGACTTCAAACTGGCCATATACCCCTCGGACCGTGCTCGGGTTTCAAGGCAAAGCGTCGCGGCTTTTCTATTCTCTTTTCTTTTTCTTTTTCTTTTTCTTTTCTTTTCTTTTTCTTTTGGAAGACACATTGGCCTTATTTTCATAGGGTCCTTAACCTATTAAAGGTCGTCAACGAATCTAAGGCCGGTTTTGCAAAGTAAGGGATGCGACTACCGACCTGGCCAGCCGCGTGCCTTGTGTGTGGTTAGCTAAAAGTGGATGAAAAGATTGAATACGGGAGTCTTCAGCCGTATGACTGATCATGCATGGAACTAATCTATACATTGATGGCATTTTCGATGTTAGTTTTTCAACTCACGGAGGCAAACCGTACAAAAAAAAAATGGGGGCGCAAAAATTGGTTACCCAAAAGTGTAGAAACACATGGATTTGTATGGAAATATATATGATGTATTTCTGAATTTTCAACTTTCAAAATGAAGTATCTGAAGCCATTATCATACAAAGAAATGAAACTTTCTTGAAACGGGTGGTACAAACATAACTAAAATCAGCAGTATGAACATCACTTCTGACAACTCGTCTCCCCCGATAGAGTATGTATTATCATGATGGGGTGTAAGGCTTATATGAAGGTTAGTGGAGGAAGTAGTACCTCACTCCGATCGGTGGGCGATGAAGAATCATCCTCGGCACAGACGGGGTTGAGTCTTCTTGGGGTGGAGTGGCTAATGCTGATCATGTTTTGCCCGACCACATCCCAGGGGATCTACTAGTACGGGGGGTAGAGGCTGATCTGGCGGGAGGGGTGAGAGGCTGGCGGGGACATGGGAGGCTGCGGGGGAGGCCCGTGTGACTGCCGGGCTGCAGCCCAGGGATGGCTTTGGGATACGTGCCTGGGAATGGCACGGTCGAGCCATGGTAACCTCGGTGCGAGTCATCTGCCCTGCGAGTGTGGCATGGGCGGCAGATAGGCCGCGATAATTGGAGAAACGTCTTGAATTTGCCTCCCTTGATAATCAGAAAAATCCACAGTGGAGATGGTAATGTCTTTGATGAGGGCGATGCGAGGTGCTGACTTGGCTATATCACGAATGGGCCGGTGGGCAGGGGGTCGAGGGGCTTTAGGGATGGGGAGCCAGGGCTGGAGGTGTGGAGGCGTGGTGGGTGGAGTGGAGGGGGCGATGCCGGGCGGGAGGCTGGGCCAGAAGGCTCCTCGGTGTCTTAAACTACGGGGCGAGGTCCTCACAGTGGAATCATCGGCCTTGGCCGGCTGGTCTCGGTAGTCGGAGGAGATGAAAGGCATAAGGCATGACGCCCACGCCGTCGACGGTAGGGTGGCCTCCGACCATGGCGACGCTCGATCGAACTCGGTAGGGAACGATGTGCTTTAGCACACGGCATAGGAGTCTGCGGAAATAGGAGGGCGTCGGATCGGCTCAAGGCCGGACTTTCGAGCGATTGGACCGTCTCGAAGTCAGGACGAGGCGTCATGATGACTCAGTGGTGAACCGATGACCCTCCCAAAATCACGATGCAAAGCCTCGAAATAGCTCGTCTCCTTTTGGATGATGCTGGAAGCGAGCAGATTAGACCTCAATATATGGTCTATCAATAGCATGCGTTGCGGGAGCTGCCTCTTGAACAATATAGTCCTAGCGGTAGCATCCATGGATGAAGGCGGGACCATGCTCACGATCGAGGGATGGGGCCATAACTCCCGCAATTACCAACGACGTTGGCGGACCAGAGCAAATGGAAGGAGGCGTGATGTAGGAGGCACAGCAGTACTCCACTGGCCGTAGTCGATGGAAAAATGCGAGAAGCGTCGGGTTGGCCTCTTTCTGGGACGTCATCGTGTGATAAAACTTCGATGGCTGCGAGGATAAAAATAACGACGCGGTGTAAATGAGCGACTCAGTGAGTATCTTTGCGCCCAGGAGCATGGGTCTCGAAGACTCTGGGTCTGAAAATGTCGGGAGAAGCGTGGTAAACCTCCGTCTTGAGATCTCTCTCATTGCGATCCCGGTATTCCGGGATGGGGCTCTGATAGGTAAGGCCTCGATAGTGGATCTGAGGATGGTCAGAGCCTCCGTGATGCCACGATAAGGGCGGTGAGGTGGCGCCTTAGGTATCGAGGTGGACTGACTCACACGGGCTGAAGTGGCCTGGGGTTGCCTCGGATGTGGTGGAGATGGGCGGGTGGGGCCGAGGCCCTGGTGGCCACCTCACTGCAGGCGGGGGCCCGCGAGAGCGAGAGCCAGCCGGGGCGATAGAGGTCGAGAGCGGTGTAGCGGCCCAGGGTACATCGGACGGCGACGGTGACGAGTTTGTTGGAGTAGTGGCGACGGCGCGGTGGCGATGGCTGCGACTCTGGGCTGGGTGACGATAGGGGGAGAGTCAGAAGCGCACCGCTGATCGGAAGAATGGAAACACAGTCTTTGCCACCATTACTAGGCTAGGAGATCAAATTTGAGAGGAAGGAGTTTGAGCGGGAAGGTGAAGGTGGAATGAAAATGAAGAATAGGGTTTATATAGGGAGGGTAGGTGGAAAGACATGGACAATTAATGTCCATAAATTCCCATTAAAGGAGTAGCTCAAAAAAAAAAAAATAGGGGGAATTCATGACAGGAGCGAGAAACGAAGGGTTGCAGGGAAGATGAATAGTGCACCTGCTAGAAATTTGAGTTCTGGCTGCGCACGGCCAGGCGCAACACTGCCTTAAAATATATATATATATATATATATATATATATATATATGAAAACAGATGTGAGGAGTTAAACTTGAAATTGAAAATTTTAGGATATTAAGAAAAATCTTGATTAAAACTTAAAATAATGTAAAACAAAAATTCCATCAAAAATTTGGCGTTTCAGTTCTGAACCTCTTACGTGTGTGTAGCGAAGAGGTTTATGAGGGTCCGGAGGAGAAGCTCCTCCATGCTTGCGATTGAATCAAACACGTTCCTTTGTACTAAGCATCCTTGCTCTCGGTGGTAGTTGTGGGATCAACATTTGCGGGAGGAGTATTGAGTGTAGTTAGTTCTTCATTAAGCGCTTCATTGTTCTTCATCGAGTTCTTCCTAGGTTCTTGTCTTTGCTGTGTTTTTCCCACACTTGTACCCTCGAGCATACTTCATCGAATTAAGCTCCTCATATACGATGAATTTATGCTTGTTACAGGTGGAAAATATTGAGCTCCAGGGTCATATTGCCAAAGGTGAGCTGCATGACTCCATTCCGGAAGTTGATTATGGCATTAGATGTGGCCAAGAATGGCCTCCCAAGTATGATGGGAACTTGGCTAATGCCCTGCGCCACGAGCTCCGTGTCGAACCACGAAGTTGTGGGATAATAAGGTATCCACCTTTGAGCGTCACTCCAGCTTATTCCCTTTGGGATTTTCAGCGTCGATGTTGGGATATGGTGATGTTGCGTTGGCTTGGCTCCCCCGAGCCCTAGCTGCTTGTACCGCGGAGTATGGCGTGGGTTGAGACTAGCTCCCAGATCCAGCGATTACTTGCTTATCTGTCTGCAGATCCCTCAATGTTGGCGAGATGGTGGGGATCTAGATCTTGTATTTCACGGGTTTGGATGATGGGCGGCTTGTTCGATCAAGAAGACCTTCTTGTTAATGCCCTGACCCTTTCTTGACGTACCGCAGTCAGCTAGAAATTTAGCATAGGTTGGAATTTGTTTGATCATGTCCAAGCGATGGGATGTTCTTTACCTTTCGGCACTTCTAAGTTCCTTCTTGCTTGGAGGCCTTCTTTTTGCCTCTCAGTGCTTGGGGAAATGGCAGAGGCATGCTCTTCTTCATCGAATCCTCTTTGATGAATATGTGATCTGGCTCCACTTCCTCTTTTTCTCACGGTTTCTCCCGGCGGGTTTGAGCCTTTGGTTGGTCGATTTCGCCCACCACTTAAGGTGATAATATTAACTTCATCCATACGTGGTGCGGGCTCCTTTGGCATAAACTTAGTTCATGCACTCCCCCAGAAGTTGAGAGGCGATTAATGCGGGAAGGAATCTCCCTTGCTCACGCACGTCTTGATTGGTCAAACTTGTGATGGATAGTCGCAAGGTATTAATTTTGTCATGACCGATTCCTGGTCCGACCCAAATGGCGAATCCGAACCGAGTTCGCGGTGCGAGAGACTATTACTAGGACTCTTTACACAATTTTTCTTTTCTCAAAAGTTGAACTTGTACGTAAGGTATACAAAAAATTTACGTAATAACAAGGAAATGTTTACATACCTGAAAGAACTGCAGTGGTGTCCATCAAAATCTATACACACATATACTAAGTCCCATTTACTTATACAAACACTTATACATATATATATACATCTGAACATCGAGAGATCGCGGAAGAGTTAAAGTGAGCACTATCCTGCGAGATAGCCCGTATTGCTGGTGTGGAATCATCACGTCCTCTTTATCTCCTCTTGGTGCCTACGGATTGAACACCGTGCTAAACTGCAGCAATGGGAACATATATGATAACGACCTATAACAATAATCGTCGTCACAATCTTTTTACATTTACTTTTCCTTATGCATATAACGAAGTCTATTCGTATGTGACTTCTAACTCATATCATATTACACATGTAGGTTTCATCCTTTTCAGATTCCATATCATTATCACGTTCGTATCACTTCCATGTGTCATGTCTTTTACAAGTTTCAATTCATATCTTCTACATGTATGACATGTCAAATCATATTCAAAGCAAACTTATACATCTACGATGGCAAACCAGAACATATCAAAGTCATATCAAATACATATAGAGATTAATTAAATGATACAGTTTAATTCATTTAAGTTATCGTTTTATTAAATTTTCGTTTCAAAGTGTCGCGACCGAATCCCATTTCGACCAGGTTAGCGGATCAAGTGGAGCAGTTTACTCCGGTACCAATTATCTTCTCAAAACATTTTGTTTGGTTTATTAAATTTCGTTTTTCCAAAGTGTCGTGACATGAATCCACGACTCGACCGGTTAGGCGGATCAATCGGGCAGGTTTCTTTCAGACATTTTCAATTAATATATAAAACATATTTATTTGTGTTGTTCCATTTTAGACTTTAATTACGCGGAAGCACTTTAAATTTAGGCAAGCCATAAACATTTACAAAACAAATGCCTTTATATCCACATATACTCATGCTATTCATTTTTATGCTTTCATTTTAAAAATTATTTATCATATCACAACCATACATTTTCAAATACAATAATTTCAATTCACAATTCAATTTATGAGATTTAAACATATACATAAAACCCCATTTACACTTTCGTCGATGTTGATTTATTTCACTTTGACTATTCAAATCACATTTCGGCCAGTTAAGATTGGATGAATCCGTCCTTATTATCATTCGATGAATGTGCCTACACATTTTAACAATTAGGTCTCCCATCATGGATCTTGTTTGGTGCACCGAACATGTGGTATCAATTAAATGCCATACGCCATCATGACGGGATCTTGGGTTGGTGCATCGCGAGAGTGGAACATTTCTTCAATGCCATACGTCATCATGGCGGATGCCGATTAATCAAATCCACCTAGTGGGACATTGGACAATTCGGGGTGCCTTAGTGATGGATCTTGCAGATTTGTGCATCCGTCGAGCGGTTCATTGATATATCAATCAATTCCACATTTATAATGATTTGTTTAATGAATCCGGAGTCTTTATCATCATGCACATTCATTCGGTTTTCAAATATCACATTTCAATTCCATATTCACTTTTGTATTCCACATTTATGGCAGTTGTTTAATGAATCCAGTCTTATCATCGTCACATTCATTCGGTTTCAAATATCACATTTCAATTCCATATTCACTTTCGTGTGCTCTTTTCAAAGATATACTCAATCTATGTACTTATTTCATATTATAACGCCCCAAAATACCACATAATTTTATAATAATTTTTATTATATGATGCAGGTATGAATTGAATCAAACTTGGGTTTTTTCGGGTAATTTGATAAATTGATAAATTGAAAATGTAAATTTAAAGAGTGAGCATATGATTGAATAATATATGCTAAATTGAGAAATGTATTGAACCCGGAAATAAACCCAAGTGAAAAAGGGAAAAATGTGGAAATTTGGCAAAATGAGACCTAAGTCAATTGTTATAAGTAGATATTTAAGTGAAATCGTGATAAATGAATATGCAAAAAGTATAATAGGAGACGAAAATGGAGAATTGGATATTATTGTGCGAACAAGACCTTATGAAATTAAGTGACTTAAGGAGGCAAAAGGGAAAAATGAGAAATGATAAAAGTGCGTAGGCGAACAAGGCCTTACATAGTGGATTGATAAAAGACCAAACTTGGTCTTAGGGAGCTCATTTTATTGAGCCATCCCGTTTTTGGAGAAGGGGAGGAGAAATGGAGGAGAAAAGCTAGGGTTTGCAAGAAGAATGGGCTTTGGTGTGATTTCTTCCCCACTTCTTGCTCCTAAAGGATTAAACACCATACAAGAAGAGATTGGAAGAGGTTGAGTAATAGATCAAACCTAACCTCATCTTCATGATTTGGATTTTTGGGAGAAAAGTCTAACTTGAAATGTATTTTCATTTTATTCTAAACCACTTTGGAGTTGTTTGAAGTGATTCCATAATTGGATTTTGATATGGGATGTGTTAGGAGAAGATTGGTAGATGAAGAAAAATGTGGAAAAATTGCAAAATCAGTTTTTATCCGACGAGAAAACGGCTTTGTCTGGAAGTGCAGTCGAGTACATACCAGTACACCTTGTGCAAAAATGGGCGTGCAACTGTCTGAGTACAAGTTGAACTGTCTGCGAATTACCTGTGGTGAAGCAATGCATGGTGCAGTGTTTATCTTACGTGCAATTCAATTCAACTGACCCGCGCGACTATTTCGCAGATTAAGTCTGTATTAGGTATCCTTTGGAGTGTCACAAGGTTGTAAGAAGCGATTAATGGGGTTCCATTAAGGTTAGAGCTAGGTGAAAAAAAAAGTGCCACCGTGCCTCACGTCGATGACGGGCAGGAACTTTATAAATAAAATTGTAATTCACTAAAATTGTTAACAATTGTTTATCACTTTAAGAGTGGCGGCGTGAATGTTATTGACTAGGGACGGGTATTGATCGCTAACCTAGAATGAGATCGAAGAAAAGGAAGCTAAATTCGAAACGGCTTGAGTTTGTTCTCACGACTACATCCTTAATTCAAGTATTTGGTAGTTTACCGATTAGCCCATGAATGAGTATATGATATAATTACGTAGATGGAACATATCTTTGAGAAAGATAATACAAAAGGGAATATAAATGTGATAGTGAAAGCAGAATAAATGTGAATGATGATAAGGGCGGGATTCATCAAACGAGATCCGTCATAAATGTGAACTAAATAATATACTGAATTAACCGCCTGACGGGATGCACCAATCGGCATCGTCAGAAGGCCTCCCAGGTAATCGATGTCACTTGGCGGGATACGATGATTAGTGCTTAGTGCTATTTTGAACCCTATATAATATAGGTTTGAGTGCTTTTTGTGTACTAATCATGCCCCTAGTCTTCGATTACACATTAAGGTCCTACTATTCTACGATCGCATTTTGTGGCAATTTTGCGTTTTGTGAGCTAATCATGCAAAATTGTTGAGTCGATCCAAGCTGAAAGTCAAGTCAAAACTCAGCATTGCGAGATCAAAGATCAGAGAAAGAAGAGCAAAATGTGAAGAAAAACACCCTTGCGAGCTTCTCCTGCGAGCCTTTGTTCGACTCCGACCAGCATTCCTCACGCTGCAGTTCACCTTTTCACTACACCACATTTGCTTTTGCTTTGGTTTTTCCATTTTACCGGTAATAACCTTAGATTTTTGTTTTTGTAACTTCCCTTACTTTGAGCATCTATATAAGTCTCGGTTGTACAAATTAAAGATAGACTTGAATTTCGGATATACGGTAGCGGGAGCGGTTCCATGACTTCCTTTTCCCCTTTTTCTTTCCTTTTCTTTCATTTTCTCGAGGTATAAACACTCCTGCGAGGATGACAACTCGGAGTGTTCGGCTAGACCTCTTCTTGTGAAGAGGGCGGTGTTGGCTAGGGTGTGGAGGTAACTCCACGGTTCCCTGTTTTTTGCGCACGTATTTATGGTTTGTTTGTGTTCACCTTCTCACTTAGGTTAAAATCTCTTAAGCATACTCTCTTTAATGTGTATTTGGAAAGCTTTTGGGTTCAATGGATACTTTCCTAGATCCGTGAGGCTCGGTCTGTCTCTACTAGTTATCGTGGAGTAGGAGTTTTAGAGATGTGTTTTCACTATTAAGGACATTTATGCCCATTTAAATGCTATGTTTCAAAAGGTAAAATCATAGGGTTTAGTTTTTAAAGCTAAATGAAGATCCAGTTCGGGAAATGACTATATGTCATCCTCGACTCGGGGAAAAAATGCAGGGGACATGTGGTTACCTTAAAACCACTAAACCGAGTGGCCCAACACTTGAGGGTTACATTTTCGCAGTTTTTCTTGTTTTCGTTTCGGTCGGTGAACACCCAGAAACCTGTTTCTGAGCCTTAAAATCCAAATTGAATTCACCATTTTTGGCCTTCACTTTGTAAAGTCATTTTGTGCGAAGAAAACCCATCCACTGTATTAGAGCCACTGAACCCAGCATCTTTGCGGGTAGCATTTCTGGCGATGGAGAACAGGTATATAAATATTGTTGATTCGGCTCCGACTCTTGTGGCGCGAATCAACTTGATCGGCATCGTCGTGATGGGCGTATGGCATTGAAATGTCCAGCAGGCGGGATTCACGGCCCCGGGATCCGTCATGATGGCGTATGGCATTTAATTGATACCACATGTCGGGGTGCACCAGCGACATCAGGCATGATGGAGGCCAGAATAAGTGATACCACGTGTCGGGGGATGCGCAAGCGGCGTGTCGTGATGGGAGATAAAATTGTTAAATGTATAAGCACATTCAGAATGATAATAAGGCGGGATTCATCAAGCAGAATCCGCCGAAATTGTGAATTGAATAGTCAAGGTAAATAGCCAACATTAACGAGTGTAATGGGATTTTAACCAAGACCAATAACTTAAATCTCATGAATTGGATTGTGAAATGAATTGTTAAGTAGAAAATGCATGATATGATATATAGTAAATGATTTGTATATTGAAAGCATGCGGAAATGAATAGCATGAGTATAGTGATATATTAGTATGTTTTAATGATAAATACATCTTAGGAGTTAAATTGAATATTGGATTAGAAGCGTATAGAACCACTAAGTAGAAAATGCTTAGCGTGTAGTTAACTATCTTGGCAGTGTCGAGTAAACAAAGAGAAGAAGACGAGATCGCGTATAAATTAAATAGAGAGAGTACGACGTATAAGTGTATCTTTCAGAGTAATTTTGCATATCATCTTTTGAACAAGTGATTGTTTGTAAGCAAAGGTTAAACCACGAAACTTGATTTTGTATATCATTTTGAAAGGGCATGGAATGCTTTCCTTGTAAATGTACTTTGTTAATGTTTATGAACTATAGAATTGCTTTGTATTTATGTAATGATTATGGGCTTGCCCAGCGAAACTCTTCATAACTAAATGAATTAATAAAATGTTTTTATTAAGATAAATAAACGGCGGAGTAAGCCAGGCTCGGTCGGATCGCCATTTAGGTCGAAGTAGGATTGAATCCACGACATTTTTTAAAAGAAAATTTAATAACACGGAAAAATAAAAGGAAATAAGCAGGCATCCGGGTTTTGGTTTGGACCTCATGCCACGGTCGGATCGGGCTCGGGGGTGCTCCCACATATACTCCATTCCATATTACTCATTTCATATACTCATTTGCATTACTAAGGTTTCATATACTCATTCATGTACTCATTTCATGTTTACTTGGTAAACTACCAAAATACTTGACATAAGAATAGAGTCAGAGAACAAACATTATGAATAACAATAATTCAAATCGATATATATATATATATATATATTTCACAAATAGAACTCATAACCCGATCCTTAATCACATTCTGTCTTCATATCATTTATGTAGATCACCACCAGGTCTTTATCTATTAGCCTTCTTAATTGGCTATCACTTGTTCATTCATGTATTTCCTATCATTTGTTATCTTTTCTAGTTATATGTGATAATAATCATATATAACTTAACCACATTATGTGTTCATGACATATTGCCTTTCATGTTCATATTCATGTTTAAGTTCATTTCATTTTCCATATCATATTCGTGACATGGACTTACATCTATTCATGTGCATTTTCTGTTCGTATCTACATCCTTTCTTACCAGAATATTTCAATTACTTTAACTTGACGAATTAGTACACTTGGTATAACAATTCCAATTTTCAGACAGATGTAGGCACCAGGTGCCTGATAAATAACATATAGTTAGATTTTAGACTCAATAGGCTTTCCATAGAGTCAGAATACCCATAATGGAGTCTGACGAAGGAGTTATGCAAGTTGCAAGCGAGTGACAAAAATCGAAACTCGCCTGGCCTAGACGTGGCGGCGATACCCAGATCTTTTGTCATTTTCGGGGATCTTAACTTCACATGACCTTGGTTCTTTATCTCCTTTGAAGCTGAAGTGCTAAGGGTTCTTCTCAATTGGAATCACCCAATCGAGACACCGAAACTCAAGTTATGTCCTAAACAACCCAGACTACTCTATGATCAAAACTGAACCAAAAATTGGCTTGAAAATAGCCCCACTTTGAGTGAATTTCTGGGCCACTTAGAGTCATATTTTGAAGGTTCCTATTTCACGATGTTTGGTTCTCCTTGAAGTCTAATTTAATTAGCCACTTAAATCACTCACATTGGATAAGAAATGGGCAAGTTATGGCCAAAATACGAACACTTGTCAAACCAGGCATGGGTACCCGATCTGGGTGTGAGCAATCAGTGCAGTCTCTGTTCGATCTTGTTCTACCAATGACAAGGGATGGATTTTTTGCATACCTCTGCCTCCACAAATATTCAGCCATCACTCTACCTCATGCTCCATATTCATCTCATGTATAATTTCTACTCAAATCATCTTTATTACATATCTATGCTGCCTCTGCTCAGACTCAAACATGCTTTCTATTCATATCTTATCTGAGCTAGGGTTTTACTCATGACTTCAAGAAATCTAGGATTCCTATCAAAACCTAGAACAAAACCAATCATGTTCATACTTTACATAACCCTTAGAACCAAGCATGTAATGGGAACTACAGGTCCTCTCATAACAAAATACTAGAGAGAAACAAAGGATTTGTGATGATTTCCATACAAAATTCATTCTAGGGTTGGGTTTCTTATAGCTTAAAGCATGTCCATACAGAAAATCCTAAGATCCATACTCATAGTCATAGTTCCATACCTTTTTGCTCTTCATTTCTTCTTCTCTTCTCTTCTTCTCCTCTTCCTCTTCCTCTTCTTCTCTTCCTCTTCCTCTTCTTCTTCATCTTCTTCTCCCCTTCTCTTCTCTCTCTACAGTTTTTTGGTCTCTCAAAAATGAGAGACCAATTGCTCTTATCTAATTGTTTTGTTAAGGCCATGTTTGGCCTTTTCATTTTCAAACATTTTTCTCATTTTTGCGGGTCAGGCCCTTTCTCTCTTTATTATTCTCAATCTAACTTATACATATTATACTTTGGCATCCCATCTTTTCTCAAATTCCATAATTGCATAAAACCTTATTGTTTTATGCCTTTTATGTTCTCAAGTGCTAAAAGACCACTTTACCCTTGGCTTTATTATTAATTCGGGGGTCTCTACGTTTATTTTGAAAATTCCATTTAGCCCAATATACCTAAACAAACACAGGGCGCTAGGGCATATTTCGGGGTGTTACAAATTTTCTAATTGAGGCTTTTATGGAGCCCATGAATTCTTTTTTTTATGGAGCTTTCTACATTTTCTATTCTTTGATTCAACTGAGCATTAATAGTTTTCTGCTCCTCTACAAGTACACCACCTTACTGAGTCGACTTGCTCAGCGGGTGATGAGGGTTGGTGGCTGCTCTTCTTGAGAGGAATTGGACCCATGCGGGTGTTCTTGATGTGCACTGGGGAACATATACTAGAGGTTTAGGTTTTGTGAAGGGAGAGGTTAGGGTGGTTCTTCAGTGGGATTGTAGGTGTTGCCATCTTGGAAAGGCATCAAGCGGTAGCTATTTTAGCCTGAAAATTTGCATAATTTCAGCCATCAAAACCATGCAGGGAGAAATTGGACTGATGTTCACCTTGATGGCGGTGGACAGCGAATTGGAAACATGGTTAGCCGGGCATAGATGCTGATCAACGTACCACCTCATCTTTGATTCCTCATTTCAAGTTCTTCCATCCTTTTGGTCAAGGTGGACAACTTAGCCTTTAGTTCCACATCCTCCGTTAGGGAATAAATGCCTCCCCTTGGGTTTACTAGTGGCCTATGTTTGTCAATTTCCCTAGGATTTGGTTCATCCCAAGCTTTGGAGGTCTCAGCAACATAGTTGAGGAAGTCCATGGCTTCATTGATTACTGTAGAGGAGAACCCTTCCACACATGGTCTCGAGTTGTTTCAAGGCGGGGACATTCCATCGTAGAAGTGGTTTACTGAACATCCATGTGTCAAAGCCATGGTGAGTATGCGATGATAGTTTCAGATACCTTTCAGCAACGATAAAAATTTTCACTATTATGAGGTACACGAATTGTAGATTTGCCTCTTTCAAATTGTTGGTCTTGTGTGCATTGAAGAACTTCTTCAAAGTGCACTTTCTGACTCTTGCCAGTTTTAAGAAATAAAACACACTCCCATTATGGATTAGTCAGGAAACAACAAATATATTCAATATGGTTCATTGTAGGTTGGTGACAAATGAACCTTTGCTTGAAAAACTATTTTGTTCTTTTTCTTTGTCCAAATTGAAGTATTTCTTCTTTCATGAGATATTGATCCATCAAATTCTTCGATCCTGACAATGGCGCCATAAAACGTTGGCCAAACCAAAGCATATACAAATTTAGTAGCACAGTACAAGGACTATTGTCTAATCCCGGAGCTTGCACCATAAAACTTGTTGGACGAAATCTCATAGAGTTAATCATTTTCAAATTTTGTATTTGGCACGATATACTGCGGTGCACGGTCGATAAGTAATAAAATGGATATAAGTCGGATATCGTCAGAGAGATCTCGAAGTACTAATCTTCACCACATTTATAAGCTCCGTACTATTTGGACCGTTAATTGATATTGGGGTCCGACTTAAGCCCGGAAATTATACTATACGAGTAAAATAAATGAACCATCAAATAATTTGGAATATAAAGAATAAAGAATAAAGAATAAAGAATAGTTAAGAAAATAATGGACGAATAATTATGTGAGGGCATCAGAGTATCTTTGCTATAGTGAAGTACCATTCACATGAGTTATCTCCGATAAAACTTCTTGAATATTTCGAGTTTAAAATTTGTCAGGCGTTTAGCGATAAAGTGGATCTCTCCACTCCACATTTCATTATCTAATTTTTGATTCTTTCGAGAAGGCAGGGGAATGAGATAACTACTTTTAAAAGGAATTTCCTTAATGCGGGTATTTTCTTTGTGATAACCCATACCCATTTTATGGTGTAAACCTTAGCTCCGGGTGCTCCCGATTGACAAGGATATACAGCTAGGGTCTCTTCCTCGAAATTAGAATAGATGCCCTCTCCTTGATTGAATCTCGGCTAACACGGGGTTGACCTCACTATAAATTGGGATGGAGCATAATAGTGTTTAGAGTGATAACTACGTTCAGCTGGATTCTTGATTTCAAGTGAGAAGAGGATTTATCAGTAAACTTCGAAGCTCATTAGATCTCTAATAGCCAGGTTAATATACCTTGAATGTTCACAACTCTAAGAATGTCTTCTGTGTCACTCGAGAGGACCTCCTTGAAGTCGAGCAATGAAAGCAAGTCTTAGCGGGTATAGAAAGCGTATTCGAGATCAGAGAAAACATTAAACCCAAAACCATAAGTAAATTCATAAGCTTGAAATTCTAATTTCTTTGAAGCGACTACGGGAAAGATAATTTATATTATAGCATTCACTTAATGGAAGAAATTTGGATTCCTCGGTCTTGAATTACCTTATTTCTGACATTCCTGCGATCATAAAAATCTATGATTAGGCGAAGAGTCGAATTCCGAGAAATTTATCGAACTTCAGAGCATTCCGGTAGTAATTTGAAAAGGGCCAAGTGCATTCGACACGCTCAGCGATAACACCGGATCGGAAAATAAAAGCGAAAACTAGAGCGATAAATCTAATCTAATCTCTGACTTCTGACATTGAAGAAAAGAAAAAAGAAAGAAAAGAAAACTAAGGAAATAAAGAAAATGGGCCGACTGCAGTTATCTACGTGCGTATGCATATATTTGCTTTAAAACTTTTGGGTAGCCGTGTTTATAGGGTTTCTCGGTTGAATACAATCCCAATGCATTATCTTTGTGGACAAGTGGAGGCGGCGAGATTGCGTTCCGTCAGCGACCTCAACTCCCGCGGCCGACATCATCCACATGCATCGCGACCGTGATCTCACGTCGCGACATCGGCAAGTCTCGGCGACTTTCAGCGATGTCTTGTGTGACATCGATCCGCTATCGCGACATCGCGCTGCGGCACTGCGAGGTTTGGTGGTCTCTCGATGCCGCGACACGCCGAAATCTTCTGGCAGTATCGGCTCAAGTCTCTGCTGACCTTCAGCGATGATTGTGATGCCGGCGACCTCGATCTCTTGTCGCGACATCGGCTCCCCGTCTTCTGCGGCCTTCAAGCGATGGATTCATGATGCCAGCGACCTCTCGATCTCTTGTCGCGACATCAGCTTATGTCTTTGGAGGCTTCAGATTGCTTTCGATTATTATGACTTCAATCCTGCATTAGCGATGGCGGCTTAGATTAACTTCGACTTCATCCTTCGAACTGTCGCTAGCGAGGCGATTCTCTTGTCGCGACCTGTCAGAGTCACGACATCGGCCCTTCATCAGCGACATCCACGATGTTGTCAGCGACATCATTCACTAACGGTTGATCCTTATTTGCTTATCGGTGATTCTAATAGCGATCGGTTGCTTATTTCACTACTTATCGATGTAGAGACCTGCCATGTATGGTATCGCGAGCCCAAAAGCGCATCAATGAATCAACCATTTGTTTCCATTCTGCCCGATACTTCTTGCATTTTTATTCCACCATTTGCTTTGCATTTTCCCTTGCATTTACGCTATGCTCTTTATCTTTTGATTAGTACCCCAGTCTTATTTTGAATATATTAGATAGGTTTGAGTGCTTTTTGCGATAATCATGTCATTTATGTAATTGAAGTGTTCAGTCTTCTTAGTATCACTTATGCTAGGTTAGAGGTTATTTTGGTTGTTTTTAGGGTTTTTGCGTACTTTGGGAGTTGATATCGGGGCATATGATGAATCATGAAGATTGAACTCGATTGTCATTATAAACAGGACCAAAAATAAGAAAGAAGATGAAGGCAAAGTGATGGAAATCGATGCGATAGAGGACGAGGAAGCAATGCGTGATGGTCAATAAATCGAGGAATTCGCTAAGATTACGAAAATTTATTTGGGATTGCGAAAATTCAGCGATATAGCGAAAATTTATAATCTTAAGCGAAATACTAATTTTCGCTAGACACAAGGAATTAATGCGACACGTTTCTAGCGAAATTTTTTCATTCGCTACTCATAAATTTCGCTAAGCTAGCGAAATTTACATGCTCAATGAAATCACCCTTTGCCTGCGCGGTACATTTTAAGTAGCTCTCTTGGTGATTTCGCTAGCTAGCGAAATTTTGCTCTCTAAGCGAAATTTTTTGAGCCTTAGCGGAGATTCAGCGCCTTGTCATGCTTTTGCTTGTGAATTAATGCAAGCCCAGCTTCAATTTTGGTGTATTACTCTCGTCTCTAAAATTAGCCCAGGTGTTAGGCTGTGGTATTTTCATACATTGGGTGGCTATAAGCCCCTCCCATTTGTAACAAAAAAAAAAAAAAGAAATTGAGGAAGCAATTTTTGGTAAGTTTTATTTTGTCGTAGTTTAGTTAGGGTTTTGCTTTTCTCTCTTCTCTCTCCTCAACCATATTTTCTTGCGTGCCAGGCTTACCCTCTTGAGGATGACAGCTCAAAGTCTTAGCTAAGCCTCTTTTCTTGAAGAGAGAAGGAAGCTAGCTTGGTGGTGGGGCATATGCAGGTTGTCCTCTTGTATTAAAGCTACAAGTGTACGTGTTTATGGCCTATCTTCTCAAAATATGGTTGAATAGCATTGAATGTTATTAATTTGGCCAATACTTACCATGCTTCAGGATACAGTGCATACTTATTGCTAGATGCACTGTGGTTCATTAGATGGTCTTTACGAGCCTCTGAGATGATATTTAATGTTAGGGTTTCAAACTGAAAGGGTAATAGATGCATGTTATGCGTAGTTAACTCAATAGGAGTTGATTTTAGGGTGAGGTTTGCTAGTTAAATAGATCAGGTTGTGGCAGATCATAGGTTGCTTGTCTGTAGCGAGATAAAACTTGAGACACTTGTTGCCACTGAGATTCTTAGTGTTAGTGACTAAATCTTGAAAAGTTAACTTTCACACTTCATTTTCGGTTTTACAGTTAATGATTTTCAAACTCATCACCTTTGTTTTTGAAACAAAAATCCAAAGTCCAAATGAAAGCCTTTACCTTTTACACTTGTAAATCATTCTTAGGATGAAAACCCATCCGTGTTCGACCCTAGACCACTATCTTACTTATTAGCTTGACTACAGCGGTAGGAAGGCTGGAGTATATAAATATTGTTGATTCGGCTCAACTCTTGTAGCACAGATCAAATACAAACGCAGATTACTTAGGGGATGGTGTAAACTACGAATGATAAATTTGAAGATGTACTTGTGATCCAGCATCCGCAGTGAAGGTAATCTTGCCTTTCTTTTTGTAACCCGATTACGATAGCGCAAGTTTTAAATCACTGCGATAACTTCCACTTTGTTTTTGTTTTTATCTCTGATCAGTTTTATTTTAGCTAACCCTAACCTTTTTGCAAGAAGTTGGTTTGTGCTCTTTGTTGTGTCTCGGTTGTGTAACGATTGTGTATCTCCGATCTTTGGTGGAAGGAACTAAGGAAGGCGCATAGAATCGTACACAGCGACCCGGTCGGTGAAGTCGGTGTACCTGCGATACTAGCTGGATCCTTGCACGAAGAACTTGAGTCAGCTTTGGAACCCCCGATGAATCGGCTTTATAGAACCATGAGGATCACATCCACCTCCACAGAGTTAGTGCCCCGTCACCAGTATCATTCCTCTTCTTTGAAGATGTACTTGAGTGAGGCCGTATTTAATTTTCCCCTCTCCCCCACGTATCATGGTATGGAAAATACAAATCCATACACTCATATTAGGGATTTTTGGAGGTTTGCACTACCTTTAGGAAGGTATGATGGACATGGATTTCTTGAAGCTAAAGCATTTTCACGACCACTAAGGACAAGGCGGGTGGTTAAAAACTCACTTGAACACAGAACCATTAGAAATTGGGTGCATTGCGGGCGAGAATTCTGAAGAAGTTCTTCGGTGCTCATAAGACCCCTTGATTTGAAGAGACAAATTTATACCTTTGCAGCTCATGATGGTGAGAGATTTTACCAGTGTTGGGAAAGGTTTATGGAAACTATAAGTGCTTGCCCACACCATGGATTTGATACATGGATGTTGGTGAACCATTTCTATGACGGTATGTCCTTCATAAACGATTGCTAGAAACAGTAATGTTGAAATTGGTAACTTTTAAAGTAAACACGGATAGAGCTTTGGACTTCTTGAACTATCATAATTTGAAACCTCTCAAGGCATGGATGAACCTCGTCGAGGAGGCCCAGAAGGCGAGGCACTTTCGAGTTACCGGGGGAGTCCGTTCGTACACTTTAGAGGACACGGCGATGAGAGAAAAATTGACCATTTAAGCTAGAAAATGGATGAGATGGAAATAAAAATCGACATAAAATGCACTCGATGCAAATGAGTTATCAACATGCGACCTTCTTCTTTAATTTGTCATTGAATGGTCACTATGGGGGCGTAGAGACCATGTCCAAATCGTGAATCAGGGTAGATCACCAATGAATGCTCCATTTGGCAACTCCAACATTCATAATTGGAAAAACTACTCAAACATGCCAGGGAAGCCAAAACCCCCAGTATATATCCCTCGGTAGAAACGCGTGATTCGAATCCGCCGGCAACCTGACGGTCCCTCATATCTTCTCGCTGTTGAGCAGGCAATCCACGAATTTAAATGGAGTGGTAGGCATATTTGTAAAAAGAAACGAAGTCTTGAATGTCGAGCTAGTCGAGAAAAAATTAGGCGATAGAAAGTTCACTCAACGGAAATTGGACAATATGCATTTGAGATTTCAAGAATTGTCTGTCGGCGATTCAGAGTTCGAGAAAAAGGGAGGCTCACTTCCCGGGCACAACAATATCGAGAAGGTGGTGAATGAAACGGGGTGTAGGGACTTAAATGCAAAAGCGATGAAGTTAAGGCGGTTGTGACTTTCTGAAGTGGTAGGGAATTAAAGCCAACGATTACCAAAGCGGTCAAGTCAGCTCCATTAGTGGTGAGCCACTTCGAGGAAGAACGAGTCGATTGGCGAGGAAGAGGTAAAGATTAGAATACCCCCTCCCGGTTCATGAGGTTCTCCGAAGAAAAATTCTGATAACAAACGAGAAATGTTGGAGTATTCACGACAAGTGAAGTCAATATTCCTGCTCCTTGATATGATTAAAACGAGGTTCCTACCTGCGCAAAATTGCTTAAAGGATTTGTGCACGGTAAAAAGGGTCTTAATGTAAATAAAAGGCCTTTTAGCGAGCAAGTTAGTGCCGATATAGGAAGCCGGAGCTCGATGGTATAAGGACCCGGGATGTCCCTACGATCTCGGTGAATATTGGAGGCATCAACGTGGAGAGAAAGCAACATTAGACACAGGAGCTAGTGTGAATCACATTTACTTGTATTCTATGTAAAGCAATTGGGTTTTGGGTGAGCTGAAACCCAGCTTCCATCACACTTTCGCTCGCTGATAGGTCTATTAAAATACCAAAAGGAACCATTAAGGACGTTCTTATACAAGTGGACAGATTTTACTATCCAATAGATTTTGTCGTACTTGATACAGAACCAGTTGCAATAGGACCTAATCATGTGCCCATCAGATTAGGGAGACCGTTTTGGCTACTTCAAATGCAATCATCGATTCTTGGAATGAGTCATCGACTCACATTTGGAAATATGACCTTGGAACTCTCAATATTTTCATTTGGGTAAAAGGCATATGCACTCGGAGGAGGATGACTTTGAAGAGTACGTATTTTAGATACCGATACGGAAGAGCAGGCTAACCAACAGCAAGTGCAAGAGATATTAACTTCAGAGTTATCCGATTGCCTTGTAGAGCAACTCTGGGCTAAGAAATAGGCTTAGTACGGGGGTATTGGAAGAAGAATAGAAATTTTGCCTCTGATGATTTGGTAATGAACCCCGAAAGGGGAACCTCAACGGCTAGAACTCAAGCCTCGGTGATTTAAAGTATGCATTTTTTGGAAGACGAATGAGTAGTGCCAGTTGTGATTTCTTCGTGCTAACCATGCTACAAGAGCATAATCTCACGCCTTCTCAAAAAGAACAAGCAAGCATTGGGATGGAAAATTTCTGATCGAAGGCATAAGCCCCGTCATTGCCATCACATCTATTTAGAAGAAATTACAAGGTACGGTGGCATTTGACGGAGGTTGAATCCCCGTCACAGTAGTTAGTGTGGAGGTCTTGAAGTGCTCAAGTGGTATCATTTATCCATTTGCATTAGCACATGGGTTAATGACTCAGGTGGTGCCCTGAAATCGGGGTAACAAGCGTGAAAAGCCGAAGGGTGAAGAATTGTCTGCGGGCTTCTGACCGGGTTGGAGAGTGTGTATAGATTATAGAAGGCTCAATGAGGTGACAGACCACTTTCCATTGCCGTTCATCGATCAGCTCCTTGAAAGAGTTTCGGGACACCCCTTCTATTGCTTTTTGGATGGGTATTCAGGGTACTTCCAGATAGAAATTGCCCCAGAAGATCAGGAAAAGACCACTTTCACTTGTCCATTTGGCACGTATGCTTATAGGAGGATGCCTTTTGGGCTTTGTAACGCCCGGTACTTTTGATGTATGCTCGATTATGTTCGGTGACATGGTAGGCGTATCATGGAGGTATACATGGATGATATCCACGGTATGGGGAAATTTTGAAGAATGTAACAATTTGGAAGCCATGTTGCGGAGGTGCATAGAAAATTTGGTGCTTAAGCGGGAGAAATGCCATTTTATGGTAAACGAGAATTGTATTGAGGCACATTATTTCTAGCGGGGGGTGGAAGTTGATAAAGCCAAGATCGACATTATTTCCAAATTGCCGCTGACAAATGTGAAAACAATTGAAACGATTCCTTGGTAAGTATAGGCTTCTCTGGAAACTGTTTTCATTAAAGACTTTTTAAAATTGCTAAACCCCTGTCTGAAACCTATGTAGAAGGATGCGGAATTCATTTGGGAGGAAGATTTCGAGAAGAGTTTTGAAAGGCGGGAATTTTATTTGACTCTTGCTGATAGTTCGAGCACCTAATTGGCGATTCACGGTTTGAGTGATGTGTGATCGCAGTGATCTTGCTATAGGAGCGGTACTTGGCCAAGAAGATAGAACCTCGTGTGGTGTATTATGCAAGCAAAACCACGAATGAAGCACGGAGAATTATACCCTTCTGAAAAAGTGGCAGCGTGGTATATGCCTTAGATAAATTCGAGCATACTTGGTTGGTCTTGGAAATATAGTCATTTCTTGTCATTCTGCTTTGAAATATCTCACACAACCAAACAAAATCTGAAAGCAAGACTCATACATTTGGGTTACATTTACTTGAGTTCAACTTGCAAATTAAAGATAAGAAGAGGAGTTGAAAATGTGGTGGCGGATCATCTGTCAAGGTTAACTATAGCCGCAGCACTCCACGAGTCCACATTAATGATGAATTTCTGAAGAATCCTAATGCGGAGTTGGAGAAGGCTCCTGGTATGCTCACATTGCCCGATTTTCTCCACTAGGGAGAAATCCCGGTGAGTGGAAAGGACGGGATAGGAAATATTTACTATTTAAAATCCATTCCTATTATTGGGAAGAGCCTTTCCTATTCAAATCTTTGTGCGGATCAAATCATCGGAAATGTGTACACGAGGAGGAACAGCGGAATTTTAAACCATTGCCCCGTATGAGTGCTTGTGGTGGTCATTTGCTTCGAAAGGCAATGATAAGAGGTCTTTACTTGATCGGGTTTCTATTGGCCTTCATTGTTCAGGAAGCATACAGGTAATGCGAGTGTATGTGACGGATGCAGACTACGGGAAATTGTCTCAGCAGTCATATGATGCCATTGAACCCAATTTTGGTGGTCGACGTTCGATGTATGGGGTATCGGTTTATGGGACCTTTCCCACCTCATATGGTCATGCGTACATTTGGGTAGGAGTGGACTATGTCCAAATGGGTTGAAGCGATCCACCGAACCCGATGACCATAAGATGTACTTTCGAATTCTTGAAATCAATATCTTTCGGAGTTTGGGAATGCAAGAAAGCCATTGTAGCGATGGAGGTTCGCATTTTACGTAACAAACCATTTGAAAACCTCGCGGCTAAATATGATTGTGAAACACAAAGTGGCTACCTTACCATCCTCAAACAAGTGGCAGGAATTGAACTCCCCAGCGAAGTGAGACCATGCGATGAGGTGGTTGTAGTGAGGAAAGAGCGGTCCATTAAACTTCTTGATTCGTTATGGGCTATCGGAGCAGCTTTCAAGACAATCCTAGGAATGTCCCTTATCGGTTGGTCTATGGTAGGGCATGTCACCTTCCAGTGGAGATTGAGTACAAAGCATGGTGGGCGATCAAGAAGCTAAACATGGACCTAAGTGAATTTCGGAGAGAAGAGAATTTCTTGATCTTAATGAATTGGAAGAAATGCGGAATAATGCCTACTTGAATACTGAATTGCAAAAGAAAGATCAAAGAAATGGCATGACCAAATGATAAGCGGGAAGAGTTTCAGGAGGAGACCAAGTCTCTTATATGACTCGAACTCCATTTGTTTCCCGAGCTGACTCAAATCTCGATGGATCGTCCATTCATTGTCCAAAGAAGCATACCCAAATGGTCTGGCTGACTTACGTGATCCAAGTGATGGCAAGGGTATTCAAAGTCAATGGATGCAGGGTAAACCATATGTGGGCGCAGCTGAGTCATCACAAGGAAGAAATTCTCCCGATGGACCCTCCCGAATCCCACGCTTTTGTAAATTCTGTGGTGGCTACCGTTTGTCTCCAAAGAGCTAATGCTTCATATTTTTTTTAGTTATTTAAACTGTCGGTGTTTAAAAAATGGTGATACGCTAGAGCTTAATGATTGATTTCTTTTGTGGGCAATGGGTAGAGTGAATGCAGTGTAAGTATGCCCATCTTTATCTGGTGTGAAGTACTTTTTGTATTTCCATATTGGGTAATGGTTTTTCTTTTCAATTGAACAATTGAATTGCTTCAAATTGAACAATTGAATTGCTTCAAATTGGACAATTGAATTGCCCTTTTGTTGGAGAATAGAATCCCTGTTTGTCGCCTTTATGTTAGAATAAATTCCATGCTTGAAGCAGTTTTTGGTCAGTCACGTCCAAAGATGCTCAACTTGAAAATTTCTCCCTTATGCTAATTCACACCACCTGCATTATTTCAATAGGTCATGAATTTGTTTACTTCCTCGCTTGTATAGCCGGCCTTAAGTATGTTGGCAACCCCAAGATAGGTTTGTGTTACTCCACACTTGAAGACCAATTTTGTCTTCCAAAAGGAAAAGAAAAGGAAAAGCAAAAAGAAAAGAAAAGAAAAATAAAGCTCTGGAAGTTTTGCCTTGAAACCCGAGCACGGTCCGAGGGTGTATGGCGAAAGCCTTTGAAACCCGATGCCCTAAGCCTTAATTGGTTGGGAGTCATCGATTTAGTGTTCGTTACATGGGTGGATAGGTAGAGTCTAACGATTTGTTGGTGCTTGATTTTCGAAGTCATTCAAAGTCCGGGGTGAAGCCTGTAGAGTTTGTGGTCAGTGATCCTTTTGGCTTGATGCCCTAAACCTTAATTGGTTGGGAGTCATCAGACCTTCGCTACACGGACTTTGTGAAGTCGGATTTTAAGCATTGTACCCTACAAATATAGTTGAATAAAGAAAGAAGTGCGTAACTATCCTTATCTAGGTCAGTTCAAATGTACCTTAAGGTCAGCATGCCAAAGTATAGGTTGGGGAGGGACAAATTTGCAATTTATTGGCTTAATCAGTTATAGTATAAAGAACCATTAGACTTAGGTGGAAATCTCAAGTTGAGAATTGAGGAATCAATATTGACCTAAAAAATTTGTTCTTGTATGGTTTTGGCTCTTTCATGCCTGGCTTTCAAACTCGTGTCCATTTTTCAGTTTAAGGACAAGGTTTATATGTACATACACCTTTTAGAATCATAAACTTTTTGAAAATCACCGCATATATCTCCTTTTAGTTTTTACATTGCTAAGGGACTAGCAACGTTTCGGTTGGGGGGTGTGATTAGTACCCAAAAAGTGCTATTTTGAACCCTATATTAGATAGGCGGAGTGCTTTTTGCATACTAATCATGTCATTTATGTCAATTGAAGGTTCAAGTCTTCTAGTATCACTTGTTTTGTTAGAGGTTATTTTTTGTTGTTTTGGTGTTTTTACTGCATTTTTGGGAGTTCAATATCGAGACATATGATGAATCATGAAGATCAACTCAATTGCTGCCCATCAAATGTACTCAAAAATCAAAGAAAGAATGAAGGTGTGCGATGGAAATCGACAGAGGATGTGTGAAGCAATGCAGTTGATGAATCACTGAAACTCAAATTTAGCTAAGATTGCGAAATTCAATAATATAAAATTCTCAAGAAATTTCTTAGCTAAAATTTCGCAATCTTAGCTTAAATTAATAATTTTCGCTAGACACTGTGAATTCGCTTGTAAGCACTGCTCTAGCTAGTTTGCATTTTCGCTACTCACATAATTTCAAGTATTGTTAATTTAGCTAGCTAGCGAAATCACTCACTACCTAGCTAAATTTTGCATTTTCTTCTATCTTTGGTGATTTCACTAGTTAGCTTAAATTTTCGCTTAAGAACAAATTCTTACGCTTAGCGAAATTTTCGAGCCTTAGCGAAATTCACGCCTTTGTCATGCTTTGTAATTAATGCAACCGACTTCACCTTGTGTATTACTTGTCCCTAAAATTAGCCAAATTGTTAGGCTTTGTGGTATTTTCATACATTGGGTGGCCAGATAAGCTCCTCCCATTTTGTAACAAAAAAAAAAAAGAAATTTATAAGCAATTTGGTAAGTTTTATTTTTATCTCGTGAGTTTAGTTAGGGTTTTGCTTTTCTTCTCTCTCCTCTTTCCTTATTTTCTTGGCTACTCAAACACCCTCTCTTGAGGATGACAACTCAAGAGATGCTTGGCTAAGCCTCTTTCTTGAAGAGAAAGGAAGTAGCTTGGCGCGGGCATATGCAGTTGTCCTCTTTGTATTAAAAAGCTACAGTACTGCGTTTCATGGCCCTATCTTCTCAAAATATGGTTGAATAGCATTGAATGTTATTAATTTGGCTACTTAACATGTGCTCAGGATACAGTGCATACTTCTATTGCTAGATGCACTGGTTCATTAGACGGTCTCTTTACGTGCCTCCGAGATGATATTTAATGTTAGGTTTCAAACTCGGTAAGGGCAATAGGATGCATGTTATCTGTGCTAACTCAAATAGGAGCTGGGATTTTAGGTGAGGTTTGCTAGTTAAACATAGATCCGCTGTGGCTTTGACTAGGTTGTCGGTCATAACGCCGAGGATAAAACCCGAGACACTTGTTTGCCCTAAGTTAATGAAAGTTAGTGACCTAAATCTTCAAAGTTAACTTTTCACACTTCATTTTCAGTTTTGCGCTAATCAGTTTTCAAACTCATCACAATCAAGCTTTTGGAAACAAAACCAAAAGTCCAAATATTAGAAGTTTCCTACCTTTTACACTTATGCAAATCATTCCTAGGATGAAAACCCATCCCCGTGTCAATCTCTTAGACTACTATACTCAGTAGGTCGACTACAGTAGAGGAACTTAGGTATATAAATATTGTTGATTCAGCTCAGCCTACTGTGGCACGAATCATATACTCCCTGCAAATAACAATTTGGTGAGTTTCTTAATATTTCTGCATCTTAATTATTCCTTTTTACATTAAAATCAAACAGAAAAATGGACTAAAAATAGATGACTTTTAAGCTCATCAAACTCCCCCAAACTTAAAGTTTTGTTTGTCCTCAAGCAAAGAAAAGAAAGAATTTGTTTGTCCTCAAACAAAAGGACATTTTTCTATTCCCTTGCTTTTGGCAAGAGAAGTCAATTTGAATTGAAATACAAGGATTGTATTGTTTTCTCGCATTAATCTAGCTTCAAGTCCAGCTTCTCAAGGTCAGTTTCTACTCTTTATAGTATAAACTAAACTGAAATTGTTTCTTACAAACAACATAATCATTGGATCTGTTGAAAAATAAATTGTTTTCCCTTTCTCATCTCATACTTATCCACTTAACTCCCTAGTTCCTTCACAGATTTTACTGTTTATTGCCTTTCCAAATTCCATAAGCTTGTTGTTCATATTGATCTCCACTAATGTAGGTAATTCCATCCTTCAAGATCAATCAGGTCTTTTGGGCTTGTAATGTTGGCTTGGGAAAAAGGGTAGGATGAATGGAATTTTAGGTTGAGATTGTTCCAAACTCTTTTTCCTTTCTCCTCAACCGCTACTTCCTCTTGTAATTCCTTTAAATAACTCCCCAAACTTCATGTTTGGGATACCACCTTGATTTTCTTCTATTCAAAACTGTATGCTCCCATTTCTCTTCTGTAATTCAAACTGAGGAAATTTTCCTTCTTATCACCATTCAGGGATAGTGCAATGTTTTACCTTTTTAGGCTTTCTAACACTCTTAGCGAACTTTGGTTTAGTAGCTCCCATACCAGATGGTATTAGGGTACTAGGTGTTGAAACACCCCTAAGAACTTAATTGTTCAAGAGAGTTAGGCCACAAGACAAAACTTATTCCCTTAAACCTTCTTTTCTGCTATATTTTTCTGATTCAGATCCTTTTCTTTTCAGTCCCTTTTTCTGTATTTTCTCCTTGATTTCCTCAAATTTTAAACTCCCCCAAACTTTATCTCTTACTCCTATTTGAGTTCTTGCAATCATAAGTCTTGGCCATCGAAGGATTGCGGATAGAGGGTTTGGGATTTTCACTGGCTTATTTTGAAGATATGGAATATCTTGGCTCAAATTCAGGGACTAAGGTATGCATAAGCATATACATAATGGTGGGCTAATAGCTCAAACCGCTCAAGAATGGCTCTATCATGTCTCACGGGTCGCTTTCACCCAGGATTTCGCCTCAATCAATATTCAAACAAGTCTCTAGGACCATGGATTATAATTCCCCGGTCCCGTAAAATTTTCCACTCTGTACCAAAGTTTCAAAGGTGTTGTCGATCAAGTGTATTATTTCTTCCAAGACTTCCAGGTTCATTCACGCTCATTTTACATTATTTAATCCAAGTATTTTGTTACATCAAATAATAACCAATTTCTCAATTTTTACACTCTAAAACTCGAATCAACATCACAATAAATACTTTAATTCCAGCTTTATTCATGCCTCTATTCTTTCGCATCAATTGAAATGTAATTAAGTATTATTTCGATTCCTAACAGTAAAATAACCAGCATTTAAATAAAATTCAAACATCATGATCAACCAACTTGAAGATCAACAAAAATTTTATTCAAATATCAAAAGATTTCGATATTGTACAAACTGCTTTCATTTTCTAAACATTTTGTAAACTAAGTTCAAGAAAAACTCTCATTTCCCGCTTCGAAAACTTATATCTTCTTCAAGTTTGCACCTAATTTCAAAAAATTTGGTTCACTGCACTGAGCTCTCCCAAGAGTGATTCACTGCTAACAAGGTAGTTCAACAAATTGGGGCTGCTTCTCCCTTTTTCTTTGGAGCTTCTTTGTTGATGGATTCTAAATAATCCATATTCCCTTCCCATCAACCGCTCTCTGGATGACACCACGTTTTATGGAACAAAGAATGGAATTGATTTGTTTTCGACTCCATTCATTCCATAAAAACAGTGATTGCCATCCTTGGACTCTTTTCTGCTCTCATCCTCCCTCTCTTCATTCTTTCTGCTTGTTTCTCTTCCTTTATTCCCCCATCCTTTATAAAGGAGTTGCGTCTTCAAAGAACAAGGTCATTTATTATTTCAATTTTTTATGGGAAGATGAAATGAGATTCCACAATTTATTCCTCTTCTTATATTTCAACTACGATTTTGGCTTTTCATGGAGAATTTGATCAAGTAACTTTCGTGGAAGCATAAAATGTGAATTTTTAATTCTCCTCTGATTATGCTCCTTGAAACCGAGAATTTTCCACTATTTGACTAGATCAAGAGATGAATTTTTGTTTCTGCATTTATGACTATTTATTCTCACAAAATTGAAAATTTTGGGTGAATTGTAGTTCCATGGATGTTGAATGAGACTAGACACTGGGTTCACTGTTTTGACATTCCCTAAGTCTATACCTTAACTATTGAGTCATTAAGTCACGAAGAGATTCGCTATTATCGGGAAGTCACTTTGGGCCAGATTTCTATGTTGTGACTTGAAAATTTGTCATGATGTGGAATGTTCTTTCCTTCTTATATTTCAATATGACTAAATTTCATCATTCCGACTTCAGATCTAACATTCTTGGTGACCCTCTCAAACCAAAGAGCAGTCCTAAAATAAAAGCAATCCAATTCACAAAGAAGATTCAAATTTATTCAATTTCGCTCAAAACTCGCTACCACTAATTTACTTTATCATGCAAGAATTTGACACTTTATTATGTCTCATATTCACAGTTAAACACTAACACAAGATAAATTCCTGCACTTGCAATCATGCTATCAAATATAAAATCCTAAATAATTATTTCAAATCAACCTAAGTAAAATAAAGACAGAGAAAAGAATGAGAAACTCCTTTTGATTCCATTCATGTTATGTCACTATCCCGAAATGAATTCAGATTCTTCTTTGTAAAATCATCATTCTTTCCATACCGCCGCTTCATTTTTAGTTTCTAGTTGAATTTTCTTTTATTCACCCAATGTATCAATGTATCTAACTCCGCTCTATGGCTGGATGCCAATTTATTCAAATTTCATTCCTTCCACTCTTGCTCACGCATTCTCTCCGAGGATTCATTATGGTCTCATGTCGCATCTAGCAAACTCATCCTCAAAGAAGATATACCTCATCTTCCCTAACTTGATAGTAGGAATTTCCATCCTTTGTTTAGAATGAAAACGGGGAAGAAATCTGCTAAAATAAACCTTCATTAGCTCTTCCTATGTGTTAATGTATCCATATGTTAGTGAGTTAAACCATATTTCGGTCGTGTGATCTCAAAGAGAATGGGAACAATCATACTTGATAACTTCTCGTCTTTACACCATCCAATCTCACCGATTGACTATCCTAAGATACCGCATCAAATGTCTCGGGATCTTCAAAGGGGATACCCCAGGAATTGGTTCCTGAACTTTGGCGATCGTATCGGATCAAGCCAAAATCACTCGTGATCTATCGGGTCGTCTTCACCGCTAAATATTTATCTTGGATGAATAATTTCAGTAAGTCCTCTATAGTATCAGTGATTGGAGGCCTTCTAATTGCTTCTCTATGTGCTTCTTTCTGATCTTGTCTTTCATCTGCCATGGTGGTGTTTTCGCTCCTTGTCTCCTCGAAATAGCGGGCGTTTTCTAATTCGGGACCACTGAATCGTGACGCTTCGCTTCCTATGCATCAAAGTTTTTCAGCAAAATACACTCCCATTATTGTGGATTAGTCAAAACAACAAATATATTCAATATGGTTCATTGTAGGTTAGGCGGTCAAATGAACCACGCTTGAAAACTATTTTTGTTCTTTCTTTAAATGTCCAAATTAGTATTTCTTCTTTCATCCGAATATTGATCTATCAAATTTTTTGATCCCGGCAACATACCATAAAGCTTGTTGACCACCAAAACGCATATACAAATCTCTTAGGCACAATTACCAAAGGCTATTGTCTAATCTGAAGCGCACCATAAAACCTGTTGAGACCAAAAATCTCATAGAGTTAATCATTTTCAATTTTGGTTTTGGCACGATATCTGAGAGTGCAGCAGGTGGAGCAAGTAATAAAATGGATATAAGTCTGAATATCTCGATCCCATAGAGATCTCGGGAATTTAAATCAACTACCGACTCCATACTATTTGGACCATTAAGTGATATTGGGGTCCAGCTTAAGAAACTGGAAATTATACTAGCACGAGTAAAATAAATGAACCATCAAATATTTGGAATAACAAGAATAAAAGAATAAAAGAATAAAGAATAGTTAAGAAAATAAATGGACGAATAATTATCTTTAGAGGACACATCAAGTATCTTTGCTATAGTGAAGTACCCAATTCACTGTAGTTATCTTGATAAAACCTTCTTGAATATTCGAGGTTTTAAATTGTCAAAGGCGTTTAGCGATAAAAATTTGAATCTCTCACACTCCACATTTCATTATCTAATTTTTCTGATTCTTTGACGAGGGAATGAGATAACTACTTTTAAAAGGAATTTCCTTAACATGGGTATTTTCTTTCGCAATACTTCATACACTTTTTATGGACTGTAAACCTTAGCTCCCAAGTTATCGGTCAAGCAAGGATATACAACTTCCAGGATACTCTTCCTCGAAATTAGAATAGATCACCCTCTCCTTGATTAGATCTCAGCTAACCTGAGTTGGCCTCGCTATCAGGGTGAAGGTGAACTCTTTGCTTGTTTAAATTGATAACTCGTTCAGCTCTCGTTCAACTCGTTCTTGATTTCCAAGTGAAAGTTTATCAAGTAAACTTACAAAGCTCATTAGATCTCTAATAGCAGGTTAATATACCTTCAAAGTAATTACGCAACTCTAGGAATGTCTTCCTACGTGTCACTCGGAAGGACCTCCTTGAAATCAGAGCAATGAAACAAATCTTAAACGGGTATAAGAAACTGATATTCAGATCCAGAAAACATTAAACCCAAAACCAGAAGTAAATTCATAAACTGAAATTCACAAGCTGCTGGAAACGACTACAGGAAAGATAATTTATGACTATAGCATTCACTTAATGGAAGCTGGATTCCTCAATTACTAAATTACACGCTACAATTCCTCACGATTATAAGAAATGCTGGTGAGCGAAAAGTCGAATTCAGAAACTATCCCGAACTTCAAACATTCGGTAGTAATTTGAAAAAGAATAAATTCATCATTCGGCTTACCTTTCAACGATAACACCGAGATCCGAAATAAAGCGAAAACTAGAAGCGATAAAATCTAATCTAATCTCTAACTACCAACATTGAAGAAAAGAAAAAAAAAAAAAAACAAACTAAAAGGAAAATAAAGAAAATGAGCCTTAAGCTGCCGGACCTCGTGCATTAATGGCATGACTACTTTAAAGCTTTTGGGTAACCATTATTTATAGGGTTTCTCGGTTGGGCTATTATAATCCTAATGCATTATCTTTGTGGATTTCAAAGTGGGTAGCGAGTTCTTGTGAAGTCGCGACCTCAACTCCTTGTCAGCGACATCATCCATGTCGCGTATCGATCTCCGCGTCGCGACATCAACTTAAGATCTCAGCCGACTTTATTGATGTCTTCTGATGTCGCGACATCGATCCCTTGTCGCGACATCACTTTATGCCTTTGTAGGTTTCAATTGGTCTCTCCTGATGTCGCGACATCGATATCTTATCGCGACATCAGCTCAAGTCTTCTGCAGCCTTCAACTGATCGTTTATGATGTCGCGACCTCAATCTCTTGTCGCGACATCAGCTTATGTCTTTGGAGGCTTCGCGATTCCCCAACTTTGATTGTCGCGACTTCAATCCTGCGTAAGCGACAACTGACTTGATTAACTTCGGCTTCATCCTTCCAAACACATCATAGCTTCAGGCGATTCTCTTGTCGACCTCCATCCGATCGCGACATCAGCCTGTCGCAACATCGCGATGTTGTGCGACATCATTCCGCACCAACCACGGTTGATCCTCGGTACCTTATCGGTGATTCACATGCGTGACGGTTTGTATTTTCTTGCATATCACGATGTCGCGACCTCATAATGCAGGTGTACAAGCCCAAAAGCGCATCAATGAATCAACCATTTGTTTCCATTCACACTTGACCACTTCTTGCATTTTTATTCCTGAATTTCTTTGCATTTTTTCCTTTGCATTTTCTTAACTCTTTTATACTCCCTACAAATAACAATTTGGTGAGTTTCTTAATATTTCTGCATCTTAATTATTCCTTTTTACATTAAAATCAAACATAAAAATGGACTAAAAATAGATGACTTTTAAGCTCATCATGTGCATTGAAGAACTTCTTCAAAAATTCTGCCTACAGCTCTGCCCAGTTCCTAATGGTCCTTGGCCTTAGTGAATTAAGCCAAATTTTGGCTTTATCTTTGGGGTCAGGAGGCACTAAACAGGCAAGTCCATATCAAATGCACCCTCCTTAAAAGTTATGCAAACTTCCTCAAAATCCCGGATGTGTATGTATGGATTTTCATTTTCCATACCATGAAAAGTTGAGAGCAGGGGCACCAATTAAGGCCCGACTGCCACATCCTCATCAAGGGGTATAATGCATGAGGGTGCACTCACCCTTGGTGGGTGTATGTGATCCCTCATTGACCTTTAGGAATTGGGCTCCCTTTGAACCCCCTATTGGCTTTCTTTGCTAAATCAGGTGGGGGCTCCATCTGGTTGCTCACTGTGACTTCACACCCTTGTTCAAGTAAGACACTTAGCCTTTCCAATCACTGTGAGTGTTTTACGTCCCCCTTTGTAAGTTGTTATGAACACACACAACAAGCAAGAAACCAACAAAACAAGGCTACCAGAAAGGTTGATGTTAGTTAAAATAGAAAAACAAGGAAGAATCTGTATGAACAGTACAAAATTCCAAATTCCCCTGCAGTGAACTATAAATGGGGAAAAATGGTAAAATAAAAAAGAAATGAGAATTCACTAATACTTGTCATGTGGATCACAAGTTCATAGCTTCTCTTTCTCGCTGGGCACCATCCTGACAACGTATGTCATTTTGATTCGCGTGCAAAGTAGGTGTGCAAAAATCAACAAAATTTGTATCTGAGGTTCCCTCTTGTTGGCAAGAGCTGCTGCAGTGTGGTGGTCTGAGGTCGAACACGGGGATGGGTTTTTCTTCGTGAGAAGAGTTGAAGTGTGACCAATGGTGTTTCCTCTTAGGATTTTTTAGGATTTGTGTGAAAAGCGATTAGTAGACCCAGATAGTTTGGCGGAAATAAATTGAAATAAAAGTTAAAGAGAACTCCTTAAGAGTCTAGACTGGAAGCGAGGTTCTAAGTCAACCGACATCTCGGGGTCTTTTTCTCGTGTTGGGAGGATGACCTATAGTCATTTCTGGCTTAGGATCTTCATTTAGCTTTAAAAAAACCTAAACCTAAAAGTTTTCCTCTTGAACAATGGCATTTAATGAGCATAAATGCTCCCAGACATTCGAGAACACACCCTCCTAAGCCTACCTACGGTAACCTGTGGGAGATAACTAACTAGGTATCGAGTGGATCTATTAAGCATCGCGAACCGCTTTAAATACCGTTAGTGAGGACATGCCAAGGAGATTTTAACCTAAAGTATGAAGCGAGCCTTGAAACACCCATAATCTTACATGACGAAACCGGCGACACCTCAGCGGAACAGGTGGCCTTCCCCTTCAAGGATGAGGGGGTTTTAGCCGAACATCCCTTGATTTGTCATCATCAAGGGGTTTTTAGCTGGTGAGAAAATGCAAGAAAGTGAAGGAAAGGGAGAGAAAATCACAAACCAATGGGAGGAAAGGAAACTTGGCGCCCAATTTTATTGAGTGATTGATGGACTGAAAGTTGATTGATGTTACAAGCTTGGCGAGCTTATGCCAGGTGCTCGTGCCAAAAATTACAAAAATGTATAAAGGAACCAAAAATTACATCAAGAATTGGAGTTTGTGCAAGCCCTGGCAGGTCAGCGATCGACAAGTGCGAGGGAGGCGGTGTTGCGAAATTTCACAACCTGCGAAAATTCGGAGGTTGCGAATTTTTGCAACCCTGCAAAATTTTCAATGTGTCTTCCTTCTCTTCAGCATTTTTGCTCCAAATTTCCCCTGGTTCGATCATGCATCTTCGAATTCGGCTCGGGTTCATCGTGTTTGAATTGGATTAAAGATAATGAGGCATTTGGCCTGCAAAACCACAAAAATAACTACAAAAAATGTGATTAGTAGCAAAGTCGGGACCTCAATGTATCAATTGGGTTATTTAAGTTGATTAGTACACAAAAAGTGCTCAAAACCTGCTATAAACAGGGCTCAAAATAGCACTATTTGGGTACTAATCAGTAACCTAGTCATGAGATGATCAAACATGATTATGGTGAAGAAGAAACAATTTTAATGAGATTGAACTCCCAAATATGGGATTTTTATTAGATCTGTTGAACTTGAAACCCAGCTCACATCACGATGTGAGCTGGAGACATCATGATGTGGGTGAAGAACCCAGGCAACGTTGTGACGTGTGGGTTTCACTTCGCGACGTGGGTTATGAACCTACAAAACGTTGTGACGTGGTGCATCTGACCCAATAAACGTCGCGACATAAGGACCTTCAGATTTTATTTTTGCTCATTTTTCTCTTTTGTTTTCTTTTGCATGTTTGAGGAATCATCTCTAGTGTGGTGAGATGAAAATATGATGAGTTACGTGTTCAACACCATTTAGAATCATGGACTTTTGTAGTTTGATAATTAAAACCATATTTGTTGAAGTAACAAAGCTGGTTAAACCAGCTGCCATAAATACTATTCAGAGATTTGGAATCGTTAGAGATTGGCACGAATGGTTTGCGATTAAGGATGGAACAGTTGAGATTCAAAGTTGAACTGGGTTCATGGTTCAAGTTGTTGAATCAGTTTAGTTCAAGTGTTGAACAAAACTAATATGGATCGTTTTTGTTCAAGTGTTGAAACACCTTTTCATGTGCTTTTGAAATCATGGGGTGTCATTATCTTTAACTTTAAATGGGTTGCATTATAGAATGCAAGTTTAAGGGTGTATGTTGGCATGATGGATGATTATGGACTTTACCCAATCGTGATTGAGCATATTGCATTTGATTATTATTTCTTTTTGGGTGAATAGGGCCTACATGTGCCTGCCTCTCTCTATTTTCTCTATGTATTTCTCTTCTCATCTAAGTCCCCCTCAAATGTAACTTGAGGTTCTTCTTTTGAATGTATGTAATTAGATTACATAAGATTAGGATTAGTTGGTAGAGATACAAAGGAGAAAGGAGCATGGAGGAGGATCCAGAAAGAAGACCTTGAAATGTAAATTTGAAGTTTATTTTTCATGGAATTTTGTGTCCATTCATGTCCACCCAAGTTTGCTAGTCAGTTATTTAGCTAATGGAACGATTTTAGGAAATGTCCATAATCATGACATATAGTTAGAGTAACTATCTTTATATGATCATGAGATGAATGAATATGCATATAAAGCATACTAATGAAATGATGAGACTTGTCTAAAGAAACCCCCCACTTATTAATATTAAGGCTAATGCCTTCCAATAATATGGTGTGAACCTGAGTTCTTCTTGAATTAGGGTTGTTAGGTAAACCCAAGCCTTCTCTATAAGGACATGTTCTATCCATGGAAATGAGTTTTCCTAATTAGTGGGCTGACCTTAACTAGACTCATTGGCACAGTAGGAAAACCCAGGGAGTTAATGTTAGATAGAAAGCGATTTAGGTCGAGTGTATAGAAGGCGTCACGCGTATCATGGAGTTGATAGCCCGATGATAGTGCAGTCAGCAATTAAGTTATCACCCCAGGATCGATAGATTGCATCAATTGCAATTGGTATGGACAAGATACCTACCTTTTGATCCAAGATGGCTTGTTAGGTAAACCTAAGGTCACTCTTGGTGATATAGGATGCAATAATTGCATGCGAATGCAATTGGTATGGACTAGATACCTACCTATTGACCCAAGGTGGCTTGTTGGGTAAATCCAAGGTCATTCTTGATGATATTGGATATCGACCCACTAGGAGAACCTCCGTATTGGTTCTCTCAAATCAATAGTGAAATTTAGCGATTAAGTAATAAAATGAGTAGAACCATAATGCGTCATTATCGAGAGATATAATAATCATGCATTTTAAGTACAATCTAACATGTTCTGCCATCTCTAGGTTATTAAATCACATAATAAAGATATGAACTCGCGATCAATAATGAAACCAACAATTGAGTCGGAGCCTAAGCTTTGTAGTGCAATTTAAGGAATTTGAGAATAGTTCTCAAAAGGGAAAGGTTAGCGTGCACCTAAAACCATTCAGAGGGCATATCAAAAGCGCTTGGTTGATAGTGCGAGGGTGGGATTGATTATCCACACCTCCATGTCACCTGAGTTTCAAAAGCAATATAAAATTGTGGATCATGTTCATAGTACGCCTCAGGACTTGATGGCAATGAAGTAGCGATAAATGAAGGTCAAAGTCTTTAGGCGCTTTTTGGTTCCAAGGTGGGGAGGGTTGTCGGTACGACATGCACTAAGATGTATGAAGATATTGAGAGGTTGAATTGATTAGTTTGATACCGGTTGGAACTTCAGATGATCATTGTTTCAGTTAACGGAAGATTACCAGTGTTTATGATACATGTGTTATGGACTCAGTTCCGTGCCGTCAACGCATTAAATTCAATCTTAACTTGGATGTGGAAGAACAAATAGAAGACTGAAAATTTGAAGAGCTGACTTTATGTACCAGTGAGATAAGCTGACTCTGGAAGGAGTATCAAACTCAGGTGGGATCAGAAGAATATTCAAACATAGATATCATCATATTCAGTATTGTATATAAGTTGACCTTTATTTCTTCTTTCAACATTGGACATTCAGTGGTTGATATTTATGGTTGATATAAGATTTCTGGGTGGTAGCTCTTTGAGTGGCCTCAGGTGAGCATTAGTTGAGTTGTAGCTACTGCTCTATGGACTTATGTTTGAACCTCTTTAGTGATCTTTGTTTAAATTTGGATGACTGTTGTTATGTCCTAGCATTGAAGAATAACATTTTCCTATTTCTTATTTGAACAAGAAAGGTTTTTATTTATATTTGGTAACAATGGTTGTTACATTATGATGTCTTTTATGCTAGTGGTACATTAAGCAATGGGATTTACATATTAGATATGTCCAATCAATTTTAAATGTTAATGACAATAAAAAGGCCAAAGGGAGATAATCTGAAAACATCTTATTCATGGCATTGTCACCTTTGCCATGCAAGTGAGAGATGCATGACTGAGTTACACAAGTGTGGTAGCTTGGAGTTATTTGATCGTTAATCATGACCATTAGACCTAATACATTCCGATGTTTGTGGTCCTTGTCCATTAATGCTAGATGTGATTTTGTCTACTTCATTGTCTTTTTTAATGATCATTTAGGATTTGGGTACTTGTATCTTATGAGATACAAATCTTAATCCTTTGAAAAGTTTAGAGACTTAAGATATGAAGTAGAGAAACAACTTAGGAGAAGTATCAAATCACTTAGATGAGATCCAAGTGGCGAATACTTAAGCTAAGAGTTTTTGGGTTATCTCTAGGATAATAAGACTTTATCCAAGTGGACTCCACCTTAGACACACCACACCAAGTAGTGTGGAGAAAAGGACAAACAGAACCTTGTTGGACTTGGTAAGGTCTATTATGGGCAAGGTGAACCTACTCAATTCCTTTTAGAGGTATACACAGGAGACTACTATTTAAGTGTTGAACAGAGTCCCAACCAAGTCAGTTGAGGTTACTTCATATGGGATATGGACTAACAAGGAGCCCTATCTTTATCACCTAAAAGTATGGGGTTATCCAGCTTATAAGAAGCAAATTCTATCAGACAAGCTGGAGGCTAAATTTGGCAGGTGTTTGTTTGTAGAATATCCTAAGGAAATTTTGGATATTAGTTCTATAACATATTGGAACAAAAGTTGTCTGTTTCAAAGTATACAGTCTTCTCAAAGGAAGATTTTCTTCTAAGAGAAGACAATGGGAGCAAGGGTGAACTTGGTGAAGTTCAAAGTGCTCAAATAGACACAAATCAACAAACTTAATCCAAAGGTTGTTATTCATGTCGATGAAGTAGTAGCTAATCCTTATAAAACACAAGCGCATCATAGCACAAGTAGGATACGTACTGATCCAGATAAATATGGATTTATCATTATTGAAAAGTGGGATGTCTTGCTCAAAAAGGTCGATGAGCCTACTACCTACGATGAATATCTGAATAGTTTAGAATCTGAAAAATGGCTTGAAGCTATGAAATCAGAGATGGATTCCATGTGAATTGACCAAGTAGGGACTTTAGTTGAAACACCCGAAGGGATAAAACCCATAGGGTGCAAGTGGATCTCCAACAAGAAGACTAACATGGAAGGTAATGTAATTACCTATAAGGCTAAGTTTATAACTAAGGGTTATTGTCAAAGACAAGGAATTGACTATGACAAGACTTTAAGCCCAGTAGCCATGCTTAAATCCATAAGGATACTCCTAGCCATTGTTGCTCATTATTATTATGAGATATGACAAATGGATGTAAAGACGACTTTCCGCAAAGGAAACCTAAGTAAGGATGTGTGTATGACACAACCAGAGGTCTTCACACCTAGAAATAGCAATAAAGTATGCAAGCTTCATAGATCCATTTATGGATTGAAGCAAGCACCTAGGAGTTGGAATATCCGATTTAATGAGATAATCAAAGAGTTTGATTTCTCACAAAATGCGGATGAAGCTTATGTGTACAAGAAGGATAGTGGGAGTGTAGTTGTGTTCCTAATATTATTGTGGATGACATATCAATTATTGAAAACATCTCAAATATACAATTTGTCAATATATTGGCTATCCAAGAACATTCTCCATGAAAGACCTTGGAGAAGCAACCTAATCACTGGGGATATAGATCTACAAAGATAGATCGGGAAGGTTGCTTGGTCTTTCACAATCTACTTACATAGCTTAGATGCTAAGGGTTTATGGAACTGATCCTAAGAGGATACGTTCCACTTCTAGTGGGATCACCCTCTCTCGAAATCCATTAATATTAAAATACACAAGATGAGAGGACACACATGAGTATGACCCCATAAGCTTTGGCTATAAGATCAATCATGTACGCTATGTAATGTACTAGACCGGACGTAACATATGCTCTGAGAGTCACAAGCTGATCCAGTGGGACCTAGGTGCAGGTAATGGTGGCTATCAAGAATATCCTCAATTACTTGAGAAAGACTATGGATGTATTCTTAATTAATGGAGACAAGGATCTTATCGTAAGATGCTAGCTAATAATTTGATAGAGATGACTCCAAATCTTAATCAAGCTAAATGTTCACATTGAATGGTGACACAATCAGTTAGAAGAGTTCCAAGTTGGAGATGACTATGGATTTTATAACTGAATCAAAGTATATCATTGCTTTCGATGGCATCTTAGGAAGTGGTTTGGACAAGTTAGTTCATTTATGAATTAGGAGTGGTCCCTAGAATTTTTTATCCGATACTATATTATTGGGATGACAATGGAGCCATTGTGAAAGCAAAAGGAACCACTGTCTCATCAAAGGTCTAAACTAGTACTCAGGGTGATGAGATTTGATTTAAGTAATCTTTGGTGATCATGATGATATAAAGATGAGAAATGCTTATGATCGAATAATAATAGATCTTTTAGGTAACCGCTTCACGAAAAGGTGTGATTCACATCTATTTGCCTAGGTATGAGATACAAAGGCAATTGGCTTTATAAGCCTTGTGGGAGTTTATTATAGAATTGCTTTAAGGCAATGTATAGCACTTGTGTATGTCTTAGGTTTCTATCAAAGGCATCTTCATTAATTGGATATTCGTACGTTGAATTGATTTAGATCTTCAATCAGATTAATGAATTCCATGATACATAACATATCATGAAGGAAATCATGATGAGATCATGATAATAGGATTCCAATCATGTGAAATTATGTTAATATCTAAATTATCCCAAGTCATAGGATTAACGAGACTGGACATTGTTAATCCAAATAGACTAGCACATGTTATACTTCTTGATTGTATCAAACAGTTGATCTTATAAACTATGATCATGAGTTGACTTGTGGATGCTTGCTAAGAGTAGCTAAGTGCATTGGAGACCATGAAACAATCATATGGATTATCTATTTAAATGTAGATGATTGTCTCATCATAGCTATGGTGCATGTATCCTTAGACTTGAGGTGCTCAAGGATATCTTGGATGCTGATTTTATACTTTGACCTCGATCAATGTTGCCTCATAGAGGTTACTCTTTGGGTAATGATCGGGTATGGATTGAGGTATTTGAAGGTAATTGAGTAGCCAACAAAGGATTCACCACTCCCAATAGAGGGAGAGTATACCTATGGCTTGTTGTCGGGATCATTACTCAGGAATCTTTGGCCATAGTGGAAATTCCATGAAGAGTGTCTTTAGGTGTATAACTAATGAGTAATGAGTCCGAGGATAAGATCTAATATCACTTAGGCTAGATGTGGTGTAGTTAGTCTAGTGGGAGCTACACTTTGTCCACGCTCTGAACCGAGTATGGTATAGTTTAATGAAATGACGAATTGCGCGGTATTTGTTTATGGAAGGGTTTGTAGTCAGACCATTGACTCTCCTGTCAATTGGGGTTATGATGTGTTGCTAGATGCCACTCATGACTTGCTTACTTCAATAGTTGAATTAAGTGGCCAACATAACCGAGAACCTAATGGGTCACACACTTAGAAGATGAAGACTTAATATAAAATGGACCTGGATGTGATCCAATTATGAGGGACTTAACTTTGGGGATTAGACCACTCCAGGATTTGTGGAATCCCAGTTCTAAGAGGACTCATTTAGAGAATGGGATAGGTAAAAGCTTACTCATGGGCTTAAGGCCCATGAGGGAGCATTCTACCATGCATGGAGATGCATAACATATTCCATCTTGAGTGCGGGATTTTTAGTCTTTTCATAGGTTAGGTTTCTCCTATAAATATGTGGTTATGGGAGAAACCCTAACCCTAATGGGTGATGTATGAAACCTTAATCTCTAAACCTTGAGAGAGTTATGAGTTCTCTCTTGTTCTTGAGAAGAGCAACCAAGAATAAAGGAGGTTTTTCATTCTTCCTCATCCCTCATTGAGACCAAGCTTGGCTAGCACCGAGTTTTCTTGCAATTCTATCTCCTTGGAGGTTCTCTGGTCTTGTCTTTGTGTAGATACCGTTAGAGACGAACTAAGGACGTGGTTCATTTATGTTCAAGCTGAAAATCACCCTCTAAGGGCATATCTACAAAGGTATATGATGCTTTAATCTCTTGGTTTATGTTTTGGTCCGTTTTGATGAGCTAAGGTGATCCAAAGGGTGGGATTCCAATTTTTTTTTGTTATTTCCACAGTGCTGCAGTGCTCTTGGCACTATGGAATCCCTACAAATTCCCCCTAATTAGGCTCAACTTACTTCAAACAATAGATCATAATTGAAGTAGGCTAAGAACACACCTTATTTTCCTATCATATCTAAATAGTAGGATACAATGCTAAGGAATCTTATGAGAGTTTCCATGTAACTCCCCACCAGTTGGTTAGCAGCATTGGGCATTAAGTTCCCATTGAACTTCACCCCAAACAACTCAACCAGATGACCAAAGCACCTACTTGTGAACTAACCCATCTTCTATTCCATGTCGGGAATAGTGAAATCAATGACTCCCAGCCAATTGGCTTAGGGCATTAGGCTTTGAAAAGCCCCTCGGACTTTGCTCGAGATTCGATTGGATCAACTCACTTTATTCTTTATTTATTTTTCTTTCTTTTTCTTATAGTTTTGTAATTTTCTTTTCTCTTTTATCTTTTTTATCTTTTTTTAGCAAGAGTAAGGTACTGGAGCCATAAAAAATTGCTAGTAATATGATCCTTAGTATAAAGGTGTCTATACCAAAGAATACATGTAAGATCTAAGGTGGTTAGTTTGGTTCAATTCTACATAGAAGTGTCAAGTGAAAATCAAGGGGACTCGGGTTACCAAGTCACCTACAACATGAGCTCCTCAAGTACAAGACCAACCCAACCCATAATATTTTTCAAGAGGCTCTACTCTAAATGCACAAAGCTTCCAACCACAATTTAATAAATGGGAAAAATTTTACCCTAGCCTTGGTTTCCATCATAATCCCATCCCCTAACCAAGATGTGCATTGTCCTCAATGTACCAATGTGTAATCATGCAAAAATGATGGGTTAGAGATATACCAACAATGTACTCTGATATATATATATATATATATATATATATATATATATATATATATATATATATATATATATGTGTGTGTGTGTGTGTGTGTGTGTGTGTGTGTGTGTGTGTGTGTGTGTGTGTGTGTTTAGTACATGGTAGAAGCAGTATAGAAATTGTGAAAGCAAAATGATTACAAAGGGTGTGTAACACAGGTAATCATCCAAAGTCCCAATATACACCTTAAGTATCAATATGTAATCCCTAAAACCCAACTAATCCAAGTAGGAATCAGTCTCTCCTCCTAGTGGTGGTAGCATGCGCCTCTCAATCCGATCTAGCATACTATGGGTCCTCCCTTGTCTGCTCGAGGTAAACTGAGTCTAGGAGGTCCTAATCTCTCTGAGCATAGCCTAATAACCATCGAGTCTCGATGTCACGATCGTCATGAATGACTCTTGATTAGCCCAAATAAATTTTATAGAGTACTAGTGGAACTGGACATCAAATCAGTAGAGCTCAAACTCTGCCATGGTCGAAAAGCTCGATGGTACGACAATGGATGAAGAAGGAATGTTTGTGGTGGCCTATGATGGTAGTATGTGAAATGGATATGTTTGTCTTGGAGGAGAGTCATATCCTAGTGGATCATCATCGTCAAACCTCTCATGGGGCACGTACTCATGTGGGGGCCCCTCCTCGACTACTTCATGGTCTAAGGTGATCCCTTTCTATTTAGCATACGACACCCACCTCTAAGGGAAAAATATCTCGTCAATAAACCTCATCTCCTTTCTTTCCAGGGTTGACATGCCCTAACTGAAGGGACCCAACCTGAATTTCCCCTTCCTAACCCGAGGGACCCTCCCAACACTCCTACAAATTTGAGAAAACATTTCTTTTAAACCCTCTTTAAAAATGAATCCGTGCAGCGAACCCATTTATACCATATGCTTTCCATTAAAACCTTATTAAACATGGTGGGATTTTTTTTTTCTTTTAAACATTAAACCCTTTTTTTATACGATTAAACATTTTGCAAAAAATCGGGCAGAGTTTTCTCTATTTTTTGGATATTTCCCAATTTTACAACACCTGCGATAAAACATTTTACATTCCCAATAATATTCATTTACTCTACATAAAACTACGGGACATCAAGTCCACCATAAGAAATTTCAAATGAAAATTTAAAACATTTTCTGTACACCATAGAAATATAAACAATATTTTTATAACTATTGGGCTCGAGTCAGGGATTACACCCAACTGCCTACGTACCTTTACCACACAAAGGATCAGAGCTCACGTAGTTCATTTCTTTAAAACATATATACATTACAAAATAAAGGTGCACAAGTAGTTATTTACAAAAAGGTTTATATATTTTCAAAAGTGGTAGGCCGCGTGAGGCGGAAGTGTCAACGTAGCAGGGATGCTCGACGCTCATGATCTCTACCCTTAAAAACATTTTGTATAAAAATATGAAAAGAGGCTGAGCTAAAAGAGCTCAGTCAAAGCACTGTTCATATGAAAATAATGTTTCCAGATATAGTTCAAATACAATGTGTAAAACAATATAAATATCTCATTTCAATAAACATTTACTTTACTTTCTTTTACTTTTTGAACCCGTCATATCCAATGGAACCCATCTACCATTAACCACCGTTGGCCCATGAAAGAACCTCCAATGAAACAGTCTTACGATCACTGATGGCCTAAAGGAACCTCCGATAAATCGTGCCTTTCTTTTAAATACTATTTTGTATGGAATAAATGCATCGTGGTTGGTAACCTTTTTATTACTTTTCACGTGCATGGCAATATGCATCACTCTTCCCTTCCCTCTAAAAAAAATATCCTATCCCTTTCCCATATACCATGCACGCTTAAATCACTCGACTTTTCTTTAAACTTTATCTTTGTAACATAAGGTAAACATGGATTCAATCATAAACATTTTCATATAAACATATATAAAATATATATTCATAAACATTTCATTTAATATGGAAACCATAAATCATGCTTTATAAAACTATGAAAACCATAATCATTCCATATTTTCACAACATAATTAAAGTCAAGAAAACCACATTTCCTTTTCATTTAAACATTTATAACATAGATGTGAAAACATATATGTTGTAAACATTAATATATATATTTTTTCATAAACATTTACATTTTCCCTCACCTTAGTTATTTAAGCCCTTTTTCCTCCTTTAAAAACTTTCCACCTTTGTCCTTAACCACTTTCCTCCTACAAGTCACATTATCCATAAAATCCATCAACATTCATACCTTAACAATATTCACTTAAGCCATTAACTATAATATACTTTCTATTAAATTAGAAAGCAACACTTAGGCATTTTCTTATTCAACTTAACCTCAACTTCACCAATTCACTTCCAATTAAATCAAGGCTCATGACAACATCATTACAAGCCTTAAATCAAGCCATGAGCATGCTTAAAGTGAAAAACCCATAATGGCTTTCATCTTAGCAACAATTTTATTTATACCTTAATCAATTCTTTTTCTTAAAACTTTAATTCTAATACATTCCATTAGGCATTTAATCACTTCCAATTGATTAAAATCAATTGAAACTCAACTTTTTCATACTTTTCCTAGGGTGGTCGGATCCTACATGTTACACATTCATCATTATTTCTTCAATTTCTTCCATTTTCTTTCAACAATTACATTTAACAATTCATCCGATGCCATTGATTCAATTAAACTAAATCCAACCAATGCCTTTCCAATTAAACCCTCTCTTGGCCGAAATTTACAACCCTTATAATCTCACTCTTTCTTTTCAATTTTTTAGCAAAATCAACATAGAATCATGTCAGTTTAATAGCTAAATCCTTAACCTAACTCAATTGAAGGTTTAGATAAATAAATCCATAAAACCCTAATTTCTTACATTACTAGTTTTGGTGTCTTGGTGTTAACTTGAATTCAAATGAAATCTCTTGTTCAAATCTACAAAATGACATGCCAAGAAACTCATTTACACCATCATAAAACCATTTCCTCCATTAACCTTCAAATTCACATAGACTAGTAAGTGATCTCACCTTAAAAAATTGATTTTTCACTTAGGATTTGATCTAGGGCACTTCATGGACATGATGAACACTTGAAATAGACTTGAAATGGCATGAGAATTGCTTTTGGAAAGGGGCTGCCGAATTTTCTCCCTTGAATGCTTCCTTTTCAAGACCAAGCCAATTGCACTTTAATGATCCTTTTTCATGCCTAATTTGCCCTCCAATTGTACTTAAATTTACAACATGTCATTGGTTAGCATCCTTGAATTCTAATTGATCCATATGTAACCATATAATCCAAAAGCAACCAAATTCATTTTATGTCTCCTAAAATCCCACTAAATTAAACCATAGTTAGGCTTAACTAACTCTCATGGTTAGCTAACATAAATATTACTTTAACTTTAGTTAACTTTAACTCATCAACTAACCAAAGTTAAGTTAACTACTTTATGATAATAGAAAGCTCTCATAGGTCCATTCTTAATCACATGGATCACCAAGCTTACATGACACCATTATATTGGTTCTTATTTTGCTTACTTATATTAGGCTTACTCATTAAATGACTTAAATGCCCTCCTTGAAAATAATACCCCTATCTGGGAAGTAAAAACTCAAAAAATATTTCCATGATCGTCAATCATAAAATTGACCATGGAATACTCTAATTAAACTTATTTCCTATCATGAACATGCTTTAGAAAAAATCTAGGGGTACAAGGAACATTTGTAAAACTATTTCGTAAAAAGGGCATTTTTGTCATAAATCGTCGGACGCTTCAAAAACCCCTTAAATGAATTCTATTTTAATTCATTTCAGTTTCTTTAGACTCAATACATTATTCTAAACATTTTCGATGTTTGGGGCTTGTTTTTCAAAAATTGTTATTCATTTGACCGTTTCCAATCAAATACATAACTTATCGAAAACAAAATTTACTATTCATGAAAACAGTAAATTCAGGGTCTTACACCAACTGCTTAAAAATGTCACTCAATAGGTAGGGGAGCAGCAAAGGGTAACTTGTGGATCACTTAAGAGCATGGTGCACTTTCTCTTGGAAGATGAATACAATATCCATCATTAGCTCTTTAGGGCATATCTATATGCCCTGGTGCATGTAGTAGAGGGCTCTCAAGTACTCGTCCCTCCTCATAACGTTGTGCGAATGCGGAAATAGGATCAACTTGATGGAAATGTCAGCCAAGTCTAAGTCAAGTTGTAGATCCCTCCTAATCAAGAATAGTAGACGCCATAGCACCCAATTATAGTCTATGAATCCTTACTCCATAGTGGTGGCAATGGTCTAGGAGCATAACTAGCACCCTACCCCATCCAATGGGAAATAAAGCATAGTATGACTCTTGTCTCCTTTAGTGGTCATAGTGTGAACGAATTCTCGTATCACCCGGAGGTAAAAGAATTGACAAGGTGTCATAAAAGGATCAAGAAAATACCTCCTATATAGCTCAAAGCCCCCCCTAGTCGAAGGGTGGTCCAAAAAAACAAGAATATCAAAACACACCTCCTAATAGAAGTCACGCCTCGAGCAATCAATGTTCCCCTCGATGTGGGGTGTCGGGACTCTCCTAATTTGAGGTGCAACCAAGGGCGGTGAATGTGTAGTGGCCGGTAACACTTGGGTCTAAGCCTGAACACGCCTCTATGAGTGTAGTCTAATGTTCCTTCATGGGTTAGGTTTGGCCTAAATTAGCCTTACCTCGCACAAATGGGCATGTATACCCACTCAAAAGGCTGGCGAATGAGGGAGGTGTGGGAGAAGGGGATTTCTTCCTTAAGTAGTTCACTCTCTTGGTCCCAACTATGGCTCGAGATTGGGGGTTTCGAATCTAAAAACCATCCCAAGGGATGGGGAATACGAAAGTGATGAATGATTGCCAAATGAGCCAATATTTTATTGACATTCAGGTGACTTTTTAGATTCCTTGCAAGTTTCGTAGCGCCTGTTAATGATTGCGAAAATTTCGCAATGCACCAAAGTTGCTGTGAAAATTTTACAACGGGTATATGTGATTACAAAAATTTCACAGTCACTTAGGGTGATTGGGAAAATTAGGTATTGTAATTTTATTTTATTTTATTTTATTTTTTTTTGCCTCTTTTTCAATTCCAATTTCAATCTAAGTTCTCTTGCATGTTTATAAATCAATAATAGTTCAAAAAGAGCCCTAAAATCAATCTACCATATAATTAGACCATGTATAGCGAGTAGGGATATGTGTTACCTCCATGGTGAGCATACTTTGACCAATTACCTTAAGGTGTACATCATGCATCTAGAATTGGAGAAACCTGAAAAGAAGAACAGGAAAAACTCAAAAAAAATAAAATAAAAAATTAAACCAAAAACAAAACAACTAAATAAAATGAAGTAAAATCCTAGGGTTGCCTCCCAAGAAGTGCTCAATTTAATGTGTTTAGCTAGACATCCTTGAACTTTCTTATGGTGGCTCAAAGATAGTTGTTGCCTCATCCACTTCTCTGGTTCCTCCATCCCTGTCCTCATTCGGGTGTTTGGAAGCTTTGAATACATGGAATGTCATTTCCTCTTCTTGCACTCTCAATTTGAGCTCTCCCATCTAAACATCAATGAGAGCTCTCCTAGTAGCCAAGAATGGTCGACCAGGTATAATTGGAATTTCCTTGTCCTCCTCCATGTCTAAGACAAGGAAATCCATTGGAAAGATGAATTTTCCCACTTTGACCAAGACATTCTCAATGATTCCTCTCTAGTGGTTGAGAGATCTATCTGGTAGTTGTAGAATCACAGTAGTAGCCCTTGCCTCACATAGTCCGAGCTTCCTGAATATGGATAAGGGCATCAAGTTGATGCTTGCCTCTAAGTCACATAGTGCCTTCCAAAATGAAGTATTCTCTATGGAACGTAGGATGTTGAAGCTTCTCGGATCTTTAAGCTTTGGAGGGAGCTTCTTCTTAATGATAGCACTACACTCCTTAGTGAGTGCTACAGTCTCAAGCTCCCCTAGCTTATTTTTGTTTACCAATATTTTTTTCATGAACTTTACATAACTTGGCATATGTTCTAAGGCATCAATAAAAGGGATGTTGATATGAAGCTTCTTGAAGATGTCAAGAAACTTTGCAAAATGTTGGTTAAGCTTGATCCCTTTCAACCTCTATAGGAATGAAATAGCTGAGGTAGGCTCTTGTGCAGGTGGTATGGCCTCCTTAGACTTCGGCTCTAGCTTGGTTGACTTTATTTTGACTTTATCCTCCTTTTCCAACTCCTTTTTTTTTTCTGATGTGACCACGACACCTTTCTTGGGATCCTCTATCTCTTTGCCACTCCTTAGGAATATTGCATAACATTGATCTTTTCCTTCCTTTCTCGGATTAACTTCTAAAGTCCTAGGTAGACTAATGGAGTGGCTCTTTGAAAGTAGTGATGCAATTTTGCTCACTTGGGTCTCTAGACTTCTGATCTGAGCTGCTTAGTTCTGGAAGTTGGTTTTGTTTCAGCCATGAACTGTGCATGTGAATTGGCTAGTAGTTGAATATGTGAACTGGTGAACTGATCCACGAATTTCTCAAGATCTATCCTATTGTCATATGGAGGCTTTCCTTGTTTAGGTGGAGGTGCTTGTTGATTTTTTTTCCAAGAAAATCCTCCAACCCAAATTTTAATAAGGGGCATATGGATTATTAGGTTATCGATTGAAGTTACCTAAAAATTGTGCTTGCTCGACCATGGGTGGAAAATGATGACCCACTTGGCACTCCAAACTATGGTGCTAACCATTGCACAAGTCACAACTGAAAGGCGGTGTGCTTGCATCGCGTTGATTTTCATTCTGCATCTGTTGGGTTAATAAGGCCACTTAGGCGGTCAACTTAATGACAACACCAACTTCATAGATTCCTGCTACATTCTTTGATGGAGCCAATCTTTCACTTGGCCACAGGAAGTTGTTAGCGGCCATATCCTGTAGTAGCTCATATGTCTCATCCTTGTTTTTCTTCATTATGGCTCATCCGGTAGATGCATCAAGCAAGGTCCGAGCAGTGCTAGTCAATATCTTCTAGAAGCTATGAATCTGCATCCACTTTGGAATTCCATGACAGGGGCACTTCCTCAACAACTCATTAGATCTCTCTCAGGCCTCGTGCATAGGATTGCCATCACATTGCACGAAATTGTAAAGCTCCATGCGCAGTTGTGCAATATAAGCCAATGGGAAGAACTTGGCCAAAAGTTTCTGAACTAGGTTGTTCTAAGTGGTGATTGGGTTCGGCTCTTGTCTCTAATCTTTTGCCCTATCCCTTAGTGAGAATGAGAATAAGCAGAGTTTGATAGCCTCGTCGGGTACCCATTGTACTTTATTGTCCCACACACCTCCAAGAAGTTGGAGATGAACTTGGTAGCTCATTGTGCTTAATATTATGCACAATTGTAGAGTTATCAACTTCAGCTTGAAGTTGTTTGACATAATAGCCAGCCTTCGGATTGCCGATTGGATTTCGATAGGTAGCACTATATAATCTCTCAAAGCAGGGAGTGAATTTTCGACTTGAGGAAGATTGTCGACTTGAGGATGATTGTTGACTTGACGAGGTTTGTTAGTTTTCTACATGGCATCCTCAATTTCTATTGGATTGTTTTTTTCGGGCATGTTATTCTGATCGATCTCAAGTCTCCAACCTCATCTAGCTCTCCAAATCAAACGCTTAGGCTTTGGATTGTATGGGAATAGCTCTCGCCTAAGTTGCATGTGCATAAATGACTACTAATAACTTGTGGAAGCATACATAACAAAGAACTAAAACTAAAATAAAGCAAAATAAAATTCTAAAGAATTAAATTTTCTAAACTATATCTAAATCAAGAAAATATTATTTCAATTAATATTGGTAAAAGTCGTAGTCGCCGACAACTATGCCAAAAACTTCTTGTGCGATTTTCTATTTGCAATTACTCACCACAAGTATATAGATAATTCAAGCAATAAAGTGGACTATCAAGTCTAGGATATCGAACCCATATGGACTATGTTTACCAATTACCAATCTACTTTAACCCTAGTGTTGTTTAGATGTCAATTATGGATGAATAGTGAATTAACCTAATTTATTGAGATAAATCAAATTATGAGAAGCATCTAGGGTTTCTGATTTCACCTAAGTTGATCCCAATGCTTAGGGTATAATAAAATCTTAAAGTAACAATTTCATATATTGAAGGTCGATTAGTCCTTTTATGGTGTTGATCTCTCTTGATGTCTAAACACCCTATTCATGTAGATTAGGTGATCACATCTCTTCCTTAAACCCCGAGTCTATGGAAACCATTAATGTTTAGCTAATCCTAGTACCACCTGGGAGTCATGAGCATCTCCAAGCTATGTCATCCCTCGATATTCTATTCCTGATCCCATTCTCCTATCTCCTCTCGGTTTCAAGTTGAATGCATAATCATGTAGACATTGGCACAGTGCCCGCAAGCAATAGCAGAATAGAATACTCAATATATAAACGAAATTGTATTGAAAGATTAAATCAAAACCACTAAAACATTGTTTTTAACTCGGCTACATCGTAGCTCTAAACAAAAGAAACTAAAAAATAACTGCTAAAGGTGCAAAATAAAAACAATAAGAGAACATAGAGGAATAAGAAGAATTCTAGAACTCGGGTGAATTCCTTCATTGCCTCCTCAAGCCTTCACCATCTCCTTTTGATTTCCTTTCTCTCCTTCAATTAATGCCCTTCTTTCCCGGCTTCCTCGACTTCTTAAACACAAAATCAGGGCCTCCATAGTTTCCTTTTTGTGCGTCTTTTCAATTTCGGATCTCTTGAGAATCATCTCCACCTTTTTGGCTTGATTTCCTTTCATTTTTTGCTCTCCGTGAAAATTTTACAGTCATTTTGAGTGGCTGCGAAATTTTCATAACGGCTCTTAATGGATGAGAAACTTAACAGGGGCTTATAGAATGTATTGCGAAATTTTCATAGTGACTTGGGTCGCTAGGAAATCCTCTACAGGCTGCCCAACACTGTTTCTTAATTTTCACTACAATTGATTATCAATACGAAATAGAACATGGAAGAACTTGCTGCATTTAAAAAATTATGCAATCACTGATGGTGATTGAAAACTCACTATGAAATACTCTAAGCTATCATTTTTTCTTCCAAATCAGTTCTTGCTTATTCCCGACCATGTATTATACTTGCTATCAGCCCATAGACACTTGTAGCTTGCCTCAATAGCTCCAAATCTTGCTAAATGCACCTATTTACCTACAAAAGTCACATAAACTTAAGATTTCATTACTCATGTGCTTAGGAACTAATAACAAGCTATATTGGAGGATATATGGTGATAAGTACTCAATTATAGTGTTAGGATGCTTGCACAAAGCGTGTTTGATATATAAAAAGTGTTCAACCTAAGATACCTCAAGAGCACGGGTCGTACAAGTAGTAAAATGGACTAGAAAGTCCGGATATCGTTCCTACGGGGAAGGTAAGTTTAGGTGAGATTAAGTACCTGGACTACTTTATCCTTTCAATATCCAAGCTATTGAATTTTGATGAATATATGACTAAACTAGACTAAAGCTATATTAAAATAGGGGAATTTGATCAATGTGAAGTTTTCTAAGGATAAGAAGACTTTAAATATAAAAACTCAAGGTCTGAAACTAGGGTTACTTCACCTATCAAGCATCGGTTTATATTCAGCCAACCGCAATTATGTGAATGTATACTTGTGCTCGGGTCAAGGGAACTGAGTGGCGTGGCTCTCTACTCGGACTCACCTCAATTTCTAACACAAACCCCCTATTCACCGCTAGGTTCCTCTAGGCGATTTAATGAGATACTTTTCTAAAGCATTTTTCCATTAGGTATCCTATTCATCACCACTAGGTCCATACAATAGGACAACCCGAACTATGGTAGATTTATTCACTGCTAGGTCTTGAAAAATCCAACATAATGCCTAATTGACGCTTTACCCTCATGAAATCCATTTAGTACTAGCCATTGCTAAATTCCTAAATTTCTTTGATTAGGCTAAGTTAATTTTACCAATTGAAATACATTATAAAGAGTTGGTCAAGGCCCCAAGCCAATTGCCAACTATCACTATGGAAGCCCTAGGCCAATCTTTCCTACTCTAGGTCTTAAGCACAACTCCCAACATATTTCAACTAGATAAAATCATAATAATTCCAGAATTGCATCAATAAGAATCAACACAAGCACACATTCACAAAATTATTATAAAAATTATATAAACCAAACATTAATATTAGTACCCAACTCTAGAGGATAGTTTAGCTCCTCATTACGACCCTCAAATCATTCAAAATCATGATTTACATATCAAAAATAGAGAAAGATATGAGAAAGGAACAAAGTTAGAGAGACAAAACAATCAGAGATAAGATGCTCTCCAGCTTGGTTCCAGGTTGCAAACACCATCAAATGAGTTGATTCTTCAAGTAAACTTCAGATCTCAAGGAAACCAAAAACAAAATCTCAAAAACCCTAAGATTATGGTGTAGAATATCAAAGAAAGCAAAAAACTAAAGAAGAGGAAGAAGCTCCTTAAAGTCTATGCCCTAACCCTAAAATGTCAACCTCTAATCATTGGTAAAAATTATTGTTTATACAGCCTTAAAAAATGGGCTGAAATTAGCTGCTGCGCAGGTGGTCCTTCATCTCGACATGACAGTAGCTTGGCTCCAAAAATTCCTTTGATGTCGTAACATGATTGTACCACATAGGAATCTAAAATGAAATATCAAGCCACTAATGAAGAAGCTCCTATGAAAAATATAGAAAATCTAATTGGGTAACTAGCCCATGCATTAGAGGACCAATATTCTAGGACACTCCCAACCAACATAAAGGATGAGGACAAAAGAGAAAGTAACTTTGTGCCTTTGAGTTTTAATGAGGAAATCCAAGGACCGACATTGGTTGAGGAGAAAATGAATGAACTTGCTAATGAGGAAGAGCTATTAGTGGAAAATAGGCAAGTTGAAGAGTACCATCTACGGACCACAATTGAAAATGTTTTGGTTAGGATTGAAAAGTTCAATTTCCCCATAGATTTTGTGACTTTGGGCATGGATAAGGACCAAAAAGTCTCATTTATAGAAAAACCCTCCTTTGCCACAAGTTAAATGTGGATTGATGCTAAAAATAGGGAAATGACAGTCCTTGTTGGTGAGGAGAAAACGAAGTTTGAGCTTCACTAAAGCAAACCATTAATGGATGAAGAAATGAGGGCATGCATGAAGATTGAGAGTTCATTTCAACTCATTAAGGAGCATGCACCTGTAATCCTTCAAGAGGACACTCTTGAAGGATATAAATTTGAGGTCAACTCTTTTCCCACCAAAGAGTTGGCATTTTAGCTTTTATCGCCTATTCCGGAGGTGGAGAAGTTCATCTTCAAGAGCGATGAGAATGAAGAGAGAGCATTGGCCACGATGGATGAAGGGCCAAAGCAAAGCTCTCAGACTTCCACAATGAGTTTAGCTAGACTCTAAAAATGGAGTAGCTTCTTAGGAGGCACCCCAAGCAAAAATAAGGATTTTTATTCATTTATTGTAATTTGTTTTTAGTTTTAGTATGTGTTGCATGTTGATCTTGTTTTAAATGTTTGTTTGGTTTCTTCTTTTCGGGACATTGAAGCTTATTCATATTGAGGGAGTTTCATCAAGACCCACCACACCCGAGCCCAATGGTCACACTTGATCATCTAGGGGAGTCCTCTGTTCTTACTTTTATATTTTATACATTGGGGACAATGCATATTTTAAGTTTGGGGGTATTGAGAGGATTTTTCTTTGTTTTTAAATTTTTCAAAAAGCTTCAATGATTATATTTTTAGTGTTTTCCTTTAGATGCTTATATGTTTTAGTTGCTTTTATAGGTTTTTAGTTTTTAGGTTAATTTTTTCAGTTTTAGGATGTTTTTGTTTTTGGTTGAGCCTGTTTTGAGATAATTGTGATGCCTATGATGAATAATGATTGAATCTTCTTTTACATGAAGAAAATAAGAGATATTTGAAGTTAAAGCATATTGGTTTGACCTTGTAGTTGACTATTTAGGCTAAAGTTCTTATCAATTTGAGCATAAGTCATGTATACTTGATAGTCAATTTTGCTTGGTTTAGAGAAGAATTAGGTGAATATCATTCTAACTGATCTCTAAAGACTCTAGAACTTGTTCAATTATCACTTGAAGAGAAATCCTAGGCAACACGACAATTAGGAAATGATTTAGGTCATCCTTGGACCAATTGAGCCTTTCTAGCTAACCTTTTTTGCATATATCCATAGTCACCAAATTTGAGCCATATTAGCCATTTTCTTTCGAGAAAAGCCAATAATGAGCCCCTTGTCCCTTTTTGTTGAATATCCTTCAGTCAAAGCCCTTGTTTACCCTAACATGTTGATTTCAATGCCAATATCTTATGGATACATGTAGTGTGAATTGGGAAGTAGGTTGAAGTGAGTGTGCTATTAATGGAAATCAAAAGAGGTTTGGGGTAGAAAAAGGAAGAAAAAAATAGAAAAAGAAGAAAAATAAAGAAAGTTCTTAGGGGTGTTCTACACCTAGTACCCTAAGGCTAATTGGTCTAGGAGTAATCAACCTAAAGCTCTCTACATGGGGTAGGTAGAAAGCCTATAGGGGTTGAACATTGCACTACTCAATGTCTTGTAATATGAAAAAAATAAAGCTCTTGGTGTTCTTGTGAAGATGGTGAAAATCATGCAAGTTTGGAGGAACTATGAGATAAAAAGATGCAATAAGTTAATTTTGGGGGGAAAGCCTAGAAGGTAAAGTATGAAGCATGTGATATGCCAAAGGATGGACATATAAGTGGAGAAAAAGAAAAATGTGTATGTTTTAGGTAAACTTAAGCATGACCTATTTAACTACCCTTCCCTAAGCCATACATTACAAACTATATAAAGACCTAATTGATCCTAAGAGTTGTGTATAGCCTACATTAGAGGAGAGTGATATGCCCAACAAGCATATGGAGTCTTACACACTCACCATGTGAGTGAGAGATCCCATTCTACTCATACTCAGCTAATTCCATATGAACTGCATTTGGCTAGAGTCGAGGACTTCACACACACAATTGAGAACTTTGGTTTAGATTGGTCAACTTATGGTTATTCTATTATTTTTTAAAAACACTATCTCGAAGTTTTCTTTGGGTTTTATGAAGCCTAGATCTTTGAGGCAACTTATCATATATTATCTCAATTTGATGCTTAACATTTTAGTTTTCAATATGAAAGTATATAATTTCTTTGCTGAGGACAAGAAAAATATTGTTTGGGGTATGCCAAAAAGGCCTAGGTTAGTATTATTTAGGGCAAATATATATCATAAATCATGGTTTTGATGCTAACCAAGAAGTCCTTTTAGTTATTTTCATGTCTAACTACCTATAGCTACTCCTTTTAGTTATTTTCATGTCTAATCCCCTATAGTTGTGTACTTTACATAAACGAAGAAAATAAGACGAAAAGCAAGCAATGCACAAGAGAAAAAGAAAGTTATGAAGTAAAGAGACACATGGTCGCGAACGTAAAAGCTCAAAGTTGCGACCTCAAACAGCCAAGATTTCTACCATGCCGAACAATCTCATAAGGATCTTGGCAGGTTGCGAAGCCATCTTTCTCGCGAGGTCGTAACGTGATCTCCTACCACAGATCGGAGCTTATGTTTCGACAAGGTTGCAATCGTGAAGGCTTCCTATGGCAACTGTGGACTCCATCTTTCAGTGAGGTCACGACCGTAAGTCACCATGGTTGCCACTGTGCAATGCTTAAACCTAGTTTTCTTTCCATTTTAGGCTCGTTTTGGCCTATTTTTCTAGGCTTATTTAAGGGCAAGCCATTAATATTTCTAGGGTTCTGAATTTAGAGAGTGAGGCTCTCTCTGTGTGGTTCCTCTCTCTTCAATTTTGTTCTATTTCTAGGGGTACAATTTGTAGTTTAGCTTAGATTTAGGTTTTTTTTTTTTTTTTTGTGATAAACCTGGTTTGTAATCAAATGTTATTGGAAAAACCACCTTGTGGAGTGAGGATTTCAACTTGGAACCAGGATTTGAATATATTTGTATCTTCAACCTTGTTTTATATCTCTATCTCTCCTCCTTTAATTTCTGCAACTTTAGGTTGGTCGATAGCATGTTTTATAGGTTTTAATGGTTGAAATTTTAGGCTAATCCTTCTATAGGGTTGGTTACTTCATTTGATGATTGTAGCTGTTCAATCTTTATTTGGTTGCTTGATTTATACTTGATTTTTTGTGTTTGGTGTTAGATCCTTGGAAGCTTGAGTTCTTGGTTAATTAATATGGGCTGAGAATAAAGTAAGGAGGAGTAAGTTTGGCCTTGTAGCCTTCCTACCTGGAGCAAGTAAGTTCTTACGGGTGTTCTACACCTAGTACCCTAAGGCTAACTACATGGGGTAGGTAGAAAGCTTAAATGGGTTGAACATAGCATGAAAAAAATAAAGCTCTTGGTGTTCTTTTGGAGATGGTGAAAATCAAGCAAATTTTGGGGAGCTATGAGATAAAAAGATGCAATAAGTTAATTTTGGGGGCAAAGCCTAGAAGGTAAAGTGCAAAGAAAGTGATATGCCAAAGGATGGGCATATAAGTGGAGAAAAAGAAAAATGTGTATGTTTTGGGTAAACTTGAACATGACCTATTTAACTACCCTTGCCTAAGCCATACATTACAAACTATATAAAGACCTAATCGATCCTAAGAGTTGTGTATAGCCTACATTACTGGAGAGTGATATGCCCAACAAGCATATGGAGTCTTACAAACTCACCATGTGAGTGAGAGATTCCATTCTACTCATACTCAGCTAATTCCATCCGAACTGCATTTGGCTAGAGCCAAGGACTTCACACGCACACTTGAGAATTTTGGTTTAGATTGGTCAACTTATGGTTATTCTATTATTTTTTAGAAACACTATCTTGAAGTTTTCTTTGGGTTTTATGAAGCCTAGATCTTTGAGGCAACTTATCATATATTATCTCAATTTGATGCTTAACATTTTTTATAGTTTTAAATTAGGAAAGTATCTAATTTCTTTGCTTGAGGAAAAGAAAAATATTAAGTTTGGGGGTATTTGTTAGGTGCGCCTTAGGCTAGTATTATTTAGGGCAAAATATTTCATAAATCATGGTTTTGATGCTAACCAAGCACTCCTTTTAGTTATTTTCATGTCTAATTCCCTATAGTTGTGTACTTTGCATAAACAAAGAAAAAAAGACGAAAATCAAGCAATGCGGGAGAGAAATAAGAAAGTTATGAAGTAAAGAGACACATGGTCGCGATCACAAAAGTTCAAAGTTGCGACCTCAAACAGCCTAGATTTCTACCATGCTGTAGAAGACCACCTTATGCAGAAGTGATCTTAGAGAGGTCGCGAAGCCATCTTTCGATGAGGTCGTGACCTAGGTTCGTGACCGTGAGCTCCCCTACTACAGACTGTGGAGCTTATGTTTCGGCGAGGTTGCAATCGTGAAGGCTTCCTATGGCAACTGTGGACTCCATCTTTCGGTGAGGTCACGACCATAAGTCAACATGGTCGCGACTGTGCAATGCTTAAACCTAGTTTTCTTTCAAATTTAGGCTCACTTTGGCCTATTTTTCTTGGCTGATTTAAGGGCGTTTTTCACAAATTTCTAGGGTTCAAAATTTTAAAGAGGAGGCTCTCCTCTATGGTTCCTCTCTCTCTTCAGTTTTGTTCTATTTCTAGGGTTAGAATATGTAGTTTTGTTTAGATATAGGATTTCTTTTTTTTCTTTTTTTTTTGTGATAAACTTGGTTTCTAATCGAATATTATTGGAAGAACCACCTTGTGGAGTGAGGATTTCAGCTTGGAACCAGGATTTGAATATATTTGCAGCTTCAACCTTGTTCTGTAACTCTATCTCTCCTCCTTTAATTTATGCAACTTTAGGTTGGTCAATAGCATGGTTTTATGGGTTTTAATGACTGAAATTTTGGGCTAATCCTTCTATAGGGTTGGTTATCATATTTGATGATTAGGGTTGTCTAATCTTTATTTGGTTGCTTGATTTATACTTAATTTTTTGTGTTTGGTGTTAGATCCTTGGAAGCTTGAGTTCTTGGTTAATTAATATGTTCTGAGAATAAAGCAAGGAGGAGTAAGTTTGGCCTTGTAGCCTTCCTACCTTGAGCAAGTAAGTTCTTACGGGTGTTCTACACCTAGTACCCTAAGGCTAACCACATGGGGTAGGTAGAAAGTTTAAAGGGGTTGAACAATGCATGAAAAAAATAAAGCTCTTGGTGTTATTGTGGAGATGGTGAAAATCATGCAAATTTGGGGGAGCTATGAGATAAAAAGATGCAATAAGTTAATTTTGGGGGGAAAGCCTAGAATGTAATGTTCAAAGAATGTAATATGCCAAAGGATGGACATATAAGTGGTGAAAAAGAAAAATGTGTATATTTTGGGTAAACTTGAGCGTGACCTATTTAACTACCCTTGCCTAAGCCATACATTATAAACTATATAAAGACCTAATCGATCCTAAGAGTTGTGTATAGCCTACATTAGTGGAGAGTGATATGCCCAACAAGCATATGGAGTCTTACACACTCACCATGTGAGTGAGAGATCCCATTCTACTCATACTCGGCTGTTCATCCGAACTTCATTTATTTGACAGGACCTGCACTTAAATTTTTGTTTAGATTGGTCAACTTATGGTTATTCTATTATTTTTTAAAAACACTATCTCAAAGTTTTCTTTGGGTTTTATGAAGCCAAGATCTTTGAGGCAACTTACCATATATTATCTTAATTTGATGCTTAACATTTTTGTTAGTTTTGAATAAGGAAAGTATCTAATTTCTTTGCTTGAGGACAAGAAAAATATTAAGTTTGGGGGAATTTGTTAGGTGCGCATTTGTTTAGTATTATTTAGGGCAAAATATATCATAAATCATGGTTTTGATGCTAACCAAGCACTCATTTTAGTTATTTTCATGTCTAACTCCCTATAGCTGCTCCTTTTAGTTATTTTCATGTATAATCCCCTATAGTTGTGTACTTTGCATAAACGAAGAAAAAAAGACGAAAAGCAAGCAATGTGGGAGAGAAATAAGAAAGTTAGGAAGTAAAGAGACACATGGTCGCCATCACAAAAGCTCAAAGTTGCGACCTCAAACAGCCTAGATTGCTACCATGTTGTTGAAGACCACCTTATGCAGAAGTGATCTTGGCGAGGTCGCGAAGCCATCTTTCGATGAGGTCGTGACTTACGTCGTGACCGTGAGCTCCCCTACTACAGACTGTGTTGCTTATGTTTCGGCAAGGTTGCAATCGTGAAGGCTTCCTATGGCAACTGTGGACTCCATCTTTCAGTGAGGTCACGACCGTGGGAATCCCACCATGGTTGTGGCTTGTATGAAATGCTTAAACCTAGTTTTTCTTTCCATTTGGGTTAATTTGTGGCCTATTTTTTTCTAGGCTTATTTAAGGGCGTTTTTCACACATTTCTAGGGTTCAAAATTTTAGGAAGCTCTCATAGGGTCCTCTCTCTCTGCACTAGTTTTGTTCTATTTCTAGGGTTAGAATTTGTAGTTTTGCTTAGATTTAGGTTTTTTTTTTTGTGATAAACTTGGTTTGTAATCGAATATTATTGGAAGAACCACCTTGTGGAGTGAGGATTTCAGCTTGGAACCAGGATTTGAATATATTTGTAGCTTCAACATTGTTTTCTGCTCTATCTCCTCATTTAATTTACCTTGACTTGGGTTGATTCGATAGCATGGTTTTATGGGTTTTAATGGTTGAAATTTTAGGCTAATCCTTCTATAGTGTTGGTTATCATATTTGATGATTAGGGTTGTCTAATCTTTATTTGGTTGCTTGATTTATACTTGATTTTTTGTGTTTGGTGTTAGATCCTTGGAAGCTTGAGTTCTTGGTTAATTAATAAGCGCTGAGAATAAAGCTAGGAGGAGTAAGTTTGGCCTTCTAGCCTTCTTACCTTGAGCAAGTAAGTTCTTACGGGTGTTCTACACCTAGTACCCTAAGTCTAACTACATGGGGTATGTAGAAAGGTTAAAGGGGTTGAACATTGCATGAAAAAAGTAAAGCTCTTGGTGTTCTTGTGGAGATGGTAGAAAATACGTACAGAATTTAGGCTATGAGATAAAAAGATGCAATAAGTTAATTTTGGGGGGAAAGCCTAGAAGGTAAAGTGCAAAGAATGTGATATGCCAAAGGATGGACATATAAGTGGAGAAAAAGAAAAATGTGTATGTTTTGGGTAAACTAGAGCATGACCTATTTTACTACCCTTGCCTAAGCCATACATTACAAACTATATAAAGACCTGATTGATCCTAAGAGTTGTGTATAGCCTACATTAGTGGAGAGTGATATACCCAACAAGCATATGGAGTCTTACACACTCACCATGTGAGTGAGAGATCCCATTCTATGTGGCGACCCTCGATCCCGGCCCGACCCGGTTGGTGGTCCGAACCGAAACCACGGGGACGCTCGTTTAAAGCCATTAATCAAATCCTTTAGTTAGCAGCTTTATTAAATCTTAGTTTTCAAGAGTCGCGGCCAGATCCCCAGGCTTCGACACGGTTGAAAGCGGATCCATGCCGGCTTCGGTTTACTCAGAGCATTTCCATTATCTTATCAAACATTTGGCTTATTTTATTCATTTTAAATTTTTTAATTTATTGGAAGCGGTTCATTTTGGCAAGTCCATAAACATTTACGAATTAACAAGATTCTGCGTTTACATTTAACAAAATGCCTTTACAAAAATAATGATCGAGGAGTTCAAAGCTGTTTTACAAAATATCGATGTTCGAAAGAAATGGGTAATGCATATGGCCGGAGCATACTCGTAATTCCTTACGTATGACTACGACTCCTCGATCTTAGGTCTTGCTTGATGTCATCCTTTCGGTGCTGCGCATTGATAAAACAATACGCTAAGCATTTTTCATGCTTAGTGGTTATCTGATTCTGTATTCCATTTCGTTCATATAAATTATGCATTTATCAAAATAATGCCTTTATACAATATAGAGTGTAATGTAAAGATACTTATACAAATACACTTTTCGAAATACCATCATTTCGTTTTTTAGTTTGTGATTCCACATATAGATTTATAGTCGACATCCCTGACAGTTAGGTTGGTGAGTCTGTCATGTTTATCGATGATGCGATGTGGTTTCATTCAATATCGTCTCACATATGACTATAGAAGTCGACGACCGGGGCAGTTCGGTTGGTGAATCTGTCACATCACGTCGTCGACCAGCAATGTGATTTCGCGTTCAATAATACCGTCCTCTCCATATGACTATAGATTAGGCATTCCACAGCGGTCCGGTTGGTGAATCTGTCTGTTGTCATTCAGTAGCAATGTGATTTCGCATTTATCAATTACGGTTACCCTCATGACAAGTTCAGTTGGTGAATCCCGTCATGTTGGTCATTCAATAATATGTTTCAAAATCAATTTACTTTTATGCAGTAAATTCACTTACAGTTCAAATACTCGCATACATGCATATATTTGGCAAATAGTTCGAATAACAATGATTCAAATTAATATATATGTATATTTCACAAATAGAGGCAAGGAGCAGAGTATAGAATATCTTGGAATAAGAACATTTAGAACAAACAAAGAATAAGAAGCGGGTATAGAAACGAAACCAATTATAGATTAAAGTTTCTTTCTGGAATGTCAATCCTAGGTCAGGTTATCGTCACCGCACACCCTGAGTCAAATCTGATTTATTCACTCTTGGTGATTAAGCAAATAATCATACCTAAGCGAATATCGTAGAGACAAAGTGAAGCTTTGTGGAGGCGTATCTGATGCGTTTTTACTTAGTCTCATTCTTATTCCTCTATAAGGGTCTCTTTGCTTATAAATTGGAATCATTCAATCGAATCATCAAACTAAAGTTATGGCATTTTCATGCGAACTAATCAATTCTGGAGTGCTAGGACAGTTTGTATTACTCATTTTTCTGGGGTCTTAACTTCCTATTTGACACTAGTTCCTTATACTCATTTAAATATAAGGTGATAAGGGTTCTTCTCCAATTGGAATCACCCAGTCGAACAGAAAACTAAGATACGTCAAAGCAATCCAAATCTTTGCTTTCGATGTTCAAGTAGCGTAGGAATTGGCAACATAACCTACTTTAGTAGAGATTTTTGGGCCACTTAGAGTCATAGATTTGGCGATGCCTATTTCTATATGTTAGTTCTCCTTGAAGTCTATTTTAATTAGACATAGGCCTCAAAATGAATAAAAATGGGCAGATATGGCTGACTATCTGTGGTAGACTGAAACTTGAGCATCACGTAATAGGTACCCTAACATGTCAGAATTTGCATGTTTGTCCCTATAATAAGAACCTATGTACGGTACATGTTCAAGGTGTAACAGTACATGTCACCCGAAAATGCCCAAAATGGTTAATTTTCTCCCATTTTTCCATATTTTGCTACCCCTAATCGCTCTATCTCATATACACCTCCAGAGCCATTTCATTTCATCTTGTAAACTCAGGTATACTCAAATCATCTTTTAATGGATATCCTTTATTTGAAAACCTCCATGATTTACTCCTCAAAGCAACTCTAATATGGGTAATAACCCATACATAATTCAAATATAAGAACTTGTTAGGGTTGTTCTAACTTGACCCTTTGCTGCTGATTAAGCGAAGTAAATCGACCTCGAAAGGAGGATTCCATGTTTCTTAGCACATTTAGAGTTTTTTTACCCACCTTACTCCTCAATAATTCTAGAGGTTGTGTAGTCTTTCCCTGCAAAGCCTGGGCACAAAAGGAACAATTCTCAAACCATAGCCTTAGAAATCAAAATACACTTGATCCCCAGAGTTAAACATACCTTTTTGATCTTATTCTTCTCCTATCAACTTAGCACCATAAACTTTGTTCTCTTATTTTTCCCTCTCCCCTCTCTCTCTGGTTTGATTACTCCAAAATGAGACAAAATTTTGCTCTTATCCATGTACTTGTTTAAGGCCATGTTTGCCAAGCAAAGAAAAACCCATTTTTGTTTTAAGTTTTCATTTTTGCATTTAGGTCCTTAGACTCCTTTCTTTTTGCAAAGCAACTTATGCCATATTCTAATTTAGCCCCTCTTTTCATCTTATGACAGTTAAGTCCTAAAGTGGTAAATGACTAATTTACCCTTGTCTTTTTATAAATTCCGGGTATCTAAATTTCCATTTTTCGCATTAACCTTACGAAAACTTCAATTTATGCCTACAAAATACACTAAACATGTCGAAAACGACTAGGGTATATTTCGGGGAGTTACATTCTACTCATACTCAGCTAATTCCATCCGAACTGCATTTGGCTAGAGCCGAGGACTTCACACACACACTTGAGAACTTTGGTTTAGATTGGTCAACTTATGGTTATTCTATTATTTTTTAAAAACACTATCTCAAAGTTTTCTTTGGGTTTGTGAAACTGAATCTTTGAGGCAACTTATCATATATTATCTCAATTTGATGCTTAACATTTTTGTTTGTTTTGAATAAGGAAAGTATCTAATTTCTTTGCTTGAGGACAAGAAAAATATTAAGTTTTGGGGTATTTGTTAGGTGTCTGTGTACTTAGAGTTGAAGTATTATTTGGGCAAATATATCATAAATCCATGGTTTGATGCTATTGAAACACCTCTTTTTAGTTATTTTAATGTCTAACTCCTATAGCTACTCCTTTAGTTATTTTCATGTCTAATCCCTATAGTTGTGTACTTTGCATCTTGAAGAAAAAAAAGAGTAAACTGGCTTGTATGGGAGAGAAATAAAGAGACATGATAAAGAGACACATGGTTCGCGTCCTTGGCTCAGTTGCGACCTCGAAGCGGCTGGGTGCTATCATGTTGTAGAAGACCACCATATGCGAAGTGATCTTGGCCGAGGTCGCGAATATCTTTAGGTGAGGTCGTGACTTGGGCCGTGGCCAGTGGGCTCCTACTGGGTGGAGCTTATGTTTCGGCAAGGTTGCAATCGTGAAGGCTTCCTATGGCAACTGTGGACTAAGTCTTTTTTGGAGTGAGGTCCACGGCCCAGTAGAAGTCACCATGGTGTTGTCTTGATCTTAAACCTAGTTTTCTTTCCATTTTGGGTTCGTTTTTACCTATTTTTCTAGGATTATTTAAGGGTGTTTTTCACACATTTCTAGGGTTCAAAATTTAGAGAGGAGGCTCTCCTTTAGGGTCCCTCTCTATATTGATTTTATTACATTACAGGGTTAAATTTGTAGTTTTGCTTAGATTTAGTGTTTTTTGTGATAAACTTGGTTTTATGTCGAATGATAGGAAGAACCACCTTATGTGGTGAGGATTCAGCTTGGTGGGATTTCAATATATTTGCAGCTTCAACATTGTTTTCTAACTCTATCTCTCCTCCTTTAATTTCTGCAACTTTAGGTTGGTCGATAGCATGGTTTTATGGGTTTTAATGGTTGAAATTTTAGGCTAATCCTTCTATAGGGTTGGTTATCATATTTGATGATTAGGGTTGTCTAATCTGTTGGTTGCTTAGATTATGCTTGATTTTTGTGTTTGGTGTTGAATCCTTGGGAAGCTTAGTGCTTAGTTTGATTAATATGCGTTGAGAATAAAGCAAGGAGAAGTAAGTTTGGCCTTGTAGCCTTCCTACCTTGAGCAAGTAAGTTCTTACGGGTGTTCTACACCTAGTACCTTAGGGCTAACTACATGGGGTAGGTAGAAACCTTAAAGGGGTTGAACATTGCATGAAAAAAATAAAGCTCTTGGTGTTCTTGTGGAGATGGTGAAAATCATGAAAATTTGGGGGAGCTATGAGATAAAAAGATGCAATAAATTTGATGGAAGCCTAGAAGTAAAGTGCAAGAATGTGATATGCCAAAGAGGATGGACATTTAGAGTAAGGGAGAGAGAAAAAAGAAAAATGTGTACATGTTTGGTGACTAAACATGACTGTTACCTACCCTTACCTGCTAAGCCATACATTACAAACTATATAAAGACATGATTGATCCTAAGAGTTGTGTATAGCCTACATTAGTGAGTGATATGCCCGAGCAAGCATATTGGTCCTTGCACTCACCATGTGGGTGAGAGAGCCCATTTATACTCATACTCGATAATTCCATCCAGAAACTGACATTTGGAAATTGGGTAGGGACTACCTTTTATGAGAACTTTGGTTTCGATTGGTCAACTTATAAGGTTATTCTATTATTTTTTAAAAACACTATCTCGAAGTTTTCTTTGGGTTTTATGAAGCCTAGATATTTGAGGCAACTTATCATATATTATCTCAATTTGATGCTTAACATTTTTGTTCGTTTTGAATAAGGAAAGTATCTAGTTTCTATGTGAGGGCAGAAAATGTCGGTGGGAGTGCATTGTTAGGTGCGCCTTAGGTTAGAATTATTTAGGGAAAAATATATCATAAATCATGGTTTTGATGCTAACCAAGCATTCCTTTTAGTTATTTTCAAGTCTAACTCCCTATAGCTACTCCTTTTAGTTATTTTCATGTCTAATCCCCTATAGTTGTGTACTTTTCATAAACGAAGAAAAAAAGACGAAAATCAAGCAATGCGGGAGAGAAATAAGAAAGTTATGAAGTAAAGAAGAGACATGAATTGTGATGTAAAAGCTCAGAGTTGACCTCAAACTGGCTCTGGGTGCTACCATCTTGTAGAAGACCACCTTATCTGAAATGATCTTGGCGGAGTCGCGAAGCCATCTTTGATGGTCGTGACTGGTGCTCCCACCTATTATAAATTTATTGGGCTTATGTTTCGATAAGAGTTGCAATGGTGAAACTACCTATGGCAGCGTGGACTCCATCTTCCCGGTGTGGTGCAGTGTAAGTCACCATGGTCGCGACTGTGCAATGCTTAAACCTAGTTTTCTTTACATTTTAGGCTCATTTTGGCCTATTTTTCTAGGCTTATTTAAGGGCTTTTTCACACATTTCTAGGGTTCAAAATTTTAGAGAGGAGGCTCTCCTCTAGGGTTCCTCTCTCTCTTCAATTTTGTTCTATTTCTAGGGTTAGAATTTGTAGTTTTGCTTAGATTAAGTTTTTTTTTTGATAAACTTGCTTTGTAATCGAGTATTATTGGAAGAACCACCTTGTGGAGTTAGGATTTCAGCTTGGAACCAGGATTTGAATATATTTGCAGCTTCAACCTTGTTTTGTAACTCTATCTCTCCTCCTTTAATTTCTGCAACTTTAGCAGTTGGGTCGATAGCATGATTTTATGGGTTTTAATGGCTGAAATTTTAGGCTAATCCTTCTATAGGGTTGGTTATCATATTTGATGATTAGGGTTGTCTAATCTTTATTTGGTTGCTTGATTTATACTTGATTTTGTGTTTGAGGTGTTAGATCCTTGGAAGCTTGAGTTCTTGGTTAAATAATATGTTAAAGTGGCAGGAGGTAAGTTTAGCCTTGTAGCCTTCCTACCTTGAAGCGAAGTAAAGTTGCTGCAGTTGTTACACCTAGTACCTAAGGCTAACCACATGGGGTAGGTAGAAAGCTTAAAGGGGTTGAACAATGCATGAAAAAAATAAAGCTCTTGGTGTTCTTGTGGAGATGGTGAAAATCATGCAAATTTTGGGGAGCTATGAGATAAAAAGATGCAATAAGTTAATTTTGGGGGGAAAGCCTAGAATGTAATGTGCAAAGAATGTGATATGCCAAAGGATGGACATATAAGTGGTGAAAAAGAAAAATGTGTATATTTTGGGTAAACTTGAGCATGACCTATTTAACTACCCTTGCTAAGCCCATTTTATTATAAACATAAAGACCTAATCGATCCTAAGAGTTGTGTACATAGCCTACATTAGTGAGAGTTATATACGACAAGCATATGAGTCTTACACACATACCATGTGAGTGAAAGATCCCCATTCTACTCATACACAGGCTAATTCCATCCGTCTTGCATTTGGCTGGCGAGGACTTCTTTACTTGAGAACTTTTGGTTGAATTGGTCAACATGGATTTATTCTATTATTTTTAAAAACACTATCTAAAGTTTCTTTGGTTTATGAAGCCAATCTTTGAGGCAACATACCATATATTATCTCAATTTGATGATTAACATTTTTGTTAGTTTTGAATAAGGAAAGTATCTAATTTCTTTGCTTGAGGACAAGAAAAATATTAGTTTGGGAATTAATTTAGTGCGCCTTTGGTTGTAAATATATTTAGGAAATGAATAACATCATAAATCATGGTTTTGATGCTAACTGAGCATAAAATTTTAGTTATTTTCATGTCTAACTCCCTATAGCTACTCCTTTTAGTTATTTTCATGTATAATCCCCTATAGTTGTGTACTTTGCATAAACAAAGAAAATAAGACGAAAAGCAAGCAATGCGAGAGAGAAATAAGAAAGTTATAAAGTAAAGAGACACATGGTCACGATCGCAAAAGCTGAAAGTTGCGATCTGAATCTGCGCCAGATTGCTCCATCTTTATCAAGAAGACCACCTTATCATTGAACTTGGCGAGGTGTGAAACCATGCAGTGAGGTGATGACCTGAGTCGTGACCATGAAACTCCCTGCCTGGCCCATGGAGCTTATGTTTAAACCAGTTCTGTCGTGAAGGCTTCCTTTAGCCGGCTTGTGGACTCCGTCTTTCAATGAGTCTGTTGTAAATCTACCATGGTCCTTGACTGTGCAATGCGCTTAAACCTAGTTTTCTTTCCAAATTTAGGCTCGTTTTTGGCTTTATTTTTTCTGAAACTTATTAAGGGCGTTTTCACATTTCTAGGGTTCAAATTTTAGAGGAAATTTCTCCTCTAGGGTTCCTATCTCTCTTCAGTTTTGTTATATTTCTAGGGTTAGAATTTGTAGTTTTGCTTAGATTTAGGGTTTTTTTTTTTTTGTTGTGATAAACTTGGTTTGTAATCGAATATTATTGGAAGAACCACCTTGTGGAGTTAAGGTTTCAGCTTGGGCAGGATTTGAATATATTTGTAGCTTGACTTTGTTTGTAACTCTATCTCTCCTCTTCATTTTACCGGAACCCGGGTTGGTCGATAGCATGATTTTATGGGTTTTAATGGCTGAAATTTTAGGCTAATCCTTCTATAGGGTTGGTTATCATATTTGATGATTAGGGTTGTCTAATCTTTATTTGGTTTCTTGATTTATACTTGATTTTTTGTGTTTGATGTTTAGAATCATGGGGCTTGGGTTCTTGATTAGTGTATTAGGAATAAAGCGGAGGAGTAAGTTTGGCCTTAGCCTTCCTGCAGCCAGGCAAGTAAGTTCTTACGGGTGTTCTACACCTAATACCCTAAGGCTAACTACATGGGGTAGGTAGAAAGCTTAAAGGGGTTGAACATTGCGAAAAAAATGGCTGTGGTTTTTCTTGTGGAATGGTGAAAAATCATGCCCAAATTTGGGAGGCATGAGATAAAAGATCACGATAAGTTAATTTGGAAAGCCTAGAAGGTAAGTACGAAAGATGTGATGTACCAAGGATGGACATATATGTGGAGAGAAAGAAAAATGTGTATGTTTTGGGTAAACTTGAGCATGACCTATTTAACTACCCTTGCCTAAGCCATACGTACATAAACTATAAAGACCTAATCGATCCTAAGAGTTGTGTATGGCCACCATTAGTGGTGATTGATATTTTAACAAGCATATGGAGTCTTACACTCTGTAGCTGAGTGAAGTCCCATTCTGCCATACTCAGCTAATTCCATCCGAACTGCATTTGGCTAGAGCTAAGGACTTCACACACACACTTGAGAACTTTGGTTTAGATTGGTCAACTTATGGTTATTCTATTATTTTTTTAAAACACTATCTTGAAGTTTTCTTAGGGTTTTATGAAGCCTAAATCTTTGAGGCAACTTATCATATATTATCTCAATTTGATGCTTAACATTTTTGTTAGTTTTGAATTACGAAAGTATCTAATTTCTTTGCTTGAGGACAAGAAAAATATTAAGTTTGAGGGTATTTGTTAGGTGCGCCTTAGGTTAGTATTATTTAGGGAAAAATATATCTTAAATCATGGTTTTGATGCTAACCAAGCACTCCTTTTAGTTATTTTCATGTCTAACTCCCTATAGCTACTCCTTTTAGTTATTTTCATGTCTAATCCCCTATTGTTGTGTACTTTGCATAAACGAAAAAAATAAGACGAAAAGCAAGCAATGCGAGAGAGAAATAAGAAAGTTATGATGTAAAGAGACACATGTTCGCGATCGCGAAAGCTCTAAGTTGCGACCTCAAGCTTGGCTGGGTGCTACCATCTTGTGAAGACCACCTTATCGAGTGATCTTGGCCGGGAGTCGTGAAGCCATCTTTTGGTGAAGTGCGTGACCTAGATTAGGTAGTGATCTCCCTTGCTACAGTGTGGAGCTTATGTTGACAGGAGTTGCAGTGTTGAAGAGGCTTCACTGTAGTGGCTGTGGACTCGATCTTCGGTGAGGTCACGACCGGATTTAGTCACCATGGTGTACATTACCAATCTTGACCTAGTTTTCAGCTCCATTTTAGGCTCAGTTTTGGCTATTTTTTCCTGAAACATTAAGTGCTTTTCTCACATTTCTAGGGTTCAAAATTTTAGAGAGGAGGCTCTCCTCTAGGGTTCCTCACTCTCTTCAGTTTTTTTCTATTTCTAGGGTTAGAATTTGTAGTTTTGCTTAGATTTAGGTTTTTTTTTTTTTTTTGGTGATAAACTTGGTTTGTGTCGAATATAGTATTAGACCACCTTGTGGTAGGATTTCAGCTTGGAACCAGTATTTGAATATATTTGCAGCTTCAACCTTGTTTTGTATCTCTATCTCTCCTCCTTTAATTTCTGCAACTTTAGGTTGGTCGATAGCATGATTTTATGGGTTTTAATGGCTGAAATTTTAGGCTAATCCTTCTATAGGGTTTGTTAACATATTTGATGATTAGGGTTGTCTAATCTTTATTTGGTTGCTTGATTTATTCTTGATTTTTTGTGTTTGGAGTTAGATCCTTGACTTAGGTTCTTTGTTGAATTAATATCTTGTTGTAGAATATGAGGGTAAGTTTGGCCTTGTAGCCTTCCTACCTTGAGCAAGTAAGTTCTTCTTGGGTGTTCTACACCTAAGCACCACAGGCTAACTACATGGGGTAGGTAGAAAGCTTAAAGGGGTTGAACATTGCATTAGAAAAATAAAGCTCTTGGTGTTCTTGTGGAGATGGTGAAAATCATGCAAATTTGGGGGAGCTATGAGATAAAAAGATACAATAAGTTAATTTTGGGGGGAAAGCCTAGAAGGTAATGTGCAAAGAATGTGATATGCCAAAGGATGGACATATAAGTGGAGAAAAAGAAAAATGTGTATGTTTTGGGTAAACTTGAGCATGACCTATTTAACTACCCTTACCTAAGCCATACATTACAAACTGTATAAAGACCTAAATTATCCTAAGAGTTGTGTAGAGCCTACATTAGTGGAGAGTGATATGCCCAACAAGCATATGGAGTCTTACACACTCACCATGTGAGTGAGAGATCCCATTCTACTCATACTCAGCTAATTCCATCTGAACTTCATTTGGCTAGAGCCGAGGACTTCACACACACACTTGAGAACTTTTGGGTTTAGTTTGGTCGACCTTATGGTTGATATTATTTTTAAAAACACTATCTCGAAATTTTCTTTGGGTTTTATGAAGCCTAGATCTTTGAGGCAACTTATCATATATTATCTCAATTTGATGCTTAACATTTTTGTTAGTTTTGAATACGGAAAGTATCTAATTTCTTTGCTTGAGAACCGAAAAATGCTAGTTTAGAATTATTTGTGAGGTGTGCATAGGTTAGTATTATTATTTAGGGAAAAATATATCATAAATCATGGTTTTGATGCTAACCAAGCACTCCTTTTAGTTATTTTCATGTCTAACTCCCTATAGCTACTCCTTTTAGCTATTTTCATGTCTAATCCCCTATAGTTGTGTACTTTGCATGAACGAAGAAAATAAGATGAAAAGCAAGCAATGCGGGCGAGAAATAAGAAAGTTATGAAATAAAGAGACACATGGTCGCGATCTCAAAAGCTCAAAGTCGCGGCCTCAAATATCCTAGATCGCTACCATGCTGCAGAAGACCTGCTTATGGAGAATTGATCTCAGCAAGGTCGTGAAGCCATCTTTCGGTGAGGTCGTGACCTAGGTCGTGACCATGAGCTCCCCTACTATAGACTATGGAAATTATGTTTCAGCAAGGTCGCAACCATAAGTCATCACGGTCGCGATCATGAAGACTTCCTATGGCAAATGTGGACTCCATCTTTCAGTGAGGTCATGACCGTAAGTCACTACGGTCGTGCCTGTGCAACGCTTCAACCTAGTATTCTTTCAATTTTGGGCTCGTTTTGGCCTATTTTTCTAGGCCTATTTAAGGGTGTTTTTCACACATTTCTAGTGGTTCAAAATTTTCAAGAAGAGGCTCTCTTCAAGCGTTCCTCTCTCTCTTGAATTTTGTTCCATTTCTAGGGTTAGAATTTGTAGTTTTGATTAGATTTAGGTTTTGTTTTGTGAGAAACTTGGTTTGTAATCGAATATTGCTAGAAGAACCACCTTATGGAGTGAGGATTTCAGCTTAGAGTTAGGATTTGAATATATTTGCAGCTTCAACCTTGTTTTATATCTTTATCTTTCCTCCTTCTTTAATTCCTGCAACTTTGTATTTGTTGATAGCATGATTTTATGGGTTTTAATGGCTGAAATGTTAGGCTAATCATTCTATAGGGTTGGTTATCAGATTTGATGATTAGGGTTGTCTAATCTTTAGTTTTTCAAGATTTATACTTGATTTGTTGTGTTTGGTGTATGATCCTTGGAAGCTTAAGTTCTTTAGTTAGTGTATGTTGAGTGGATCTTCGATCTTTTTGAGGTATTATTCTAGTGACGTGGGAACTAAACCTTCCAAATCGGCTCTAATTCTCTTAAGGTGGAATTAATTAATCATGAGTCCTAATTAACCTAGTTAAAGAGACTGGGGATTAGAAAAGTCACAGTACTAGGTGGATTTCACTAGTAGGACATCAAACCCATTAAGTCTGCCGAATTATATGCGTAATAGTGACTAATCAGAGCTTAGTACGCAATTGTAGCTCTATTAAAGGACGTAGCGTGTGAATAGAGCTCCCGATGAACAATGTCATTGAAAAGGATCGTATTAGCGACTTGGAAGGACCTAACTGTGAATAGAAAGCTAATACAAGAAAACATAAGGGAGAACACGAGAGTGGGACCCTTGGACCACGTCCTCAGACCAACCCAAGTCGTAATTCATTCAACTCGAGCCTTACCTAGACAAATCCTTAGGCATCAATGACGATAACCAATCCTAGTTCCTCTATAAGTAGCTCTTCCTCAATTTCATTCATTTACTCCAATTTTCACAAAGCAATTCATGTTTTAGTTTAGTTTAGTTTTATTGGTTTTACAGCTTCTCACCAAACCCTAGTGGATACTCAAAATAGTAGAACTCTTGAGTAGCGGAGTACTCATTCCCATATAAAAACCCTACAGTCCTCATGGGAACAATTTCGGTTCGTAATTGAAAACCACTTTATTACTTGTGCGACAGTGCACTTGCGGTTAGCAACATCTTCCCTAATCCAAACAATATTGACCATGAAGGGTAATATGACATGTGTTCCAGAGAATAGGAACATAAGGCTAAGTTCACAATTCGAAGGTCAAAATATTAGTATTTAAAGCTTAGCTATCTCTAGTTTTCTTTAGGTAATAGAACAATTCAATCGTTTTTCATCATCGGCAAAACTATTGCCACACAAACAGTTTTACCAATTGAAATACAATATGAAGAGTTGGTGAGCCCCGAGTCGATTTCTAGGCACATCATATGGAAGCTCACAAGTCGAGTCTTTCCTACTCTAGGTCTCAGCTTACGACTCCGCTCTGTTTAATTGGATAAATCATAAATATTCCATAATTGCATCCAATAGCATCAACACAAGCACAAATTCACAAGAGTATTCTAAAAATTACTCATGGAACTTGAGTATCTCAGTGCCTAACTAGAGATATTTTAGCTCCTCATTACAACCCTTAAATCATTTAAAATCACAATTTACAAATCAAAAATAGAGAAAGGGATGAGAAAGGAACAAAGTTAGAGATACAAAACAATCAAAGATGAGATGCTCTCCAATTGGGTTCTAGGTTGCAAACACCCTCAAATGAGCTGATTCTTCAAGTAAACTTCAAATCCAAAAGAAATCAAAAACAAAATCTCAAAAACCCAAGGATTAGGGTGTAGAATCTCAAAGAAAGCAAAAACTAAAGAAGAGGAAGAAGCTCCTCAAAGTCCATGCACTAACTGTAAAATGTCGACCTTTAATCATTGGTAAAAATTATTGTTTATATAGCCTCGAAAAATGGGCCGAAATTAGCTATTTCATAGGTGGTCTGTCATTGCAATGTCATGACATCAATAGGTCTGATGTCGCGACATGACATTAGCTGACCTGGAAAAATTCCTTTGATGTCGCAACATCAACAATCTTGATGTCGCAACATGATAATATCATCGCCTCAAGTCTTGGCTTTCATATGATATGATGTCGCAACATCAACCGTTTTGATGTCACGACATGACAGTGGCTTCAGCTTCGACCTTGGTCTTCGGATGGCTCGATGTTGCAACAACATAGGACTTGATGTTGTTACATGGCAGTGGTTTGGCTTCAAGTATGAGGGGATTCCATGTCGCGACATGGGGCCTTCAATAACATAAACAACAACATTTCTTCCACATTCATGCCTCTTTTGCTCGGGTTTTCTTTCTTATCCGCAAAACTAAAGTAAGAGAGGGATTTAACCTGTATTTGAACTATATAGGTGTGAATTTAACATTACGAGCTCAATAATTGTAAGAAATAAAGGCTCAAAACATGATACAATTCACACCTAACATATATCTTAAAATGTTCACGTGATTTGAGCACTAATAAAAAACAAAGCATTCCCATCCATCAAAGCTAAATAAGTCACAAGTAGGTATATTAATAACCATGTATTAAAATAAATAGTTATTAATGTTCATACCAAATCTAAATTACTAGGTATTTCTTTACATAAAAACCAATAAGTACTATTCATAAAGTTTCTAGTGGTAAAAAAAGATGCATCCTTAAGACTCTTTATATGATGGGAATGAAGAGATCTATGTTCTAATATAGCTCTCGGACCTACATTTTCATTATCACCCAAATAACCATAACTTATAGTATGCTCTACCAACCAACCATCCTAAAGGATTAATTGATGCATCTAAATAAGACTGCATAATAACAATCAAGGATAAAGGTCCCAAAGAAGTACCTAAATAATTGATTTCTTTTCCGATACTAGTACCCAAAGAAGTTCACCGAGACCAGCACTCATTATGAAGGCTGACAGGTTCAGCTTGAACTAGTGCCCAAAGAATGATTTTGAGCGGGAACAAATGAAGAACATTCCATATGCTTCAGCTATAGTAAGCCTTATGTATGCTTAGGTGTGAACCAAACCTGAAATTGCATATGTTGTTGGAGTGTTAGGCAGATATCAGAGCAATCTAGGTACTGACCATTGGAAAAGGTACTAACCACTAGAAAGTTGCAAAGAACTACGTGCTCATGTACAGACAAATTGATAACTTGGAAGTGATTGGCTACTCTGACGTTGATTCCGTTGGCTGCTTAGACTCCAAAGACACCACTTCAGGTTATGTATTTATGCTAGCCATTAGAGCCATGTCATAGAGAAGCATGAAGAAGACATTGGTTGCTACTTCCACTATGGAGGCTGAATTTATATCTTGTTTTGAAGCTACCTCGCATGGTGTTTGTCTTAAGAGTTTCATTTCTGGCTTGAGAGTCATTGATTCTATTGAGGGGTCATTAAGATTATACTATGACAACTTAGCTGTAGTTTTTCTGGCTAAGAATGATAAAAGCTGAAGTCGAAGTAAACATATCGACATCAAATACTTAGCCATCTGGGAACGTGTTAAAGAAAAGAAAGTGGTCATTTAAAAGGTTACCACTGAGTTGATGATTGCATATCCTTTTACTAAAGGCATGCTACCAAAGAAGTTCAGGGATCTTGTAATTAGTATGGGACTCGAGTCTATGATGTAATCTCATATTTTACGTACACTTATTGATATTAATGAAACTCTTATTCAGTTGATGTTTCTCATATAGTTGTGCACACTTCACTTATTGTGATATAGAAATATCATTAAGTTTTGACCGAGGATAAACAAATGATTTATTCATAAATATTAAGGCTATTATTAAAGGAACAAATATATTGTAATACATGGATGATAATGCTCGCTATTAGAGGTCCATGATTCATATATTTTTATATCTTTATTTGGATGGACATTGAGAAGTATGGACTAAGTGGGAGAGTGTTAATTTCCTATATGTTATCCGTCGTTTCTTTCATTAAGGCTAATTAAGAAAGGAAATCCAAAGTGGTCCATATGTTCCATACGTTTCGTTCTTAACGTATGCCCATTAATTCCATAACGGAATTAAGCCTTTAAGGTAGAGGTTATGATGGAAACCTATTTATTTCACTAAGGCTAACTAAGAAAGGAAATTCAAAGGTGGTTCATACGTTCCATACGTTTTGTTCTTAAGATATGCCCGTTAATTCCATAACGGAATTAAGCCTTTAAGGTGAAGGTTATGATGGAAACCTATTTATTTCATTATGGCTAACTAAGAAAGGAAATTCAAAGGTAGTCCATACGTTCCATACGTTTGGTTCTTAACATATGCCCATTAATTCCATAACGGAATTAAGCCTTTAAGGTTGAGATTATGATGGAAACGTCTATATAAGGAACATATTGCTGCTCTTAGGGTTCTCTACTGCTCACTCTTCGCATTTGAAAACAACATCTTCACGTTCTTGAGAAGTCATAGCACAAAAAGTCTAGAGCATTCTCTTCTTTACTACAATGACTGGAAGTCAGATCTTTGTCTTTCGTCTCTAGTTTTACAATAACATTAATTTATCTTACAATATATCTATATATATATATATATATATATATGAGCTCATATTAGATTTATGGGCTAATTAAAATGATATGATAAGATGGTATTATCAATTTGGACTATGATGCAAATTAAAATAAAATAAAATAAAATGGAGAACTACACCCTGAAGGGCACGAGGCCTAGCTCTATGTCCTTCGGCACCTTACGCTGAGGGGGGAACTTCTCAAGGAGACTAGCAATGTATTTAGCAGTCTCCAAATATGATGTGTATTTCTTTACCACTTCATCATTATCATCAGCATTACTGTGCGCTTCACCTGTTTGATCAAATGACTGCATGGCCTTGGCCAGACTCAAGTCACTGAAATTGCCACTGTTTTCGTTCCCTGCTATTGTATCTTTGAGTGCCTTCTTCTTGAAAGTCCAGTTGCCTGCTTTCCAATCAAAGTGGTACAAAGGAAGGAATCGCTGGCCGTAAGTAGCTATGAATTCCAGTGCAGCTAGGATGAACTCGAACTCTTCTACAGACATGTAGTAGGGGAAGCTGATTCTGGTCCATCCTGGTTTGATTCCATTGTAACCCTGTAATAAAAAAAAAGTTTATGTAAATCTATGTTGTCTCGATGATCATTTTTGTCATATCTCCTTTGGGACAGTGGGGAAAGTTCTTATCACTATATAGTGGCGCTGCCAAGAAATGTCTTGAAGGGGATAGTCGGGTATTTAATTCAAGGGACATTCACATCCTAAAAGGCATTAGAGCATATTGTAACAACTGAAATGTAAAGGGATTATATGGGTAAGGGTTCGATTCTCCCCTAAGCACACATTGGTTCTACCTCTGTCACTATATAATTATGATTGAGTTCTTAACCTACTAGATGCATTTTAAAGTCGTACATGCTATGGATCAAAGTGGACAATATCTACATGATTCAGTTTTAAAGTCGTGAGGGATATGAGTCAATGCAGACACGATTCAAAACATTTTTGGTAAGTTATGAGATATGAAAAAGTGAAATATTGGTATTAACCTTAACCATCATGCCTAACTCAAGTAGTAGAGCGTTCACCCATAAAACAAGCATAAAGACATAGGGATGGGGTCTCAAATAGAGTGTATTCAAAAAATAAAGGCCTTGAAACTAGAGTGCATTAAAAAAAAAAAAAAAAAAATGATATTAACCTTTTGTATGGCAGCTCTGAATGCAAGCGAACCGGTCTGGTCGACGTTGAGCAAGTTGTGACCATAGGGTCCAGCACAAGCACACCCACCTCGAGCTTGGATGCCAAACAGGTCATTGAGGAGCTTTGCCACAAATGGCCCATGAAGGGGCTTACCTGTCTTGTTTCCAGTTTCTCTCCACATGTAAAGTCTTCCGTCTATATCCTCTCTGCCATCGGAGGAGCAGTTGCTAGTTGAGTGAACTAGGAACGACAGGATAGCCTGTCGCTTTTCTGTTGTGTTTCCTAAAATCTTTATTCTTTGATTTGGGAGAAGTCTCTCCAGCGCTGCTTCAATGTAATTATGCTCCAGTTGTTCGATAACGTTGTAACCAATGTATTCTTTTACCCATAAAGTTGACGCTGTTCTGATTTTCTGAATAATGGGCGGCGTTCCGGCATCTTCCCTTTCTTCTATGTCTTCCACGTATAAGGTGTCCTGTATTATATGATTTGTTTAAGAAAAAAAAAACCAGAATAAACTACAAAGAAATGAAAGAGGAAAACTAGGTAACACACATTTGCATGGCAAATAGGAAAAAATCAGGGGTATAGATATGATATCTCAAAAATAGATACATGATTGTAGTATCGTTGCTATTAGGGAAAATCCATTATCAACCCAATCTATTCGTTACAATCCCTACAAAAATCCATTATATTGTAAGACAAATTTTTAGGTTAAATCGAACATAATTCCGATCATCCAAACTCTATGAATAACACAACAAAATTTTGATTAAGAAAAAAAAAAGAAGGAAATCATGCCATTGTAGATATATAATCTCAGTCTTCTTTAGAGAATGACTTGCCTTTTCACTGAAGCCATTGACAAAAGAAACAGTTCCACCACCACAGGTTGATGGCGGGGAGGAACCCAGCTGGTAGAGGATTTTGCTCATTAGAAGAACGCCAGGGGTCCCAGGTCCTCCAAGAAACTTGTGGGGACTGAAGAAAATGGCATCATAGCCGTCCATTTCCCCTGATCTCATGTCTATCTCCACGTAAGGACCACTGATCCATACAAAATAACAAGAAACTCGGTAAGATAAAAAAAACCTAAAAATGGTGAATAACAGGAAACAACACGGCTGATCCATGCAGAGAGTTTGTATACCTGGCTGCAAAATCAAAGCATGCAAAAGCTCCGTACTGATGAAGAAGCTCAGCCAGGGTTCGAGTGTTAGTGTAAATCCCGGTTACGTTACTACAAGCTGAAAAAGAACCCAACAGCGGGCGATTCCGGCGTTGGTACGACTCGAGTTTTTGTCTCAAAGATTCCAAATCGAGTAAGCCGTCTTTATCCAAACCGATCTCCACGACCTCTGCTAGGCTTTGCCTCCATGAGAGGAGATTGGAGTGGTGCTCGTAAGGCCCAACAAAGACTACCCACCTTTCTTCGTTCCTTAGAGTCATCAATACCTTCTCCCTCACAATAGACGGAACTGTAATTCCCATCACTTCCTGTAGCCGTTTGATCGCTGCAGTGGTGCCAGAGCCACAGAAGAGAAGTGCGTCGTCTTGTTTACCGCCCAGACACCTCTTTATATACTTGGTTGCTTCGTGCACCATTTTTGTAGTCCGGTCTCCCACGAAACTATCGGATGTGTGAGTGTTTCCTGTACACAGAGGTAACAGTTATTACATAGGAGCAGTGGCATACCCAGTAATTTAGTTTAAAAGGTTTATAAATTGACAAACATGGAACTCTAACTTAATGGTATAGGATCTTACAAATTAGGAAGAGTATAATAAAGGTTTTTTATTCTAGTCCACCTCTCTATAAAAGATACATTTTTTGCAAAAAAATTTGGGGACTTAGGCATTAGCTAGGTGTTGCTGCATATGAGACAATGATTTTGTTAAGAGTTCTATCACCTAAATTTTGTGGATGGATACAAAATTTTATGCATTATTATGAATTTTTTGGGATCTGTGATGGTAAGAAGGGGATCTACTAGTTTAGATTTGGTTTGGGTAGGGAAATGATCTATGGTGCTATTTACCAAATTTAGTTTGAGAAAATAGATTTCTTTCTCCTTTGACACTAGAAACTCGAATCAACTCACCATAAAAGGGAAGAACGTTGTTGACGATATAGTTTTCGATGAAGTACAGACCCCGTCCTGAGGCGGTGTGATCAGCATATGTTATCCTGCGGATTCCAAAGGGAGATATGAATTCTGCATCACCACCCACGATTTGGAAGCGCAACCAAGACAGCTTCTTCTCAACGGAGATGCTCTTTGGTGCATCCATATCTCGAATGCTAAACGATTCCGAACCAAGAGAAATATCATCTGAAGCTTCAGAATCACTGAATAAAAACAACTCCAGAGTTCCTCTCTGGTTTTCGCCATTACTAGCATCCGCTTTCTGATCACTATCACTCTCTCCAAAGACGAATTTCTCTAGCTCCATTTCCGATAAGAATTGGAAAAAGACAGGGGTGGTTAACATAGAGAAGCTTTAATGGAAGAAATTGAGTGAAATGGAGGAAGGGAAGATGAGGAAATGAACTGGGAGAGGACATGGGAGATGGTATTATTTATAAAAAAGGATATTTCCAATGGGTCGTGATTGAAGTTAGCACGTATCTGAAAATCGAATAAGGCTAGACGGTGGAGAAACAAGAGGCCTGCATGGATTCTGATCCGATAAGGAGAAACCAACGAATTGGATGTTGAAACTTGGTACTGTTACCTCAAACAGAGAATTTTTGCTGTGGGTCAACGTCATTCAAACCAATAAACGTTGTACAAATGAAAAGGAAAGTAGAAAACAACTAAAGAGAGCATTAAACTAACAGCAACCTCGGATTCCAGAATCCTGTCTAATATTTTCCTAAAAGGGGTAGTACGTGTCAACCCATCTTACCATCTTCTGCTTTTTACGAATAGAAAAATCGAATTTAATATTAGAGTTGATGGGATTGACTTTCAAATGTATCAGGGCCTAACAAGTAGACGCGTGGAGCAACATAGTGGAGACAAAAACGTAAATAATCAAAGGTTGGATGATAAAAATTTTAAATAATTTTTTTTATTATCTCTCATCGATTTCAAATATTGCATAATTTTATTTTATAATATTTACACTTAACAAAATGGTAACTTCTAATATAAAAAAATAAAGAAATATGAGATTTTCAAAAAAAAAAAAAAGAAAAGAAAGAAAGGAAATATGAGGACTTTCACTACTCAATTTAAAAATATAAAATATTTTCAGCCAAATTTAAATTTATGTTTTAAAAACATTACAAATCAAATTTAACTATCCCAACAATTCTATTAAACTTGAAATATAACTCCAAGTGCATGTCATCTTTAACTGATTACAATCTTCATAATTAAGAGGTTTTGTATGTTGATTCTAGCTTTGGAAACTACCAATCCTAAGGAAAGCTTTTGGAAAATTGTGTTTGAAAGAGAGAATCGAATAAAAGAATTACTTTTACTTATCTAAGAAATCTTGGGACTTGGTTTCACCAAACCAACATACACTAATGGAGATGTAAGGGACATCTAGGGTTTCCGATTGAGTGAATGGGGAGTCAACCCTATATTTGCTCACCAAACCCCAACAAGGTGTTCCTCTTACTAGATTTGAATTAAGCACAAGTTCTACAGTTACATTAGATTTGATAACTATAGAGAGACACCTTTAGGATCTCACCTAGGGCCTTTTGGACTCCTAACAAGAAGCAACCGTTTGTGCATGTCGGATGAAGGATAGGTTCAACAACTATCTGACATACCTACTAAGCTTGTTAAGTATCAAGGAAACTAAGTGATTGATAGGTGTATTTTTATACTTATTTATGCCTCTCTACCCACCTATCTTTTGCATGTTTTGAAGGTGTTTTTAAGGTTTCTAATGTCCATTTCTATCATCTTTTGGCCTTAGGTACACTTGGAAGAAAAATGAGCAAAAACCAACCAAAAGCGACCAAGATGTCACGACATGCAGCAGGTCTTTCAAGTTTTTAGCCTATGGGATAAGCTCAAGTGGCTCTAATCTTGATTGGGATGAATTCTAGACTTCCCAAGCTTTTTAACGAGCTCAAGATTGCTCAATTTGGAGTTCGTACGAGAAAGTTATGGCTTCGACAAGTTTCGGAGAAGAAATAAAAAAAGCTAAAGCGGGAGACGGCAAGGTCGGTGCCATGGCACCCAGCCTACTATATCCCATAATGAGCATGGCACCATGACTCCCATAGTAGGATTTTTTTGATGTTTTTGACCTAATTACCCTTAATAAGGTCCAATTGACATGAAATTTGGTATTTAAGCCGCCATTAGGGTTCTGAATAAAGGGAAAAGGTTTCGAGACGATTGGGGATGATTCTTAAAGTCTCTCCGATGACAGATCCAAGGGAGACAACGACAACCCTTCATCAAAACCTAGATTTTCTTCTTCTCTTTTCTATTTTTCCTTTATATTTTTGTTTTCTTCTTTTTTTAGGATGTTCTAAGTTATTTTTCTAGGGCTACAATGCTTAAATTCATGAATAAGCCGGTTTTAAGGGGTTTGATTTGTAATTCAATGACAATCGTTTTCTTATATATTGAATTTTTCATTCGATTTTCATTATTTACAAATAATTGATCACTATTGGCATGTTCTTGCAATTGATTTAAGATTGAGAAGTAATAATCAATTGGGATTGTGGATGGAGTACCATGTGAATGTCATAGAATAGAGATATTTATGGTTTGCATGTGGTTTATTGGATTTCTAGGCTTAATGCATTCTTAGAATCTAGGGTTTTAGGAAAAGATGCAATATAACCTGTTTTTAGGATTAGATTGTTGATGCTTAAGAAAGATTAACAGTTGCATTTAAGAAATCTACCGTCAATATAGGATCTTGGTGTCATTGGATTATATTGAACTCCTCCATTAGGGTTGATTTTTGGTGAACTTGTAACCCTAGGTTTTCCTCTCTTGATTATTTCGTAATTCTTAGTTTGTCTTGATAATTTAGGATTTTCCTTTTCATCGTATAATTAGAATCTCAATCCAAATTCAGTTCATCCAAACAAAATTAGGGTTAGACTAGATTAGTAGTTGATAGGGATAGTCTCCGTGGGATAAACACTCTATTTATCACTTTATTACTTGTTTATGACACGTGCACTTGCGTGTACGAAATGTCACAACAAGCTTTTGGTGTCGTTACCAGAGACTGTAAATTCTATTAATATTAATCAAAATAACTTTGTATATCTTTGGATATAGTTTACTCTTTTTTTTTTAGTAATTTTTTTTTGTTATTGCTTATTTCTTTCATTCTCTTCATTTTTTTTCCTAGTTAATTTGATTTATTTTTTCTTTTGTTTTGTAGGAGTTGAACTAGTTTATGCGAAGGAGATTGGGTCGAGAGCTATTCCCATATGATCCTGAGATCGAGCGTACACTTTGGAGAGCTAGAAGAGGTAGAATAATCTTCAAGAATCAGTTAGAAGGAGAAATTAATGAATTAAAACAGAATATGGGTAATGCCACTGGGCAAGGAGAGAATAACTCGCAAGTATTTAATCCACTAAGAGTTAACCCACCTCCTCAAGAAGCTAATCAACAACATCGAGCTTTGAGGGACTATGTTGTTCCCCCAGTTATTTAGCCAGTGATTAAAGCCCCACCAATCCAAGCTAACCAGTTTGAGCTCAAGCCGATCATGCTCCAAGTAGTTCATTTTATCCGGTTGGGGTCTAAATCGGGTGATACCATCTGTTGGGGATAATCTTATTTGTTGATTCATGTGCCAAATGCCATTCGCCTCAGAAATAAGTGTTAAACCTGATATACCAAATAACCGGATATTTAAATCGCCATTCTGAAATTCTTCATATGTAAATGGTATATTCTGATGTAGATAAATATTTTATCGCATGGGAAATATGAGGGATACATAAGTGCAAAAAGACATCTCATGCGAAATCTAGATAGTTATCAATCGTGAATTATAATGGGATAAATAGATTATCTAGTCGTTCTGACATAATTGGGGTTCGACGATCGAATGATTTTGATGCATTCAAGCTTTTAGAGGACATGGCTAGCAACAACACTAAGTGGCCAAGTGAGAGATTTCAACTAGCAAAGAGGGTGGCTGGAGTTCATGACTTGGATGTTTTCACCAACATGGAAACCCAAGTATCCTTCTTGACTAAGCAGTTACAGAGCCAGGGGATGCCTATTAATGTCGTACATACATACTCATCTCCTACATCCAAGCCCTGCATTGATCCTTATCAGAATTCAAAATGTCAGGGAGGGAGTTCCTTTGAACAAATAATGGTTGAACAAGCATAATATGTTGGGGAATACAACAAGCATAATAATCCATATAGCAACAAATATAATCCAAGGTGGAAGAACCATCCCAATTTCTCATGGAAAGACAACCAGTCAACACCTTATCATGAGCAAAATAAACACCTAGCTGAAATAAGATCGAATCTAGAGGAAGAAATGGAAAAATTGGCTAACTCCCATGCGAGTCTAGCTAAGTCCCAAGAAGAGTTGTGGACCGCAAGCTCACAAATCACAAATGAAACAAGGACGAATTTTTCAAAATCAGGGAGCCCAGATACGAAGCCTAGAAACTCAAGTGAGTCAGATTTTATCTGAGAGGCATTTGGGTGCTTTGCCAAGAAATTCCGAAGTGAACCCCAAGAGGGGAGGCATGGAGCAATGTAATTCAATCACATTGAGAAGTGGAGAAGAGCTTGAAGGACTAAAAAGAACTTAAGAGGTTGGGAAAGAACTGGAGCTACCATTAGAAAAAGAAAAGAGGAAAAATCTATTGAGAAGGTGAGAAAACCCAGGTCTAAGTTATTTTTGGATGACCCACCCCCCTATGTCTCACCAATTCCATATCCTCAAAGGCTAAAGAAGGGTAAGTTTGAACAACAATTTGCCAATTTTCTCGATATCTTCAAGAAACTTCACATAAATATAACTTTTATAGATGCTCTTAAACAAACTCCAAGTTACGTGAAGTTTATGAAAAAAATCTAGGCTAATAAGAGGAAGCTTGTAGATTATGAGACAGTTGCACTCTCTGAGAAATGCAGTGCCATATTGCAAAAGAAGCTACCACCGAAGCTCAAGGATCCAGGAGGCTTCACAATCCCATGCTCTATTTGGAATGATGTGTTTAAGAGGGCACTTTGTGATATGGGGGCTAACATCAATTTGATTCCTCTCCTTATCTTTAGGAAGCTTGGTTTGAGGGAAGTAAGGCCGACAACAGTGACCTTACAAATGGCAGATTGATCCTTCAAGCACCCTAGAGGCATAGTTCATGATGTGTTGATCAAGGTCGACAAATTCATATTTTCAGCTAATTTCATTATCTTAGACATGGAGAAGGACAAAGAGATCCCAATCATACTTGGGAGACCATTCTTGGAAACTAGAAAGGCCTCATTGATGTCCAAAATGGTGATCTAAAGTTGAGGGTGCAAGGGGAAGAGGTAACCTTCAACGTCTTCAAGGTAATAAGGCATCTAGATGATAAGGGTTATAGCGTGTGAGAAGAAACCCAAGACATAATGGCTATGGATATTGGAGGAGCCCACAACAACAAAATCTCATTTATCTTTTTACCCACCATGAGGAAGATCAAACAAAGTCAGGCTAGAGACTATAAAACAAGCACTTCTTGGGAGGCAACCCAAGCTATATCCTTTATTCTTTCAATTATTTATTTGTTTAGTTTTTCACTTTCTTTTATTTATTTATATCACTTAGTAATCTTTGCATGTTCATACCTAATTTTTGAGGTTTTATGTTTGATCATAGGTCAACAGGAGTTTAGGGTGATTCCGAGAGTCATCTTGGCTCAAAAGTGTAAGAAAACTATGAAAATGGGAAGTTAGGCAACGTGATTCCAGCTTGCACACCATGTGTTCGAAAGAATTCTTAAAGGAGCATTAGAAGTAGTTTTAAAGATTTATTGGCTATTGAATGGTGCTTTCGGATCGGCATGATGCTCAACCATGACCTTGTTCAAGGAAGTCTTCCTTTTACCTCTTACTTGTATTCATTACTTGCAAATTGAGGACAATATTAAATTCAGGTTTGGGGGTGATCAAAGTGTGCTTATTTTCTTGTGTTGAATGCTAATGTTTCATTCTTAGGTTTTTGCATAGCTTTGGTTAAAATTTATAGTTTTGATAGGTTCTTTGGGTAAAAAAAATTTGAAAATTAAAAAACATGAGTGAGTTGTTTATGGTTTGAGCATTTATGTAGGCCAATGATAAAAAAACTTCATTTAACTTCCTATAGGTTGTGGAAAATTAGAGGTATAGCCATGCACTCACATGTGACCCTTTTGTTGGCTAAGCCTTGCTAGGTACTCTAACCACATTGAGCACAAAACCTGTCTCCTAGGATATTCTTCCTTACCTAGAGAAGATTTATGTGACCCATTGACCTCTTGATCTCAAAGAGTTCTAGAACTTATATAATTATCACTCGAGGCGAAATCCTAAACAACACAACAATTAGGAAAGGACTTTGGCCATCCTTGGACAAATTGAGCCTTTCAAGCCAACCCGTACATAACATCATCCATAGTCTCCCTATTTGAGCCTATTGAGCCTAATTCTTTCATGTTACCCACTATATAAACCTCTACCTTTGATTCGTTTTCCCATCTCTTGATAAGTCCTACTTACCTATAGTTGTATGATCTATGACAAGGAAATATTCATGAGCTATGAAAATTTGGGGTGAATAAATGGATTGTGCACTGAAATTAAGGTGGAAGGAAGAATCAAAAGAAAGAAAATTTTGAGAAAAAAAAGAGTTCAAAGAGGAATAGGGTTGAGTAAGTTTGGTTTTGTAGCCTCTACAACTTTAGTAATTAGGCCCGAAGGGGTGTCTTAACACCTAATACTCTAAGGCCAACTTGATATGAACCACGTCAACTTATGATGAGACCCGTGATCAAATTAATCTAGGAAGAACCACTCTAGTCTTCGGCTTGGATGGATGACCTCGACCTGTTGCTTATAGCGAAGCAAGAACCTTAATTTAAGAGGACTCCACAATTGGTGATGGAGATCTGATTGATAAGTCTTTGATGAACGCCAAAGAATAACCGATAAGTTCGAAAATTTCTTTCAAGAACCAAAGAGAATTTCAACTCTCAATTTTATTAATTGTAATGTAAAGAATTCAGGAATAACATGCTTATAAATAAGCCCAAAAAATATGAAGAAAAAAAAAATTCAACCATAAAGGAAAGAAAATATTCAGCCAAAACTAGAAAGGAAGGTAACTTATTTTCCTAAACTACGCACGCCCTAAACATCCACAAGGAAATGAAACTAGATAATTTAGGACAAGTCTTGGTAATCAAATCATAAGTAAATCAGGAACAAATCAACAACAAATTAGCAGAAAATCAACAACAAATCAACAACAAATCAACAACAAATAAGTAACAAATTAGCAACAAATTAGCAGCAAAGACCAAGTCACAAGCGCCCTAGCTCTTGGTCTAAGTCCGGATTTACTTTGATGAGGTGAACTATCTTTGTTTCTTCTTTGGAGTTGAACATTTGAGCTTTTTCCACTTGGGCATCTCGAAGTAAAACATTAAGGGCTTCTTTGAATTTCTTAGATCTAGCTCATGTCATTTGGCTAAGTGGGATTTCAAGCGAATCCACACTCCATTCCCTAGTCATGCCTCCATTATTCCCCTTCTCTTGAAAATTATTTGTCCTCAAATCGTCACCTACATCAAAATGACTCAAGTTAGTTACATTAAAAGTAGCACTTACATTATATTCATTGGGAAAATCTAGCTTGTAGGCATTGTCATTGATGCGCTTGAGGACTTGAAAAGGGCCATCGCCCCTAGGAAGCAACTTGGAACACCTTTGTGTGGGAAATCTTTCTTTGCGCATGTGCACCTAAACTCAATCATCGGGTTCAAAGACAACTTGACAACGTCCTTTGTTGGCTTGTTTAGCATATCGCTCTGTCCTTCGCTCGATGTTGAGTCTTGCCTTCTCATGAATCTGCTTAACAAATTCAGCTTTCTTTTTGCCATCTAAATTAACATGCTCAAACATAGGTAAAGGAGATAAATCCAAAGGGGTTAATGGATTAAAATCATACACAATCTCAAAAGGCGAAAATTTAGTGGCATAATGTATAGTACGATTATAAGCAAACTCAACATATAGTAAACAGTCTTCCCATGTTTGAATGTTAACTGTGGTGCTCTCGACAAAGTGAGCAGATTCTATTCCCTTTACCTCGGTCTAACCATCGATTTGTGGATGAGTAGTAGAAAACAATAGCAGTTTCCTAACACACCCTACGATCTTCAAGAAAGAAGCTTCAGAATTTAGCATCTACACATACGAACAAGCGCTCCCTGGGCATGCCATGCGATCTCACGACCTCCACTAAGAACGAGGTTCGCGACATAAGTATCATTTGTTTTCTAGCATGGGATAAAATTAGCTATCTTTGAAAACCTATCCAAAACCACATAAATAGAATCCCTACCACATCTAGTCCTAGGCAGACCTAACACAAAGTCCATTGAAATATCAACCCAAGGTTCACTAGGAATAGGAAGTGGTAAGTAAAAGCCACGGGGTTGCACTCAGGATTTAGCTTTCTTACATGTGATACACCTCCTGAATTCTCTCAACATCAGCTTCATGGGACGATAAAATCTTCTTGCAAAGCCTTCAATGTTTTTTGGCTAACTTAATCCTATCAATCCTCCACCATGAGACTCCATTACTAACAAGTCCCAAATGGAACGATTAGGAATGCACAACTTATTTGCCCAAAACAAGAACCCATCATTCCTAATGACCTTGTCATGGGTTGTCTTGTCACAACAAGCATATTCTTCACTAAAATCTTGGTCTAAAGGATACAATTCTTTAATGTGTTCAAAACCAAGCAATTTAGCATCAAGAGTAGAGATTAGGACATACCTCCATGCAAGTGCATCGGCAACGATGTTTTCCTTACCTTGTTTGTAGCTGATGACATATGAAAATGTTTCTATGAACTCCATCCATCATGCATGTGTCTAATTCAACTTGTGTTGACCCTTCAAATACTTCAACAACTCGTGGTTGGTATGAATCACAAATTCCTTAGGCCAAAGATAATGTTGTCGAGTTTCGAAGGCCTGAACCAATTCATACAACTATTTGTCATAGGTAAGGTATTTCAAGGCTGCCTCACTTAGCTTTTTGCTAAAATATGCAATGGGTCGTCCTTCTTGCATTAGAATTGAGCCAATACCTAAACCTGAAGCATCACATTCAACCTCAAAAGTTTTTTTAAAGTTAGGTAAAGCAAGTGAAGGAGCATGAGTTAGTTTTTCCTTGATAAATTGGAATGATTTTTCTTGCTCTTCTCCCCACTTAAACCCAACATTCTTCTTAATGAATTCAGTTATCGGTGCGGCTATGCTACTAAAGTCCTTCACAAACTGTCGATAAAAACTAGCAAGTCCATGAAAACTTCGAACTTTACTCACACTTGTTGGACTTGGCCATTCTTGAATTGCACGAACCTTCTCTTCATCAACCTATATTCCTTGTGCATTAACAACAAAACCAAGAAACATAAGTCTATCAGTGCAAAATGTGCACTTCTTAAGGTTAGAAAATAATCTTTCTTTTTTAAGCACATCCAAAATAGATTTTAAATGAATCAAATGATCATATATGTTCTTTCTATAAATGAGGATATCATCAAAATAGACAACCACAAATTTTCCAATGAAAGTACATAAAACGTGGTTCATTAATCTCACGAAAGTTCTAGGTGCATTAGGATACTAAACAGAGAAGCTTCTTTAGAGGCAACCAAAGAAAAAATAAGGATTTCTTTTATCCATTTATTGTTTTAGTTTGTTTCTTGTTCAGTTAGTGTTGCATTTTGAGTTTTATTTTTAGTGTTTATGTTAGTTTTTGTTTGTGTTTTTTAGGACATTGAAGCTGATTCTTAGTGAGGGAATTTCATCAAGAACCATATCAACCTAAGCCCAATGATCAAAATTGGTCATCTAGGGGAGTCCGTTGTTCTTATCTTACATATCTCCTACTTGAGGGCAATGCATGTTCTAATTTTGGGGGTATTAAGGGATGTCCCTCTCTTTTAAAATTTTTCCAGTAGCTTCATTTATCCTGTTTTTAGTGTTTTCTTTTACTTTATCTTGTCAATTATCTCGTGTGTTTTAGTTTCTTTACTTTACAATAGCTAAACATTGTTAGGGTGAGAATATTGAGCTTAAGTGACCATGCTTGAATTTGCTTGTCTAAATCATAATCATCTTGTGTTAATAGCTTGATTTTTCTGAGTTTGTTTGATCTGAAGTGAGTGTGTTGCCTTGCTTGAAAATTTGATGAAAATTTATCATAATATTGAACTGATAGGATTGATTGAAACATAACCTGTGTCACAACATATCTTATAAGTGTCGCGATGTCTCAGCATTCTGGCTTGTCTCACATTGTAAAACCTTCTTTGTCGCGACACAAAAAAAAATTTGAAGCAACATTCTTTTAGCCTTTAGAGCCTAATTCTTTGTCATAACACAAAAAAGCATGTCGTGACAACCTCAATGTCACAACACAATTTTTGTGCCTTTAAAAATTTTAAAAAGTTTTAAAAAGTTTAAAAATTGTAAATCTGAAGTTCATCTTTTTCTTACCCATTAGAAGACCTAAAGCCTTTTCCTTTTCTCAATCCTTCATCTTCTCCTTCCTCAAGAAAGTCTGAAGATGCAGAAGATAGTTCCAAATCTAGACAAGATCATGGGTGAATTTAGGGATGATACAGAGGAGACAATAGTTGAGCCTGTCGAGAAAGTTCTTGAGAAGGAACCTCATAAGGAAAATGGCGAAAAAGTAGAAGTTAGAAAGAGAAAGATAGGGGGAGAAGAAGAGGAAGAAACGAGCAGTGGAGCAATGATGAGAACTTCTTGTCCAAAGAGGCAACTGAATTGATGTGAAAGACCTTGCTAAAGGGATTCATTGGAGATAGGGGATTTAATGAAATAATCCCACCTTTCAAAGAAGTCATTGAGAAAAGAGGATGGACTACCATCTGTGAGCATCTGCTAGCTGGGTGTGCCGCAATAGTAAGGGAGTTCTAGCCAATTTGCGAGACAGGAAGGATACACCATGTTATGTGAGAGGAAAGTGGGTCTCCTTCGATAGGCTTACCAGAAATCATATGTGTGGGTTGGGAAAGCTAAGCGATAGGGCAAAGTTTAGAAAGTTGAAGAAAAACCCTGACTATCACAAGATACTCGAGGAGTTGACTTATGGAAAAGGGCAGTGGGAAGGAAACAAAAAGAATCCTTATGTTAAGATAGCTAGAGGAGACTTGACTGAGAAAGCTAAAGTTGGGTTTTACTTTCTTAGTTTAGTGTTGACACCTACCAAACATGTGGGCATTGTGAGGCTAGACAAGGCAATCTTCCTCTATGTTATCTTGAAAGGATACAAGATCAGCTTTGGGAAAATCATAGAGAAATCGATCCTAAATTACCAGAGCAATAACTTCTTTGGTCATATGCCCCACCCTTCAATCATCACCCACCTATGCATAAAATGAGGAGTTACTTTTAACACGAAAAAAGAAGAAAAATGCTCTATAATCTCTCCTCTCACTCTCACTGCCATCACCAAAACTCCAACAAATAAGGGAAAATAAAAGTTGAAAGTAGTTGAGGAGGAAGGAAGAGAAAAAGAGATTGAATTGGACAGTAGTGACCCTAGTGAATAGTCATTGGTGGTAAGCGAAGAGAAGATAAGGAATGTAAGAGAAGGGAGTGCCAACCCAAATTGAGTAATGTGTCCAAAAGCTAAAGATTATCAAAGGGAACAATCTGAGAGTTCAAGGCAGCACAACAACAACTCAGAACTTCTAGAAATGTTGAAAATAATGGAGCAAAGAATTCTAGGAAGAGATCTCCAACTGAAAGCCTAAGTAGAAAAAATGGACCAATATTTTAAGGCATAAATCATAAAAAAATGGATCAATTTATGGATGAAGCCATCAGGCAAAGAGATAGGTAATGGAAGGAAGAGTTAGAGAAGAGGGACTAATTATGGAGGAATGAACTACAAATAAGAGATCAAGCCTATTAGCAGAGGCAATGCAAGAGGGGTGAAGATTTGGTCATGATTTTTGAAGGAAGAGACAAGTCTTTGAATTATGCATTGGTCACACCAAAGACCAATTATGGTTAGATAGTCTAGATTCCTTCAATGACAACCTCAAGTCTATATACAATGTTCAAGTTGATCTGGGGAAAACCATGGAACACTTGGTCAAAGGCAAGTTGAGTTGCTAAAGGGTAATGTCGAGATACTAGATTAGGTAATGGCAACAACTTCCAATAAGAAGAAGTAGAAGCTCTAAAAGTCACAATTTCATACTACATCCATTTTTTCATCCAGCCTCCCTCTGAGCATGCTATCCAAGGACCCTTAGTGTCTTCAGAACCCATAAAACCCCAAGAAAAGAAGAAAAAAACACATAACAAATAAATCTCTCTTGTATCCCCACATATAATTGAAAAATCTCTTATGTAAATATTCTCTTGAATGAAATGCCTTTGATAAATTGGTGTCATCATATATTTAAATATTTATTCTGTGCATTCTTGCATTGAAATAAACATACTTATAGTTGTGATTTTGAATTGTTTGGTTGGTTTGAATGTTGTTATGATACTTGTGCTAACATTGCTGGACTAAAAGTGAACAATTTAATCACATTGAACTTTTGATTGATCTTATAGCATAGTATCCTTTAAGAAGACCAAACAATAAGAGAAGTCTTGGTAGATGAAAGGGGTAGAAAGAGCTCAAAAGAATTGGAAATTTGTGATGTCAATGATAATTAGGCTGAAATTCTTGACTCGTGAAGATTTAAACAAGCTGATAATTCTATGTTGCTTGAACATTTCAGTTCTAGTGAACCCTAAAAAAAATACACATGGTCACTAGTACCTTAACAACTAATTGTGCTTGGGTTAGGAACATCTTAAGAGATCCATCATAATCTTAGTCTCCAAAGGTCCTGGAACTTGTTAGATTATTAGTCAAGGCGAAATTATAGACAACACAACCAATAAGAAATTATGTCGGCCATCCTTGTAAAGTTTGTGCCTTTCAAGCCTACCCTTGTGATATGCATATGCATATACCCTAGTACCTTGTTTGAGCCAAATGCCAATTCCATCATCAAAAGCCAAATGAAAAACTTAATCCTCCCTTAAATATGATCCTTCAGTAAAGAACCCTTAGTTTGCCCAAATTGTGATATGAGTGCATATGAAGTAGACAATGGGACAAGTTTGGGGGTGTACAAATTTGAAATATGAAGAAGGGTGAGAAAAGGGGTTGTGAAAGGATGATTAATTGAGACGAGGAAATTAAGTAAAGATGCACCAAAAGATGTGCACAAAAGAAGAGTAAGAAGCTGTAAAAGTACAAAAGTATCAAGGGGGAGTGTGTTTTGTCTTGTAGCCTTCCTCTCTTGAGCTATTAAGTTCTTAGGGGTGTTTCAACACCTAGTTCCCTAATGCCAACAGGTAAAGGAGTTAATAACCCAAAGCTCGCTAAGGGTGGTAGAAAGCTTAAGAAGGCAAAACATTGCATCATTTCCAAAACCTTGCACAAAAATAAAAAGAAAAGAGCTCTCGGTATAAGGAAATGAATTCAAAGTCTAAAAGTGGTGAAAAGAAATGCCACAATGGAAAGTATGAAAAATGATGCATCAAACCAAGTTTGGGGGTGCTTGAAGGTTGATTTTAGTAGAAAATGGAGGATGAGAAGTGTGAGTGCCAAATGTTGAATAGTATGTGCACTTTGCGTAAATTTGAGCCTTAAATGTCCAATTGCCTAGCCAATACCCAAGCCATACATTACAAGCCTAAAAGATCTATTTGATCCTGAAGGTGGGGTTCTGCTTACATTGGTGGATAATAATATGACCAACAAGCTTATGGGACCTAAGTCAACCTAAGGAGACTTCCATTCTTCTACATAACATCTCATAAGATTACCTAACTTGCAAATCTGTTAAATAGGGAAGACCAACACACACTCACAAATCAAGGGTAAAGAACTGAGTTGTTTACATTTTGAGAATTACCTGTGTGTTGAGTGAACATAATTGAAAATCTGTTTGATTCTAGAATTGAAGTTTTTTTTAATTCATATCACAATTGGCAGTTCATTGAATTCAAGTGCTAATATATTTGAAAGTGGCGATGGAAAGAAAAATGGCCTTAAAGTCTAACAAAATTGCTTGAGGACAAACAAGGAGTCTTTTCTTTGCTTAGGGACAAGCAAAACTTTAAGTTTGGGGGAGTTTGATGAGTGTCATATAACTTTAAGTCCATTTTTGCATACCTATTTGAGGCCTTAATGGTTAATTTAATGCAAAGTTATAGAATCTTCACCAAAATTACTGTTTTATAGGAATTAATATCAAATGAAGCAAAAATAGCAAGAAAAGGTGCTTAATTGACTAAGGCAGGAAGCAAGTAAGGTCGCAACACCTCAACATATCTCACGACATAATAGGAGGCCAGATAGCATGATTTGTGTAGTGAAATTGAAACTTATATAGCAACACAAAGGTGAAGAGCCCCTGGAGAAACAACTAAACAATGTCGCGACACTCACAAATTTTTCGCGACATTCATTCAAAAGGAGCGTCGAACAGGAATGTCATGACAATATTATGACACCCCTGAAGATCAACCAGCAACACACAGTGTCGCGACAAATTTATTAGCGTCGTGACATTCACTACAGAGGTCGACAGTTGTACATCATGAGGGCAATGTCGCGACAGACTTTGAAGACACAAGATTTAAAGGGAAGGTCGCGATAATAAAAAAAAGTGTCGCAATAATCTCAAGTCAATCTCAAGGAAAAATCATCAATACAGTGTCGCGAGAACATCACGACAATGCCCAAGACATAGATGAAAGGCGAAAATGTCTCGACACATCATTTTATGGGCTTGCATAAAAGTTTATAAAATCTACCTAGAATTCCGGCCTAGTAATGATTGGATCATAAATAAGAAGCGATAGGGCGCAGAATAAAAGGAGAGTGGAGCGGAAATAACAAAGGCAACAAAGGACAGACAGAGTGAGAATAAAGTTTTTTAGATTTTTTAGAGAGTTTTTTATTAGTTTTAGAATAGAGTTTTCATAATTTTTCTTTAGAATAGTTTATCTGAGCTGAGTGTGTGAGGAGAGAATATTGAAATCAAGATTCCATTACTGTTAGAACTTGAAGAGAAGAAGAAAACATTGTTTGAATTACTTTTCCTCATTTTCTTGGTTATAATCATAATAAACATGTTTAAACAACTTGTTCGTGTTATGTGTAATCTACTGATGGAAGGCTAAACACCTTCTGGGAAAGGATTGGTTATGTGATTATTATGTTTGCAAGGATCTAATGTAGGTTGTGGGTTTGAACCCTGAATTGACATAATTGGTTTAGAAATGTATTTTCTTATACTTGCTTTATCAATTCAATAAACCAAAGGAGCTGTTCTAAACCCATGCTTTCAAGGATCCCCTCAAGTGAAAACTAAGGTGTGTTCTCGGAGTTAAGGATAGTGATCTCTTGGTATATGAAATTAATATGTTGAGAACTTGTCTCATTTTAATCAAAATATTTTGTTTTTGATAATGGAAGTGGATATATTGGTTAATTTGCCAGAGTGATGAACTAATTATGTTGGAGAAAGCTTGTGTTACCCTATCTATAGGGGAAAGTTGACTTCAGTCCTAAGAATTGGTTGAAGAGTCCTGATTTAGGAAGTCATCCAAGGCTTAAAGGGAATTGGATCCTAAATGTAGCTTTTTAGACATATGCTGTCCTGGTTTAGGAACATGGTGGTCTAAATTGTGAAATGTATAGTGGTTGAAGGTTTTTCAAGACAGTACTAAAATACCCTTTGACAAGTCCAGCATTCAACCCATAACCATTTCGTTTATGAACACAATGCAAACTAATAGTCACATTACTAATTCCATTCCCAGTGTTTTACTCAATCTCAGAGAAATTTCTAGTTGTTATAGATCTGGATAATCCTTTAAGAAAAGAAAAGATCCTAAAAATATTTTTATTCTATTAAATAGTTAGTTTACAATCTTATAAATCAGAGTTCAAATAGTGATGTCCTTGAATATTTTGAGTACTTAATCTTTGGAATTTTCTCAGATCCTTGTGGGTACGATATTTGGACTTAAAAATCCACTTTACTACTTATTGATCTGTGCACTTGTAGCAAAAAGGGCCAAGTTGAAGTTTAATTAGTTTAAAAGTAAAAAGAGTATCAACTTGGATTCTCAACAAGTTTTTGGCGTCGTTGTTGGGGACTTAGCAATAGTCTTTGGTAGCTACGCTAATCACTTCCTCAACAAGTTTCTGGCGTCGTTGTTGGGGACTTAACAACAAGTCTTTGGTAGCTACGCTAATCAACTTAGTTCCTCAACAGACTTCCCAAACCAGGACTCTTCAACCAATTCTTAAGACTAAAGTTAACTTGCTCCCAAAACCAGGGTAACATAAGCTTCTTCCAACATAATTAGTTCATCACTTTGGAAAATTAACCAATATATCCACTTCTATTGACAGAAACGAACTATTTTGAGTAAAATGAGACAAGTTCTCAACATATTAATTTCATATACCAAGATATAACTATCCTTAACTCCGGGAACACACCTTAGCTGTCACTTGAGGGGATCCTTGAAAGCATGGGTTTAGAATAGCTCCTTTGATTCATAGAATTAATAAATCAAGCAAAAGAAAATACACTTATAAACCAATTATGTCAATTCAAGGTTCAAAGCCACAACCTACATTAAATCCTTGCAAACAATCACGCAACGATCACTTCCCCTGTGTGTAGCGCCCCATCCATAGAATTCACACATAAACGATGACAAGTCGTTTAAACAAGTTCATTATGATTATAACCAAGAAAATAATGAAAAAGAATTCAAACAATGTTTTCTGCGTCTCTTCAAGTTCTGATAGTAATGGAGCTTGAATTTCAATATTCTCTCCTCCAACACTCAGCTAAGATCAACTATTCTAAAAAAATTGTAGTTTCGATCTACTCATAACCTCTCAATAAAAAATAAAAAAATCTCTACAAAAACATTATTTTTGCTCTCTATCCTTTCACCACTCTCTCTTTTTTCGCCTCCCCCTAGATTTCTATGCCCTATCGCTTCTTATTTATAGTCCAATCATTGCTAGGCCGGATTTCTAGGTAGATTTTGTGGACTTTTATGTAAGCCCACAAGATGATGTGTCGCGACATTCTAATCGTGTCACGACATTGTCGCCTTTCATCTATGTCTAGGGCATTGTCGTGATGTTATTTCGACACTCAATTGATGGTTTTTCCTTTGAGATTGTTGTGACATTATTTTGATTGTCGTGACCTTCCCTTTCAATCTTGTGTCTTTAAGGTCTATCGTGACACTGCCCTCATGATGTACAACTGTCGACCTTTGGAATGAATGTCTCGACACCAATATGTTGTCGTGACACTATGAATTGTTGGTTGGTCTTCATGGGTGCCGTCATATTATCGTGACATTCCTGCTCGACACTCCTTTGGATGAATGTCACGACAAGTTTGTGAGTGTCACAATATTGTTTAGTTGTTTCTATAGGGACTCTTCACATTTGTGTCATGACATAAGTTGCAATGCCGCGACAGAACTTATGTCATATGGCCTTCCGTTATCACAACAGTGATTGTGATGTCGCGACCTTCCTTGCTTCTTGCCATAGTCAATTAAGCACCTTTTCTTGTTCTTTTGCTTCTTTTGATATTGATTCCTAAAAAATAGTAATTTTGATGAAGATTCCATAATTTTGCATTAAATTAAGCATTAAGGCCTCAAATATATATGCAAAAATGGACTTAAAGTTATATGAGTTTCATACTCATCAAATGTGGATGCTTGTTAAGAGAAGCTAAGTACATCGGAGACCTGCTATGAGACAATCATATGGATTATCTATTTAAATGTAGATGATTATCTCATCATAGAAATGGTGCATGTATCCTTAAACTTAATGTGCTCAAGGATATCTTGGATGCTGATTTTGTACTTTGACCTTGATCCATGTTGCCTCTAGAGGTTGCTCTTTGGGTGATAGTCGGGTATAGATTGAAGTGTTCGAAGCTAATTGAGTAACCTACAAAGGATTCACCACTACCATTAGAGAAAGAGTATACCTATGGCCTCTTGTCGAGATCATTACTCGGGAATCTCTAGCCATAGTGGAAATGTCATGAATAGTGTCTTCGGTGCATGGGAAATGTGAGTCAGGGACAAGATGCAATATCACTTGAGGCTGTCTTAAGGCGTAGCCGGTCTAGTAGGAGCTACACATTGTCCATGCTTTGAACTGAGTAGGGTATAGTTTGGTGAAAGGACGAATTGCACGGTATTTGTCTATGGAAGGGTTTGAAGTCAGACCACTGACTCTCCTGTTAATTGGGGGTCATGATGTGTTGCTAGACGCCGCTCATGACTTGCTTAATTTAATAGTTGAATTAAGTGGTCAACATAACCGAGAACCTAATGGATCACACACTTAGAAGATGAAGAGTTGATATTAAACGGACTTGGATGTGATCCAATCATGACGGACTTAACTTTGGGGATTAGACAGCTCTAGAATTAGTAGAATCCCAAGACTAAGAGGACTCATTTAAAGAATAGGATAGGCAAAAGCTTACTCATGGGCTTATGGCCTATGAGGGAGCATACTACCAAGCATGGAGATGCATGTAGCATATTCCATCTTTAGTGAGGGTTTTTATCTCTTTCATTCGTAGGGTTTCTCCTATAAATATGTAAGATGGAAACCAAACTTAACGGGGTGATATAAGGAACTCCTCTAATCCAAATCTTGAGAGTTGAGAGTTCTCTCTTGTTCTTGAGAAGAACAACCAAGAAGAAGATGGGAGATTGAGAGCATTCTCTTCATCCCTCATTGAAACCAAGCTTGGCTAGCACCGAGCTTACTTTCAACTCTGTCTCCTTGGAGGTTCTCGGGTCTCGTCTTCGTGTGAATACTGTTATAGATTAACCAAGGACGTGGTTCATTTCTGGTCAAGCTAAAAATCACCCTCTAAGAGCAAATCTACAAAGGTATATGATGCTTTGATCTCTTAATTTATGTTGTGGTCCATTTTGATGAGCTAAGGTGATAGAAAGGTGTCACGACATAACATTCAAAGTTCACAACAAAGAGCAACAGAACTTTGTTGAGACAAAGATTATTTCTGTCGTGACATAAATGCTTCCTTGGGCTAGTCCCCTGTTGAAAACTTTGTCGCAACAAAACAACACTTGTCGTAGTTGACTTGTGTTATATCCTTGCCATTTTCTGTCGCGACAGAGCTGTCTTTTGTCGCGATAGAGTTCATATGCTAATCTTCATACTTTTATGTAACGATAGAGTTAGGATTGTCACAACAAAGTTCATATGCCATTTGCCTTGATCATTGTCGCGACAGAGTTAAGAGTGTCGCGACACTCTTCTTTACATTCTTCTTCAACAATGTTGTGACAAAAACTCTTTGTCGCGACAGAGATTCTATTTCTGCCTTGAGTACAACCTGGACTTTGTTGTGACATACAGCTGCTAGCTGCGACATAGTTCTTCTGGTCTTTTTGAAATTCTGTCGCGACACACAAATACTATGTCGTGATAGAGAATGATGAATTTGCCACTTTTTTTCTTCTTTTATGATGGAATTATCTCTTTTTTCAATTAAAACCTGCAAAACACAAAGTTGGTAAATATATCATAATTTGGCTTTAAAATAGATCTAAAACTGCTAAAAATATGTAAGAAAAATGGATTAAAAATATATAAGTTTAGGACTCATCAAAAGGTTGGGATTCAAAAGTTTTTCTTGTTATTTTTTTTGTGCTGCAATGCTCTTGGCTCTACTGAATCCCAACATTACCAACTTCAGTCCCTTCCATTCCCTTCCTCTCCTCCACCATCGAAACCCTAACCTCCTTTCATGCAATAGTAGATTTATAGAAGTTGGCTGGTTGTGTTAGGTTGGATTTGGTTGTGTTTGGTTTTGGCTTGCTGGGTTGGGTTCCTATGGGGTGCTTGGTTTGTGTTGATTAGATATTGTTTGGGAGAGCTATGTTAGTTTTTGAAGAGCAGAAAAGTCCATTCTCGACGATAGTTTTCAGTGATTTCCATGGCTCCTAAGAAAAGAAAGATTGGTTCCAAGGGTGCATCACCTCTTCCATTGCCTCAAAACCTAAGAAAGTTCATCACTAGAGCGGCGGAAGACAATTATAATGCTCTCAGTGTGTGACCATTCATGCCTGAGAGGGGATTTCCAAGGAACAACCCCAACTTTCATTTCTTCCTCTACAATATAAGACATTTGAAGAAGCTTTACGAGCAGCCAAATTTTAGAGCGGCTGCCATTGTACGTGAGTTTCATGCCAATCTCCGTGATAGGATTGGTTCCAATATAAATGTACCGAAAGTCTATATTAGCTCAACTATCAACAGATTCTTTGAGCTCCAAGATGAAGATAGTGAGTCTTGGAGGTTTCGAATAGAAAGAATTGACGTTGAAGTGTCTAAGGGGAGTTATAGAAGTATGGTTGCCTTGAAGTACAAATTGCAAGGTGAAATAAAAAAAATTCAGTGAAGCTATAGTGATGTTGCGACATCACACTCATCATGTCACAACATCAAGCATAAAAGTTGACATTGTGTTTTTTCAATTGGAATGATGTAGCGACATCAAGTTCATAACTAGCCCCTGTGTTTTTTTCACTTGCAATGATGTCGCAACATCACACACCATGTCGCAACATCAAAGCTAGGCGGGCCCCCTCTGGTGGAATATTAGTCTCAAATCACGACACGTTGACATGAGTTCGACATTTGAACTTAAACCACCCCCCCCCCCCCCTTCCCTTATTTTCCTCATTTTCTTTCTCTATAACCTCTCCTTCATTTCCCTCATTTCTAGCCCTGATCTTTACCACCTCCACCTCTATTTCATCCTTCTTACCTACTTCATTCCCTTCCTCTCCTCCACCATCGAAACCCTAGCCTCCATATATGCAATAGAAGATTTATAGAAGTTGGCTGGTTGTGCTTGTTGGATTTGGTTGTGCTTAGTTTGGTCTTATTGGGTTTGGTTCCTTTAGGGTTCTTGGTTTGTGTTGATTAGATATTGTTTGGGAGATTTGTGTTGGTTTTTAAAGAGAAAAAAAGTTCGTGCTCGTCAGGTGTTCGACGATAGTTTTCAATGATTTCCATGGCTCCAAAGAAAAGAAAGACTGATTCCAAGGGTGCAACACCTCTTCTATCGCCTCAAAACCCAAGAAAGTTCATCACTAGAGCGGCGGAAGACAATTATAATGCTTTCATTGTGAGGCCATTTGTGCATGAGAGGGGATTCCAAGGAACAACCCCAACTTTCATTTCTTCCTCTACAATATAAGACATTGGAAGAAGCTTTGCAAGCATCTAAATCTTAGAGTAGCTCTCGTTGTGCGTTAGTTTCATGCCAATCTTCGTGATAGGATTGGTTCAACTATATATGTACTAGCAGTCTAGGTGCCATTCGATAGCTCAACTATCAATAGATTCTTTGAGCTCCAAGATGAAGATAGTGAGAAATTATGAGGGCTATGCAGAGCATGACTATAATCGCATCCTTAAGGCGACATATGGAAAGTTTCCACTGTAAGAGGTGCTTCTATTAGTCAGTCATTTATGAGGATGAGGACTCACGACACTGCACAAGTCTAGTTCTACTTTGTCCTCAAATTGATACCAGCAGCCAGTCATCTATAATGCAAAAGGATAAGGTGGTACTCACATGTGCTATTGTGAGCGGATTTAAGTTCAATGTGGGAATGGTGATTAAAAACTCGATCTTGAAGTCGGTTTATGGGAAAGCTATTACTCATCCATCCCTCATTATTGAGTTATGTTTAGTAGCTGGGGTGGAAATATCGAAAGATGAAGAAAAATGTCCTCCCAGGGTCCCTCTTCCATTCCCTAAGAAGAAGAAAGCCCATCCCTCAAATCCCATTATTGAGACATATATTAAGGGAAATCAAGAAGAGAATGCAATAGAAGTTGAGCCTAAAGACTCAGAGAGTGAAGAAGAAGATGAAGCAAAGTCGAGTTAGACTACTATGAAAAAACTCTCAAAGCATGTTAGTGACTTGGCCAAAGTGCAATATGAAGAATACACGGATTATAGGAAGAGCAACTACTAGCTACATTTGGATAACGACAAAATCATAATCAAACTCAATGATTTAGCTCAGAGGAAACAACTTCAGGTTGAGGCGCAGTAGCAGAACACGTAGTACCTCGCTCATCTCATGGCTCACTACCACGGCCCACAGTCGAGTATCATTTAAGTAGATTGAGCACACTTTATGAATTAAGAGCAGATCCACTTCAATTGTTGATTGGGCCAATCATAAAATGAGTACCAGCACAAGAAAGGCTTTTCAATATGGGCTTGTAAAGAAGAGGTTTATTTAGACGACTCATCCTTTAAAGAAAAGCCCAAGTCAAATAAAGCCTTTGAAGAAATTGGAATCAACAAGGAAGTTCAAAAGTCCATAAATAAGATCATGGCTTTTTATGGTAATAATTCATATGATTTTGGCATCTAAAATAATTCATATGGACTAGAAAATCAAGGAAACTTTGTGCTCCATATTTGCTCCATAATTCATGCACAACTAACTACCAACTTTGGAGAGTTTTAGCATTGCAAGTTATATGATCAAATTTGCCAATTCTTGTGCAAGCCTTAGTTGTCCAATTAGTCTATTATGGTCAAAATATCAAGGATAGATGTCTAAAAAGGAAAATAACAAATTATCTTCATGTTGCTTTGGTAGTTTTCCATTTTCAGTTTTGGTAATTTGTGTATCAAAGCTGAATTTCAACAACTTTTCCTTTCTTTCTTAGTCAATAAGGATGTCCTAAGCTTTATATAAGAGCCCCTTGATGTATTTGTTAAACAGACATTGATGAAGAACAATTCTTTATGAGGTCTCTTCACTTAATGGTTCTTATGAGAATTGTCGAGCCTATGAAGGTTAATTCCTTATTGTGTTCAAACTTACGACTTTTGGTTCTTTTATAATCAAGGGAATGAGGTTATTTCCTTTGTTCTTATGGATTTTGGTTCTATAACCAAGGGGACAAAGACGCAACATCTTTGCTTACAACTCCTAATTCAATATAGTCAAGGGGATGGGGTCATTATTCTAGACCGTGTTTGAAGATCCTTGGAGTAATTTGCAATAATTGGTGGATCTCAAAGCAACAAGCAATGCGGTTCACATCACCGCCTCCCCTGGTTGCTTTTCCAGCATATCCACTGACTTCACCACCCTGAGGAGTCTTCAGCGAATAAGGAGATACCTGATGCTTGAAAGGGGAGTTTTTTGTTCCCCTAGTTTCTTTGCACTGAGGACAGTACTTATTTTAAGTTTGGGAGCATGTTTTGCCCATTTTTGGCCATATTTGATAGTTTGTGTTCTCTCTCTCTCTCTTGCTCTCTTGTGAAACTTTGAAACTTATTTGACTTGTTTTGGTTTGGAAATTATTTTCTTAGTTATGCTCGGTTTTTATTAGAATACTTTGATGCATCCTTGAATTAGTTCGTTGCGTTTATGGCATGTTGTTGGATTGGATGAATGTTTACTTAACCTTTCATGGCTATCATTACTTATGCCTAAATGTTTGAGATTATTAGAGCTACCATGCAAAGTCCATTAGTGATATTTGATGCATTTTTAAAAAATCCATAAAAATTTTAAATTCTTTTGAAATATTCAAAAAAGTTTAGTTTTGTGTTATTGAGTTTGTTTGTAGGATTATAGTGAGGCCTATGATGATTAATGATCGAACCTTTCTTTCATATGAATAAAACTAGAGATAGTTGAGCTTAAAGCATAACGATTTGACCATGCACGATTCGTGCATAAGTAGGTGTGCGAGGAAATCAACAAAATTTTATAAATGCAATTATCTCACTGGCAGTAGCATAGCCTCTTTATAGTATAATTGATTAGAGGTCGAACACATGGATGGTAAGTTTTCTTTGTGTAATGATGTGCGGGTTAAGTTCCAAAAATGATGAATTCCAATTTGGATTTGGGATTTTAGTAAAAGCGGTGAGAGTTGGTGATTTATAGGCGAAAATAAAATGAAGTAAACTATGAAAGAACTCGTGAAGCATCAGACTCTTTGGGTTGAGGTCTAAGGCAAATGAAAGGTTCTCGGGTCTTTTTCCTTGCGTTGGGGAAGATGACCTATAGTCATTTCCCGAACAGGATCTTCATTTATTTATCAGGAATTGAACACAATGGTGATTTCATTTTGAAATATAGCATTTATTAGGCATATAAATATGTTCGGTAGTAATTTATCTCCTATGAAATCTACCACATTAGTAATAAATGACAACTAATGAATCTCGGTGGATCTATGATAGCACATCAACTGAATATAAAAGCTTGCCAAGTACGAGTTAACCAAGGTGCATCAGCGAAAAGAGAGATTTAAACTTATTATGAAATGAGGCCTGCAAATGCCCATAAATGCTTGCATTAAATACATGAGAACCCCGTCATTTACCTCAAATCCTAGCCAGTAGCCCTCCTCTTCAGGATGGAGGTTTAGCCAATATCATCCTTGAGTTGTCATCCTCAAGGGTGTTTGGCTGTAGAAAAATAAAGGAAAACAAAATGAAGAAGAGGAAACGACGGGAAAGCTTAGCCTTTGCTCTATTTTCCACCAGTAAAGAGATTTGTCTCCCTCTTTTACAAGGGTTTGAGCTTCTATAAAGCTCTCATAAAAAAAATACAAAAATACCCTCAATTCACACTTATACATGAAGGGTAAAATGGGAAAAGAAACAATGACAAAAGAGTCGAGTGCGGGAGAAAATTTCGCACGGGGTGCGAAATTGCTCTGCTACCTCTCTTCTTCTAGCTCTCCTTTCCTTGCTATTTATGATGCGAAATGCGGGATTCGACTCGAATTCTTAGGTGCTTGAATCGATTCAACAAATTTGGCATTAATAAACACAAAAACTAAAATTAGCCACAAAAAATTCGATCGATAGAATAGCAGGGACCTTAATGTGCAAATCAAGTTGGCCAGAATTAGTACACAAAAAAGTGCTCAGAACAGCCATCGCGGGGTTCAAAATAACAGCACTTTTGAGCACTAATCATGCAGTTGTAGACTTAACCAAAAATTCTTACCATCTTGAGCACATGTCAAACTACCCCTTTTGGTCAATATTGCTTGGTTTATAGAAGAATTAGGTGTACACCATCCATTTTGATCTCTTAAGGCACTAAAACTTGTTCAATTATCATTTGAAGTGAAATCCCAGGCAACACAACAATTACAAAATGATATAGGTCATCCTTGGATTGGTTAAGCCTTTCTAGCTAACCATTATGTGCATTGATCATTAGTCACCCAATATGAACCATTTATAGCCATTTTATTTCTAGAAAGCCAAGAATGAACCCCTTAAATCCCTTTTGGATTATCCTTCGGTCAAGAACCCTAGTTTACCCTTAACATGTTGTTTTCATTGCAATATTTTATGAAAACATGTGGTGTGAATCAAAAGTTTTGTTGAAGTGGTTGTGCTAGTATTGTAAATCAAATGAGGTTTGATGAGATCAAGAAAAAGAAAAGAAGCGAAAAGAAAGAATAAACCAAGGAAGAGTAAATTTCACCTCGTAGCCTTCCTACCTTGAGTAAGTAAGAACATAGGGGGTGTCTAACACCTAGTACCCTAAGGCCAACTGGTCTGGGAGTTGCTAACCTAAAATTCGTTAAGGGTAGGTAGAAAGCTTAAAGGGGTTGAACATTATGCTACTCCATGCCTTGAAGTTCATAAAAGAATAAAAACCTTGGTGTTCTTGAGAAGATGGTGAAAATCATGCAAGTTTAGGTGATATATGATGTAAAAGATGCAATGAGCTAAGTTTGGGGGAAGCTTGAAGTGATTAAATGTGAAAAATTCAATATGGTATAGGATGGAAGAAGTCTTTAAGAAAAAGCAAGCATGTTTGTTTTGGGTAAACTCAAGCCTAAACTAACCTATTTGATCCTAAGAGTTTAAATTACCTAGATTAGTAGAGAGTGATATGCGCACCAAGTCTATAGAGTCTTATACACTCATAAGTCATAGAATAACTATTTGAGTGATAGATCCCCATTCCGCTCTTGTTCACCTAATTGCAACTAAATTGCAATTGACCATATGGGAATAAGACATCACGCACACTCAAGAACTTTGGTTTAAGTATGCATAACCCTTGGTCAACTCATTATTATTGAATGATGCTATCTCGAAATTTTCTATATGTTGTATGAAAGTGTGATCCCTAAGGCAGATTATCATAAAACTCTCTCCTAATCAAGCTTAACACTCTTCTTTTTTTTTTTTTTAATAAAGAAAAAGAGATGTTTCTTTGCTTGAGGACAAGGAAAAGGTTAAGTTTGGGGGTATTTGTTTGATGTTAATTAAGTTAGAATTTAAGCATGAAATTCTTACATATATAAGCTCTTGATGCTAAATTCACACCTTTATCATTCTGAATCAAGCTAAATCCCCCTCTTGCTTATCTTTTGCAAATAAGAAAGAATACAAACAAAAAGACGCCGAAGAAAAGAAGAATGATTATAGGCTCTATGTCCATTGTCATCACCAACCATGTGACATCACCTACATCTGAGGGACATTCTTGGGATTTCAACCGCCCGCGACAATGTCGGACATCTGGCTTTGATGTTATGACATGACGATGTCGAGACGCCCATAAACTTTCCATTTTTGACCCAATTTTGGCCCCTTTTTTTGGGAATATAAACTCTTCTTTTGCAAACATTATTAAGGTTCAAATTTTTGAGAAGAAACTCTCTTAATCTAGGGTTTCTCAAATCTTCTTCTTAAACCAAATTAGGGTTTTGATTTTCAGCATCTTTACTTTGGATTTAGAGCTGATTTTGAAGATCCAGCTCACTAGAGGATCTCTTCACGATTTTGGAAGCGAAGTTTGGAGGATTTCTCATATATATGCATTTATTATCCCTAGCACAGCTCTTTCCATCTCCTTTATTATTTATTGTAATAGACATGATATTGATGATGGATATGTGGTTAATGAGTGGCTAATCATCCTCCCAGGGTTGATTGTTGAAGTTGATTAACTTGATTTGTGTAATTTTTAGAGCAGTTTGTGAATTTATATACTTGTGTTGATGTGGTTTAGTACCAAATCTTGGAAGAATAATATGGTTTTCTTCGTGTGATTTGTGTTGGGAAATGTACCTAGGCCTAAAATTGTGAATGAATGTCTAGGGTTTCCATAGTGACAATTGGAATTCAAGTTGAGGCCTTGACCATTTCATTCTATCATGATTCAGTGTAATCAACCTTATAATCAAGAAGTTTAGGAAATTAGAAATGTCCGTATTAAATGGATTTTATTATGAGAAAAACATGGTGGCATTATATACAAATTGCATGGACTTAGCGATATATATGAATTCTTCGTGATTCGGGTCGTCATTGCATGGACTTAACGTGTTAATAGGACACCTAAGAGAAAAGTTACCTAAGAAAAGTATCATATTTAACCACCTAGATGGGCTTAGTAATGAATAGGGGGTGGTGTGAGAAATTGAGGGGAGTCACGAGAGTGAGAATCTCATATTCCTTCTCTTGGACAAGTACAAGTGTATTTTCACTAAACTAGCACTTAAAGAATATGAATCAAAATGCATCAATGGAAACAATTAAACCTAGTGTCCTTTTCTTGAGTTCTTTCTTTGAAATTAACCCATTCCTAGTGAGTAATCATTGATCATCTCTTGTTTTTTATTTGCATCAATGAAAACAATTAAACCTAGTGTCCTTTTCTTGAGTTCTTTCTTTGAAATTAACCCATTCCTAGTGAGTAATCATTGATCATCTCTTGTTTTTTATTTGTTTTACTTTAGTTATGTTTTGAAAATCTTTATCTCAAATCATTTTGTCACTTAAATAGTGAAAATCTCCATTAGTCGAGGTACTTAGTCCTTACTAAAAACCTTTTCCCCTAGGATTGATATGCAATTTTTAAATTGAAAACCACTTTTTACTCACGGTATTTTAGGCAACTATTACTTTACAGCACACAAAACCTAACAGTGATTAAGGGGTCTCGTGAATTAAATTACCTCAAAAGTAAGGCCCTATCAAACTCGTTGCAAATGGGAGACAGACAAATAAATGGTGGGGGTGGGTGGGGATGACAAGTGTCCGTAAGAGAAGGGGGAGTTCAAGTCTTCTCTTGAATAACTACAAGAACAAGGGAGCAAGAGAGTGATTTGGGTCTGGGTGAGTAGACATAAAATAATAAAACAAAAAGTGAGAAAAAGGAAGGTAAGAGAAAGACGAGTTCTATTTCTCATCAATACTCTGAAATTATCAAAAGGATCAAATATAGTTTTCAAAGATATCATTTGTGCTACCCGAAAGCTAAGTTGAATTTTTTTTTTTACTATTTGTCTTCATCATTTATTATTCATTATTTATTTATTTCTTATTTTATATTCGTTGATTCCATTTAGATTTGAGTATTTAATATGAATCCCAATTATTATTTATTTTGATATTTCAATCAACTTATTCCGTTAGTTTGTTCCACGGAAATGATAATTTATTTATTTATTTTAGGTTTCATATAAGTTATTTATTTAATTTTGTTTTAGTCTCCATATTTCAATAATGTTAATCCATCATTTTAAGGAAATCTACTGTACCCTTAAGTTCCTATTTGATTGGGTTGAATCTTATCTTGTACGCTTGTTCTTATTTGGTTGGCTTGATATGTTGTAAATATTTGATTGGAATATTGGTTATATCAAAATTTAGTTTAGATAATTTGAAATAAATTGTATGACGCAATTCTATTCATTCTTTGAGTTCGTACCTGTTTAATCCAAAATGTTATGTATTCACAATTCGAATTTGTATTTGTTTGGGTTGATTCAAATTTATTTGTGCAGAATTTTGGGTGATTAGTTGGCTTTTTTTTATATATTTGTGTAGACCTCAAATTTGGCTAGTGTTAGTTTTGTTTTATTTATTTTATTATCATCATTGATTTGATTTGACTTGATTGTTGTTCTTTTCCTTTTTTGAGAACAAAAGTTTTTTTTTTCTTTTCTTTTTTAAAAAGAGAGATCCAGACAAAGGTTTAGAGAAGTTGGAGAGGAAGAGTCTTTTTTGTAAGTGGTGTTTATCTTTTAGATTTTAGATTTTTCATTTAGTGGTGCTTATCTTTTAGATTTTAGTTTTCTAATTTTTTTATTTATGTACTACAGTTCTTAGATTTTGGAACTTTTAAATATGCCCAGTTTGGTGGTGTTTATTTTCTTGTCTTAAATAGAACTTTTTTTTTGAACTTAATCTTTGAATAGTATTTAATAGCGTTAAGTGACAAGTTTGTTTTTTAATATTAGGTAGTGAGTAGGGATGACGACGTGACGATTATGCAGTTCTGTCAAGATCTCGCTCTTAATGATACATGTTTAATTTAATTTTAATCGGGTTTTAACGGGTTTGAGTTTATTTTCTCCGTCAGAAGATCAGAGTATTGTTACTCTGTAAACGAGAAAATTAGAAATTTCAAAAATGACAAAATGTTAATAAAAATAATACATTATCGTAAGGGTTCGAGAGAGTAGAAATTCTCCCAGATACAGGATGATAAATGACCCGGCGATTAAATTTGTTTGCGAAATCTAGTGACCGGAAAAAGTTTCGTCGAATTATGAGACAAGCGAAAATTTTCGATTTTTGCAGGTGATAGATTCTGAAATAACAAAGGAGCAGATTTTATGAAATCTCGAAAGTCGAAGAAATGAGCTTGGGGTGAGACCATTAATAAATGAAGCTGAAAATAAATAAATTGTTTCGAGTAGAAAGCGGACCCGAATGAAGCGATATAGGCAGCAGTAGCAATAAATAATAATAAGCCGCTCTATTATACTAAAATAAATTTTTATTATTTTATTTTTATACTTTAATATAAATAATAATTATTATTATTATAATGTTTTTAATAAATAATTATAAAATTCTTAATATATTTATTTTTATAGAAAAATATTAATTTAATATAATAAAAATAAAAAAGCAAATATAAAAAATTAAAATTTAAAAATAAAAATAAAAATAAAATGTAAACGGGGCGAGTTTGGGAATTTTCCCATCTCCGTCTCGCCCTATTTAATTTTTTAAATGAAAAAAGTTTGGGAATTGAAAAAAAAAAAAATAAATGGCTAGGATCGGGATGGGACATCAGTCCCAAGCCCTCCATTGTCATCCCTAGTAATATATTCTTGGAAATGCCTTGTATTGAATGATGATTGAGTTTTTTAACATTGTTGTGGAAAATGACTTTTCTTGTAGAAAAGTAAATATTTTCATTTTTACATTCGAATTTTAAAAAATTTCGTGATAAGTTGTGAAAATTTAAAAAAAACAAACGAACTATCTTAAAAAGCTATTTAGGCGGCGTTAAGTCGAAAAAACAACCTTTCTTCTTTAGATTTTTTTCATTTTTTTATTTATGTACTATAACTCTTACATTTTTCGGACTTTTAAATATTATTAGTTTTACTTTTCAGATTTTAGATTTTCTTTTTTTACAAACTACAATTCTTATTAATCTTCATACTCATAGGATTAAAATGAATCAGTGTAACTTTTATTAGTTTAATTTTTTTTAAATGAGTTAGTTTGACTTTTATTGATTTAATCTTTGTAAAACTAGTTAGTTTAATTTTCAGTGTAATCTTGTGAAATGAATAAGTTATTTTTTTCTTCTTATTTTTGTACAAATTTTATTTTATTAGTTTACCTTTTGTAAATTAGTTGGTTCAACTTTTATTAATTTAATTATTGTAAAATTGGTTAGTTTAATTTTATTTTAGTTTAATTTCATAAAATTAGTTATCTCACTTTTCTTTATTTTTTTATTAGCTTATAAATTTTAAGCTTCCACATAATATTCTCTTATTCCATATTAGTAGACATTCTAGTTTCCATATTTTGTTTTTCATAATATATATGTTTAAAGTCCTGAATATTTTAGTTTTTATATTATATTATCATTAGTCTATTTTTACCTAGTAAATATTTTAGTTTCCATATTTTGTTTTAATATACCTCTATTTTCTGCTATTATCATATTTATGTTTTACTGAATCCACTTTTGTAACTATTGAATATTTACTTTTATATTATATTTTTCATAAATCTATTTTAAACTAGTAAAAATATTTGTCCCATATTATTATTTTCTTAAAATCTATTTCTTTTTAAATTATTGAATATTTAAGTTTTCATATTATATTTTCATTAAATCTATTTTTTTAATTAGTGGATATTTTAGTTTTCCATAATATCTTCCTCTTCACATTTCTATTCAAATTTATATTATCTTCCTCCATAAACTTAAAGTTCATCTCACTATTAATAAAGGTGTGAACCCTGCCTTCAGTAAATCTTTGCTTATCTGTTTAATTCCAACCTTCTTTATTACCATCATCGCTATTATTTCCAAATCCGAATCTTTAAATTTGTTTTCTAATTCAAAATTTATTATCTTTAATTTAAAAAAAAACATTTCCAAAATAAAAAAATAAAAACAATTCTCTTTAATTTATAAAAAAAAAAAAAAAAATCTACGTCATTATTCACTTCTAAAAATTCGAAAGATCATCTTTTAATTGCTAAAAATAAAATCATTCACTTTAACTCATTAAACAAAAATAATGCTCTTTGATTTCTTAAAAAAGTCAAAAATCATTTTTCATAGTGCTCTTAATAATAATATTTTCTTTGATTAAAAATCTTTCAAAAAAAATCAATTTTTTTCTCAAATCTACAAAATTAAAAACTATTTTCTTTAACTTCAAAATCAAAAATCTTTTTCTTTAGCTTCAAAAATTTTAAAATCACTTTCCTTAATTACTAAAAAAAAAGTTTTCTCTAAAAATATTTTTTTCTTTAAATTCTAGTTAAAATCTGTCCTTTATTTACAAAATAAATCCATTATTCCTTCAATTTTCTAAGTCTCGGTTCCTTTTTCAAATATCCATCTTCGAATACCGCAGTGGTTTTATAACGTATTCGGGTTGTAAAATAAATTAAATTATATTTTTCGGAGTTTAAATGGTTAAAACGAAAATATGATAAAAGCTAGAAAGTGCAAGAGCCTAATCAATTTGTGTCTCAAATGAGGACCTAAATGACATAAATGAATAATGTAAGTGCCAAAATATAAATGAGATGAAATGAAGAGGAAATGAAAGTGAAATGAAGCTTTAAAATGGAAAAAAAAATTAGAAATGATGAATTAGTGTGTAGCCAAACATGGCTATAAATCATATAATGGGTAAGACAATTTTGATGCTGAATGCCCTAACCCTGTTTTAAGCAAAGGAGAGGAGTGCTAGGGCACACTACGGTTGAGGGAAAGAAAAAAGAAAGAACTTGGTGATTTTCCTCCACCAGGATCAAAGTTTAGGTGGTCGAAAGAAGAAGAATAAAGAAGGCTGAAAGAGTTTGGATAGTAAACTAAAACCTAACCCCCATTTTCTTGTGTTTGGGTTAGGGGAAAACCCATATTTGAATAAAAATGTTTTTTATTGGTTGCTCTAAGTTGTTTTTGGTTGTTTGATTGGTTGTAGTCCTCAAATAGGAATTTTGTATAAAGGGAAATGTTAGGTTTTTAGGGAAATGTTGTCAAAATTTTTGGCCGATATTTTGTTTTGGCTATAACTTAGCCATCACTCATCGAATTTAATGATTCAATTTCTGAGTCAACGAGACTTCTAAGAACAATCTCCTTAAGATAGTATATTCAAGTTTGGAACCCCATTCAGTTGAAAGATTGATAAGAGTGACTCTACATTTTAGAGTTAATTTGGTTTAAGGTTCGATCTGGAGTTTTAGTGTTTTACAGCAGGTTTTGGTATTTAGGCCATAACTTGGCCATTACTCATCCAAATTGAGTGATTCAAATTGTTGGGCAAACTAGACTTCTAGGAAAAAAATCTCCATAAAATAAGTGTATCCAAATTTGGACCCCATTGAACCTAGAAAATTCGTCCCGAGTGAGACTCATTTTAGATAAGTGTGTTGGGGTCCGTCTTGATTTTGGTATTTGACGATTGGTATTTGACCATAACATGCATCACTCATCTGAATTGAGTAATTCAAATTTCTAGGTAAACTAGACTTCTAGGAGAACATATCGCCCTAAAATAAGTGTATTCAAATTTGGACCCCATTGAACTTAGAAAATTCATCAAAATGAGGCATATAGATGCCTAAAAAGAATGACAAAGTATGTCTAAGGATAAGGAAATGGGGCAAAATGAAATGAACAATGTACCGAAAGGGAGTCGGGTAGAAATAAGGCCTAAATAGAAACCTTAGAATACCCAACTAATATATGATTATGTTTATTTGTTGGTTGAGAGCCACAACTCAAGGAAGAAAAACTGGGTTGAGGTTCAAGATTAAGAGAGTAGTCAGACAGAACAATCTTTTAGTTTGTTCCCCACTTCTCTCTCTCTAATTCAAAGTGTTTAAATGATTACAAAATGATTTGAATTCTTTGAAATGATTTATAAAAAACATATTGATTTCTTATAATTGGAGTTTGACATTGATTGTGAAATGATTTGCATAAAAAATTGTAGTATTGAAAATGAATTGTTTGTATAATGTACATACTATCTTTGTATTTTTCTATGAATGATTTGAATACCCTTAATAGAATATTCTTGAGTTAAATTCAGATTGAGATGAGTTGACATCACCGATAAAAGTTCAATTGGCGATCGACGAAACGTAATGATCATATAAAGTCCATGCTTGGCGGAAGCGATGGTAAGTGTTATGAATTGATTTTAATAAACAATCGATGACCAGGCAAGTAATGTGTTGCAAGCAAAATGTTTTTATCTTAGGCCTACTGACCGGTGGGCGTCGAAGTGTTGATTATCCTTATTTTAAAAGCTCATCTAGAAAATTCGTTGGGAAAGTTAAATAAATGAAAATTAAATAACGTTTGTGTTTTGAATGATTTGTGCATGAAAGTGCATATTTGGAATTATCAATAAATTGTAAATGAATATATCCTTGAAATGAATATATGTATTATATTTGTGATCATTAAAAGTTCAAAACTTCACCATTTGAAAAATTACGTGATTTGTTAGTGTGGAAGAAGAATTGTATAGAACCAGCGAAAAGCATGAAAATGCTTAGCGCGTTACTTTATCAACGGACGGTAAGAGTAATTAGTCTGAAGGCGTGAACCTCAGATAGTCAAAGTCAATAGTCAGTCACCTAAGGATGATAAACAATTCATATATGAAATTATTAGACTCATTTTGTGCAAACATATTCTTGAGTCAGAACCGATTATGTTTTTTGTAAATGTTTGGATATTGACAACTGACCCCAATAATGTGACGCCCCTAAAATCAAGTGGTCATTTTTCTTTTTTGGATTTGCAGGACAGGTTGGCCAGCGATGAAGATCATTGTGACAGGGTACTATCGTCCGTCGCAGTCCTTGTGGGTGAATCTTGCCTAACCTTCATCGTGTTACTTTAAACTCATCACACGCCCTCTGCCATCTGAATCACAGTCACAGTGTACCAATCGTATTTACTCAATCATTGTGGGCAACATATCTAGCCGTCGTGGTAGGGCACCTCACGTAAGCTCGCTATCCGCTGTCATGCGCGTGCTTATTTGTACTGCGCTTGGCTTGATGCATGGCGTCTTTGACTGGTATCGTGCGAGGCATGGCCTTCGCATGCTTGACTCCCGGTGGCGGGCTCTATCAGTGGCCAGCTCTATGGGCCCTCGTCTCGTGACAAATCTCCTCATCTGGCCGACTCTCTCAGTGACCTTGCTCCTCACCGCCAGCGGCTACGCCGACATGAAAATATTATGTCGTGATGAAAACTCAGCCTGACGACTCTACAATGCGACAGCGCTGGTATGTGTGATCCCCCGGCGACCCGATTATGTCGCGATGTAAATTGCTCTGTCGTGGAATGACCCGTAAATCTGTCGCCAACATAACAAATTTCTGTTGCTGAAATTCCTTGGCTTTCGGCGGGTGCCATTGCGACGAGGACCCTCTGTCGTGACATTGTCCGGCAGAATCGCGTTATTTGACACGGGGAGGGCCCAATCACTTCTGAAAACCAATAAGCAACTATCGCATTAGGAAAACCATTATCGCTGACCCGGCCCGCCGCTGACGGGAACCATGTTGCGACATAAGAGGACCATGTCGCTGACACAAAAACAACTGTCCGCGACCTTGAGCAGCGTCAATAGCCTCTCTCGGCGGCACTACGCACCTCCGGCTTTCTCCCAAATGCGATAAATTCCATACTCTTTGCCTCACATACATTTATATGACGATATAAAATATGGGAAAACTTTCAACATATTGATGAACAAGAACTCGATGAAGTTTTAGTACAAAACTTCTCATTTACATATCTGGCTAAGGTCTTCGCGGGGTACACAAAATCTGAAACAGGCCCGATAGCATTATGCCAGCTAGATCTTGGATGTATTTCATCCCTCTCGATCATACCTCACGAGTACACAAAATATTTTCTAATGAGGTGAAGCGATACGATGATTCGAATTATCTATATAAGGGCTACTCACGCCTAAGTGCGCATGTATTAGCAAACACACACTCATTCGAGTAAAATTAGCACACATTCTTTCGAATGTGTACATGTATCATACTCCCGTCTGCCCGAGTTCTCGCCCGGCTCCCTCGCACATGCATTTGCGTAGCGCGAAAAACTGTTTTCAAAACAAAAGATTTTTGTTTTTGAAAACTCATTGGTCAATCTTCTATATAATTTATTGGACATACTCCGACAAAATTTTATGGACAACCTTTCGATATAATTTAGTGGATATACTCCAATAAACTTTATTAATGAACCTGTAAATATAATTTATTTATTGAAATGACCCTCGATATCAAATTTCATTCAAAACCCATGTCATGCACTCACGTTTCACCTTGCGATGTCACATTGCATATAAATGCTTATGCGATTCATTTTACATCGTGTTGAGTCACTAAATCTGGCATTAATAAATCATGAATAATTATATTTTCTATATAATTTACATCCCGTCACATAAATTATTAATACATCGAACAAGCATATATCACTTGTGATTTTTCACACAATCAGCATGTTATTCATTTTCCATTAACACACAAAAGCAGCGCGCACTATCAGTGATTCTAGATTGCGAAAGCAGTCGAAAATTCTAGTGTCCAGTCCCAAAATTTTGGGATTGAACAGTACAGTCACTCAAGGCCCAAAGGAAACCAATGCCATTAAATGACTCTTAGACCAAAAGTCACAAAGGTAGGAGAGAAACCCCTACTTCTCGGGTTAGTGAAAACCGGTTGTGCCATCACGAGGCTCTCGTCAGCGTAGATGAACTTCTTATCTTACTCAGAAGCCCGAACCGAAGCGGTAGATCTCAGTAAATCTAGAAAGGTGGAGGCTTCTCGGCTCAATCTTTTCTTCTTCTTTCTTTTTTTAACTTTTTCTTTACTCTTATTTTCCCTTCTCTCAGGTGAATTGTTCAATTTGCTCAAGTGGAAGTCTCCTCCTTACCACATTCTCTGTATCATTGGCTCTCTTTTCTCCCACCTTATCCCCTTATCCAACTTGGATTTCCTTCCTCTAAGATTATGACATATGGCTTAAGTGGGCGTATAGACTTCCTTTTGTTTTAGATTTTCTCTCAGTTGACACGTGATTCTAATGAGCCGTTCAATGAGTGTCGTAATGTCATTCTTATCTGATCTCGAAAAACGTGAAATTAGACTATCTTTAGATCCGTGAGAAATTCATTTGGGTAACTAGATTTCTGCGAAGACGATTAACGATAAATTACATTTCGTCATCCCCAAGATACAGAAAAATTAAGGGTTTTCAACGAAGTCTTGTTTACCATTTTGAAAAAATTGAATTTTCGGGTTTATTCCCTTATTAAAATTCAGTCATAAATTCATGCATCATCGAATCACATGCATATGGCTTAGTACACAATTACATGCATACAAACTAGTCATTTAATCACCAAACGACTAAACCACATACCTTCTGATTAGTACCCAAAAAGTGCTATTTTGAACCCTATTTAAGATAGGTTCTAAGTACTTTTTGTGCACTAATCATATCGGTCGCTTGATTGACCGTGTAGGTCCATTTGAGTGCCCAATGATTGTATTTCGGTTGTTTGTGGTAGTTTTTGCGGGTTTCATAAACTGTCCTACCATATCAAGCTAAGCATATCAAAGTTGAGGCGATTTACATCGGAGTTCATTATGATTTATATTCGATTGTGGCGGGAATGAAGTGAAGATAAAACAAGGCGGATGCGAATTTGGAATATCACGGGATGCAAGCCGAAGAAGGCTGGGGAGATTTCGCGAGAGCAGCGAACTTTTAAGCTAGAGATAGCGAGAATTTCGCAATAATAACAAATTTTCGCTAAAATAAGCAAATTTGGCTATGTTTGGAGAATTTAAATACATAGTGAATTTTGTATCACTTTGCAGGAAATTTAGCTATATAGCGAAATTTCGCAAAAATAGCGAAATTTTTCGCGAATAAGCCAATTTTATTATGTATTGAAATTTAATACATAGCGAATTTCGCTGCTCTTGTAATTTAGCTATAGCGAATTTCACACATGTGAAATGTTGTTCGTGTTTTTGTGTACAAAACGACCCAGTTTTGTTTTTCCATCTCTACCCTCACTATAATTATACTATTTAGGATAGATTGGTATTTTCACATTTTTGTAAGGCTATATAAACATAACATAGACAATTTGTAACCTAACTATTCACAAGGCATTTTCCATTCACGGATGCCCTTGTTTTTGGCTTCATTTTCTCTCTTCTCTCTTCTTTCTCTCGCTCTGAAGTGACCAAACACACCCTTTGAGGATGACAACTCAAAGGATGTTTGTAGCTAAAACCTCTAAACAGCAGAAGGAGAACACGCTAAGTTAGTTGTTGAGTTTGGGGTGATACTCTGTTTTTCTGAAGCAATTGCGGGTATTTATGTTTCAAACTTTCAAAACTAGGTTTAAAAACATTTGATGTACTTTCTTCGGTCAATATTTGCCAAGCTTTTAGGGTTCGAGTGTATTTACCCAATGTTAGATACAACGACATCCGTCAGATTGTCATTTATTAACCATCGGGAGTAGGTTAAATCTTCAGATTTCAAAGTGCGAGAACACAGTTAATGCCCGATGTCTTTATGGTTCAAGAAGCACCTAGGGTTGGTTTTAAGTTAAACAAGGTCGGTTTTGGAAATGACTATGGTCATTTACCCTAATGCGAAATAACCCGAGACACCTTTACAAACCTATCATACCAAACTAGTGGCCCCGAAAACTTGAGTCTTCTTTTTATTTTATTTGAATTACCTTGATTAGCATAGTGACAACAACCACACTTTTTATACAAATCCAAAATCCAAACAAAAGCCTCATCATTTTGAATCATTATACAAATCATTTGTAAGACAAAAACCCATCCCAGTGTTTGATCCTAGAGCCACTGTGCTGCAGTAGTTTTATTACGGAAGTAAGAGGAATTTAGGTATAAATTTCGTTGATTCCGGAACCCTATTGCGGCATGAATCAAATGGCGTCGTTGACGGGGATGGTGCCAAACTACAGATGATGAGTTAATGGGTACTTGTAATCCTCGTACGTGTCGTCATTATACATCTTCGGGATAGAAGTATATCGGTGGGTGCAGAGTTGAATCGCGATTGACAGGTTGTGAAGTCGATTATTACCACGGTGAAGCCAAATGGATCTGCACGAAGAGCAATGAAGTCAACAAGGAGCTCCAATAAATCAACATATAAGTCGATAAGGGACCACATGCACCCTCTAGAGTGAGTGCCTTTACGCATCATACCACCTCGCGAGGATGTGGTAGTGAGACCTTATTTGGTGCCCCTGCTCCCGACTTTTTCATGGCATGCTGATGAAAATCCATACACACACATTCGGGATTTTGAGGAAGTTTGCACAACTTTCAAGGAGGGAGCATTTGATATGGACTTGCTAAAGCTGAAATCCTTCCCTTTGACCCTTAAAGACAAAGCCAAAATTTGGTTTAATTCACTAAGGCCAAGGCGATCGGGAGCGAGCGGAAATTGCGCGGAGGTACGGAAGAAATTCTTGATTACCCATCGAACCCAACAATTTGAAAGGAAAATTTACCTTTGCAGCTCCATGACGGTGAGAGATTCTATCAGTCTTTGGGAAGGTATCTTGAAACTATCGCATGCCCTCTCACCCATAACTTTTGGCATGGATGCTAGTAAACCACTTCTACGATGGAATGTCCCTTGCCGTGAAACGACTCTTGGAGACCGTGTGGAGGGAGCTTTCCTCGTAAGAATCTGTGATGAAGCTATGGACTTCCCTGTATCGTGGCTGAAACCTCCAAGGGATGGGATGAGGCGAACGAGGAGGTAGAGATGAAGCACACACGGTAAACCAGGGAGGCGTTTATTCGGCGGAGGATGTGGGCCCAAGGCTAAGTTATGCACTTACTGAGCGAGAAGGATGGAAGGGCAGAGCGGAGAAACCGGCGGGTACGGGTAGTGAGCGATACATCTATGCACAGTCGACCATGTTTCAATTGTCAATCTACAGGTCATTAAGGAGGAACGTGTCAATTTCTCCCTGTAAAGGGATTTAATGGTTGGCCAAATGTTTGGGCGAAATAGGCCACACGATTGATGCCAGTGTAGTAACACTCCTAATCTGTTAGAAGAACCACTGACTGCTTTGGAGCCTCAACTGTATATGTTCCCCCGGGGGCACATCGGCCCAGCACAGTATGGTTCTACCTCGCGACAATAGCCACCAGCATAATACTGTTGAGCATTTATCATGAATTTGAAAGCGAGTGGTGGGAATTTTGTAAGAAGACGAAAACTATCTTATGGGTTGAATCAAAGAATAGAAAATGCGAGCTCCATGAATGAAAGAATTGATGGGCTCCATAAAAGCCTAAATCAAACTGATGGCCCACATAAAGCCTAAATTAAAATCGATACCCTCGCAAATATTCACAAGAGCCTTACCAATCAACACCGGCACAGAGAAAGAGATTCCTCCCGTGCATCACCCAATCTTATGGAAAGCATGTGAACTAAGCTATGCCAGTGAGCCTGCACCAAAAATGGATGAAGTCCAGGCCATTATCACTTTGAGGAGTGGTAAGGAAATCGAGCAACCGGTGCCCAAACCTGCGGTAAAGACCAAAGAACAAGAGAAAGTGGAGCCAGAACACATATTCATTAAAGAAGATTTGATGAAGAAAAGCATGCCTCCTCTATTTCCCCAAGCGCTACGAGGCAAAAAGAAGGTTTTGCCAAGAAGGCATCCTGTGGCTAAGGCAAGGAGTCAAGAGCACCCATTGACATGATTAAATGTGTTCCAATGTATAAATTCTTAAAGGACTCGTGTACAACCAAGAGAGGGTCAAAAATGACAAGAAAGCCTTCCTAACAAAATGTGTCAAAGGCATCATTCAGCAAGACCCTGTGGAAATGTTAAAGATCCGAAGGTCCTCAACATTTTAGTTAATGATTTGAGGACTTGTAAAGTGATAAGGCATTGTCAGATCTGGGAGTTAGTGTCAACCTTACCCGCTTACACGCAATGTATGCTGGGCTAGGGTTCGGGGAGTCAAGCCTACCAACATCACTCTATCCTTAGTCGATCGGACGGTGAAAAATTCCTAAGGGCATAGCTTGAGGATGTTTCGTGAAGGTAGACAAATTTATTATCCTAAGGACTCTCGTAGTTCTCGGCGCGGAGCCGAGGTGATAAGGCACTAACCAAGTGCCCATCATACTTGGGAGGCCATTTTTCACACATCAATGCCATAATCAGTTCAGCTTTCTGAATGGAGTCATGCAAATACTTTTAATATGACTTCGAGCTTTAATATTTTCCACCTAGTGGCAAGCACAAATCAGAGAGGAGCAGAACAGAACTGATGAGGATCACTGATTGGCCCAAGAACAGAAAGCACAAGGCTCACAAACCGCAGAGAATTGATGAAGAACAAGGAAGGGGGCTGATGAAGAATGAATCGCATCGCTTCACTCCTCCAAAGACCACTGATTCACCCAGCACCACTAGATGATAAAATGCTCAACACAAAGGAGCCGAGCATGAAGGCAACTGCAACACACCTCACTGCAGGCGTGAAGGAGCTCCTCCTCCTTGATCCTTCATGATCGACATTCCAAATTATCGGAAATTGCCTGGGTCTCCACCGGTATCAAACCGGCAACTCAAAATTTCGTTTTCTTTTCGTCAGTTTTAGTTTATTTTATTTTTAGTATTTTTATTTATTTTAGTTTTTAATTAAAACTTTTGAAATGTTCAGTTTAATATTTTATTTTATTTTTATTTATTTTATTTTACTTTATTTATTTTATTTTATTTTGTAGATAAGTCAAAAAAGGCATAAATCCCTCTACTATAGCGAGAATTTAACCACCCGCGCCTTCTGGCAACAACATTTGGGAACTTTCACTGCTCCAATGCTCCATGTGCCAACTTCCACCCCCCCCACCCCAATCACACCTCATTCGTCCGAGCCGTCCTGGCTGCCAGGCGCCGCACTCCCCGTCGCCGAGCCCCGCACTTTGTCCCCGAGCGCACGCCCCGACAAATCATCCGCCCCGGCCCCCAAACAGACGCCAGCCTCACCTCCTCCAACGCTAACGCCGGAGTCTCCCCTGCTGTCACCTATAGTGCCGAGCCAAGCACTCCAGCCGCCGTCATCGTGACGATAGGCTTCCGCCTGCTGTTCGCACCCACAGGGCACTGGACCAGCCCAAGGGTCAGACCAGTACCCTTACCAGATGATGCACACATCCAGTACGCTATCGTCACTCTCCAGCCAGATACGCAGGTACCTCCCGACTGACTTGTCGCTATTCCGCAGGAGGCTTAGGTTTTAGCTCCCATCCAAAGGAGTGAGCTACACCCGGTGGGACCTCGCCCCCCCTCTCCTATGCATCCGTGACCACCCCGGAGGGCCCCGCCTTCCAAGTAGGCCAGGACATCTGGCCCGGGGGAGTCTTCGCATTCTAGGCCCGAGCCTTCGCCTCCTCCAACTACTCCTGGAAGTTCATCGCCCGCTTATCCCTGCCTTCGAGGATCAAAAAGTCCGATGTTTCAGGATTCGATACTGGGGTGGAACTTGAATCCGTCAGCTAAGGACTCTTCACGAGAGTCCCACTATGATATACCAACACCGACGCCACCGCTGCCTCGTAGATCTCGATGCGCTGGTCCGTATATTCTCCTGCCATTTATGTCTCCGAGGCAGTTTTTCTAACCTCAGGTGGTTCTTGAGTTTTATCATACTATGACATCCCGGAGGTCCGACAGATGCAGACCGTTCGTGACGATGGCCATCCCGGATTCTCGTGTTTCTGATATCACCGCCGCTTAGCCTACCAAGATTCCGCAAACCCATTGACATTCAAGAATGCCCCAGCCCATCGCCTAGAGAGATGATTCGCTCTCTCTCTCGAGATACCGCAGCCGGATCTATACTTTTTCGCCGATAGTTTCCTCCGCAGATGCTCCTCACGACCACGTACGGCCCAACTGCTCCCACTCCGCAAGATTATTTACAACAAGCAGAGGAGCTATTCCTCGAGGCCTGCACCCGTATATATCCGAGGGGTTTCGTTCAATCCCGGCAGAAAGCATGTCATGACAAGATTTCATAATTTCGAGAGAAGGTCCAATCGTAGCGATTCCGCCAGGCAGAGGCTATTCCACTATCCGATGCCGAGGTTGCTATGCCAATGTGATAGAGCATCTGGGTTCCTGAGGAGCCACGACGAAAGGCGCCAGGTCATTCTTAGGATCTTATCCCGTGAGTGACCCCGTCCCATATGCGCTCTCTTTCTACACCGCCAGGAGGAGGTCGTGGATGATTGCGCAGGGACCCGCCTGTGTGGGGCGAGCACTGTGACGGGTCTGCACGCATCCCTTCAGCCCACCTCCCCGCTGCCCCTCGTCCTCCCGAGACTCCGCAGCCCATCCTCCACATCACAAGCATCATCCGAGCACATGCCCGCTACTGGTGGATTTATCGCTGTTTTGACGCCGTCACAAGACTTCGCTACTACACGTATCTTTAGCGGCTTCCTGCACAGCATTAGTCGAAATACGGATGGCCTCGAGCCGAGGTCACTCTAATACTAGAATTAGCTATTATCTTTCTGGCGCATTTAAAGCCACCAAGTCTCCCACTCACATAATGACCGAGCCTATACAAATCCCACTACTCATGACCAAATACCATGCTTTCCGCTTCAAAGAAATTTCTATTGATTTGCTCAAGGGCCGTCAGAGTAGCTCAGATCCACTGAGATCTACAATCTCACCACCAGAGCCGAGGTGGTCGTGACTCTTCTCTAGCTTTCCTATCCCTAACTCCTCGTGAGGACACAGCTTATACTTTGGTCAGGAGTTAGCGCTTAAGTGGCATTTATCTTACTTTTTTTGTTTTATACTTGTTGTTTTGTTTTATCAACTCGTCACTAGTTTCAGATAGACTGCTTTTTGTGTATGTATTAGCCAATAGTAAAAAGGGTTTATTTTGTTTATCTATGTATGTTGTTCACTATGATAAGCTTCAGACAAATTTCTTTGGTTATATTAAAAGCTTTATAGTAGTATTTACATTTTCTACTTGCACCCACATTTTTTATTTTTTTTACTTAACTTTTGTATATGCATAATGTTTCACTTTGCAAAGGTGTCGGGAATCTCAGTTCTCTTAATGGTGTCAACGTTAGAGGGTCCTATGCCGAAATGGTGGTTTAATTAGTCAAATTCTTGCTTGTATTTACCCCGCTTCTTTCGCTTTAGTTTCGCTACACATCAGAAAGACAGTCTCAATGATAAAGCTAAGAAACAAAGACAAACCCCCTCTACAATGCAAGCCCTACCTATTGTCATTTACTCCCTTGAATAGGCTAGGACCTCATGTCAAAGGCCAATGTGTCTTCCAAAAGTCAAAAGAAGAGAAAAAGAAAAAGTGAAAAGGAAAGAAAAGAATTGAATCGCGACGCTTTGCTTCTTTGAAACCTCGAGCACTAGCTCTGAGGGGTATGGCTTAAAGCCTTTAAAGCCCTAAGGTCTCTAAACCTTCACTAGTCGGGAGTCACGACTTTGTGCTCCGCTTACACGGGTGGATGGGTGGAGTTTAGCGAGTTAGGTGCCGGAGGCTCAAATCATCGAGTCCGGTGAAACCTATGTAGCTCAGGGTTGAAAGATCCTCATGGCTCGATGCCCTAAACCTTCACCGGCCGGGAGTCGCCTGCTAATCCCCGCTACGGACTCTCGTGAAGCCGAACCTCGCATTGCACCCTACAACGCAAAAGAATTGCGGTAATAAGGCAGGTCTCGACCTATTTAGGTTGTTAACACACAAGGCTATGGCATTAGCCCTGGCTGGGGGGGAGGGGAGAGCGAGGCCATATAGTCTCTATGATTGAGACTTGATCAAACCTGTGAGCTTTTTGTAGAAGAGCTCCCGGTTCATGCCCCCATGAGGGAGCTTATTTCGTCACCAACGTGTGGTATAGTTTTCTGATTCTTTCTTGAGATGGTTTTAGCTTAGGCTCGTGATTCTCACAAGTAGCCGTGCATTACTTTTATAAACCGACCTCTCACATGTTTTGTTCCCTCGCTATGATTACTGGTATCACACGATTCAGCAATGTGTCCGTTGGGGTGGATTAGTACCCAAAAAGTGCTATTTTGAACCCTATTTAAGATAGGTTCTTAAGTACTTTTGTGCACTAATCATATCAATTAAGCCAATTGACACGTGTAGGTCCCTCTGGTACTAATGATTGTATTTCGAGGCTGTTTGTGGTAGTTTTTGCAAGTTTCATAAACCTATCCTACCATATCAAGCTAAGCATATCAAAGTTGAGCTGATTTACACTGAGTTCGTATGATTTATATTCTATTACATCAAGTCGGGAATGAAGAAATTGAAGATAAAACAAGTTTCGATGCACATTGAATATGCAGATGCAAGCAGAGAAGCCGAAAATTTTCAAGATGAATAGCGAATTTCACACATCGGGAATTTTTAAGCAAATAGCTAAATTCCTCGCTTATGTTTGAAATTTTCACTTACATAGTGAATTTTTGCTATGCTAGAGAAATTTCGCTACATAGCGAAATTTTCGCAATAATAGAGAAATTTTCACAAGAATAGCGAAATTTTCGCTATGTATTGAAATTTCGCTACATAGCGAATTTTCGCTATGCTAGTGAAATTTCGCTACATAGCGAAATTTTCACCTGTAGCAAAATGTTCTGCTTCATGTTTTTGTGTACAAACGGCCTTGTTTTTGGTTTTTTCTATCTCTACCTCATTGTAATTGTACTATTTAGGATAGATTGTATTTTCACTTGTGAAGGCTATATAAGCCATCTTATGAACAATTTGTAACCTAACTATTCACAAGGCATTTTTCCACATGGCCCTCGTTGGGCTTCATTTTCTCTTCTCTCTTCTTTCTCTCACTTTCTAGGCAATCAAACACACCCTTTGAGGATGACAACTCAAAGGATGTTTGATAAAGCCTCTAAACCTTTGGAAGAGGAGTGGCTACAGTTGGTCGATGAGGCTTGGCAGTGATCCTCCTGCTTTTCACGGCTAAATTATTGGGTATTTATGTTTCAAACTTTCAAAACTAGGTTTAAAAGCTATTTGATGTACTTTCTTCTCTACTAATAATATTTGCCAAGCTTTTAGGGTTCAGTGTGTTCTTAATGTTAGATACATTAACATCCATTAGTTGTCATTGGTGAACCACGGGGTAGGTTAAATGCTAGATTTCAAAACTATAGTCAGCTTACGCCTAGTAAATGCTATGGTTCAAAGAGGAAAGCATTAAGGGTTATTTTTAAAGTTAAACAAAGATCTCTAGCTTTTGAGAATGTAATTATAGGTCATTTACCCTAATGCAGGAAATAACCCAGGACACCTTACAACCCTTAGTCAACAAACTAGTGGCCCAAAACTTCAAGGTCTTCTTTTTACTGGCTCGACTACTTCGCTTAGCATAGTGACAACAACCACACTTTATACAAATCCAAAATCCAAACAAAAGCCTCACCATTTTGAATCATTATACAAATCATTTGTAAGATCTGGGAAACCCATCCCAAGAAACCCGATCCCAGAGCCACTGCTGGGTGAGTTTTTACTACGTAAGGAGGAATTTAGGGTATAAATTCCCTCGCTTGATTCGAACCCATTGTGGCACGAATCACCTTCATCCTTAAATAATAAAGGATAGGTGGAACGCATCATGTCCTCGTCCCAAGCTGCTCCTCCACTCACCTGTTACCGTAATCTTCACTAAATTTCACTGGCTCAGATTGCAAACTTAATCCCAGCTATCCATGATACGTATCGGTCTCTCCTCGAAGGTCCCGTCTATATCAACAATAATCCCTCCCCAATCCACTACATGAGCTGGATCTGGAGTATACTTCCGGAGCATGGAGACGTGGAACACCTCATGAACACCTGATAAACTCGGCGGTAATGCCAACCGATATGCAATTGTGCCCACCCTCTCGAGTATCTCAAAGGGCCTGATATACCTCAGCGATAGCTTCCCGTCACGAACCCGAATTACCTCTCTCTTAGGCATCACCTTCAAGAAGACGTGGATCACTCCCCACCTCAAACTCTAGAGGTTGACGCCTACTTGTCTACTGTGAATTTTCCGGTCGGGCTATGAGCCCGTAAGGAGACGCCCGTGATAAAAAAACCCACTCCTTTCTCAGGTGTTCCCTAACCAACGACTAGTGATGAACCTCTCTCCCACCTATGTCCAAAAAATCGGAGATCGACATGGCCTCCCATACAAGCCTCATAGGGTTCCATTTGTATACTCGCCTGATGAATCGTTTGTCAGAAAGAATTCCACTATGGTGTTCCTCACAACTACGCTTATATTATCCGTGATATGCTGCTCGTAGGATGTCCTCTAAAACTGTATGGTCTTCCTCGACTAAACCATATGTCTCAGATGAAAACCGCTCATCATCAACTGCATTCCACGGGCCTTTTGGAAACTCTTCAAAAAGTGTGCCGTAAACTTGGGATCCCTATCCGATACTATGGACACTAGTACTCCATGTAGCCGAACAATCTCTCGAATGTACAACCTGTAGAATTCCTCCAAGGTGAAGGCCAGTCTGCCTACTAGAAATGTGTGTCACTTGGGTGAGTCTACCCACTATCACCCACACCTCATCATGTTTTCAGGCCTGTGGCAAGTGGGTCAAGCAAAACCCATCGACATACCCCACTTCCACTCATACTCTCTAATGGTCGAGTAGCCTCTTCCGTCTCTGCTCAACTTTTTACCTACTGGCATGTGAGACATCGTCGTACAAATTCCCCAAGGTGTCTTTTCTTTCATCCCGCCTCCACATCAAGACGAAGATCACAAAGAGACATCTTCGTGGTACTGGATGCATTAAAATCGAGAGCAAGGAACTCTCAAGGATCTCCTTCCTCATCTCGCCAACCGGGGAACCACAACCTACTCTATACCGAAGACTACCATCCTGCGGTGAATGGCCCAAATTCTTCCTTCACATGTACCCGACAGGCTCCCATCCCTGATGGACACTATCTCTGCGTCCTGCCCCTAGGACTCAATCACTCTTCTCAGTAGGGAAAGCGTAGCCACTAAACTCCCCAACATACCATGAGCCTAATCACTGTAATATAGTTCAAACTGTCCCAAAATCTTGAGCATTTGCCACTCCCGGGAAGCTACACTAGCTAGTACTCCTCGTGACTTTCGATTGAGTGCATCAGCCACCACATTTGCCTTACCAGGATGGTAATGCAAAGTGAAGTCATAATCCTCTAAAAACCCCATCCATCTACATTGCCTCATGTTGAGGTCCCGCTACGTAAAGATATACTTTAGACTTTTGTGATCTAAAAACACCTCAAACTACTCACCATATAGGTAGTGGCGCCAAATCTTTAAGGCAAAGACTACGACTGCTAACTCCATGTCATGTGTGGGGTAATTCTGCTCATGATCCTTTAACTGCTAAGAACCATAAGCTACTACCTCGATCAGATTAAAAAACACATCCCCAAATTGGCCCTTCTCGAGGATCACAATACACTATGTACCTCTGTCTCCTTTCCGGGACTATTAAAATACACTTGTCCTTGACCTCAAATTAATACAATTAATATCCCGATATATAGCGGCAAACAGTATTATAAAACCTAATACTGTTATACTAAAACCTAACATATATATATATATATATATATATATATATATTAATATGCATTTACATGGACCGCTCTGATACCAATATTTTAAACTTATGTGTTTTAATTTCTATGGTCCATGAATACGTGCATTATTCCAAAATATATTTGATGTTTCTTCCGTCGGCATGTAATAAATATGCTTTTATTTAATTTCAAAGAATAATAAATCCAGCTTCTGAACCCCATAATTGCTTTACTCGTGAATGAACTTAACCTGATAATTTTGTAAAGTGGAAAAGTAATGTTAATATCACGCTTAGTCTCATGGTGAACAATAGATTTGTCTCATCGAGGAATGTCCCGCAACCTCGCAATAATGCCATCGTAGTGTACGAACCATATGAACGCCGGATTCGGGCCACAACAAAGCCCTGTTATAGCGTTAAACGCATGTCGACGTGTTAAAGCTAAAATACGAGAGGATGGAAACCGCCATTGAGATTATGGATTCTCCAAACATGTCGAAACAATCCGAACAAATAAAGGCCATGAAGGCTAGAAAGCATGAACAAGACGAGTAAAGGTACTCGTTTCATGACCATGTTCTGAACACGGCTAATTATATAACGTGCGAGACAGACTGGCCATAATAGATGAGCGCACCAAGTGAGTATAATACTGATTCACTCACTGATTTCCCTCAATCTACCAAAGAACTATAAAGTATGAACAAGCTGGACTACAATGTAACCCAGCTGCTGAATGAATTGCAAACCTTCGAGGCCATCTCGAAGACAAGGACTCAAAAGGCTGAAGCAAATGTTGCTGAAACTAAGGCCTCATCCCTTCTAACAATAAGAAGAGAGGAAGAACATTGGTGGTGCCTCTCAGAGGGAAGACCAAAGAAGAAGCCAGTCGCCCAGCAAGCGATAAGAAGGCTCCAAAGAAAAGAAACCCAAAGGAAAATGTTTCCACTGGGCGGAGTTGATGCGGGCATCGAAGAGAAATCAGAATAAGTATCTCTCCGAATCAAGGAGAAAAAGAAAGGTAAAATTTGATTTGATCGGTTTGTAGCTGAATCTTAGTGGTGCCGAAAGGCAAGATAGTCAATCCGATAATTGATCTCAGGTCCACTAACCATATCTGCTTTTCTTGTAGATGCTAGTCTTCCAGTGAGCTATTGATGGGGGAGTGCTCAATGGTAGCTCTGAAATGCCGACGTGCTCAGCTTGTAGTGGGAGCAGTTTGTTTAGAATTAGGAATAAGTTGATTGCATTCCTGGATTCAGGAGAAATTTGATTTCAGTTTCTAAGTTGTATGAACAATTGTTTACTGTTTCATTTTATAATAATCAGATTGTTATTTCCAGAAATGGTTTAAACATTTGTCATGCAAATAATGAAACTGCTTACATTTTAAGGACAAACAAACGAACAATTCCTTAACAATACCGAATCATTTAGGAGTAGAACATCCTCAAGCCTAAGAAGCAAAAGATTCTTTGATAATGATGACATCGCACTATGGCACCTAAGGTTAGAGCATATAAGCCCGATAGATTTAATGTATCGTAAAGGATGGTCCTTTAAAAGATTGCAGTCGCAATCTTTCCGCTTTGTGAATCCTGCCCTGAAGGCAAAATGACTAAGAGATCTTTCTACAAAGGGTTTGTAAAGGAACCATTTGACTTGCACATTCAGATGTCCGGCGACCTCGAATGTCCAAGCCAGGGGCTATTTAATACTGGCCACTTTCTACTAGATTTCATCATTCTAGGTAATGAGTATGTTTTTACCCTATGCAAGGAAATCAAACTTTTGAAAGTTTAAAGAATTCCTAGCTGAGTGGTAAAGACAACTAGGTAAATCATTATTGTGCCTTCTGATCAATTTATGGTGCAGCACTTTGGATACAGAGTTCAAGGATCACCTAATCAGCATGGCATTGTATCCTCAAATTACAAGACTGAACTTACAATTAATCAAGATGGCGTAGGAAGAAGAAATCGAGCAATGCTTGACATGGTTAGGTTCCTTGGTGATGAGCTACTCCTCATTGCCACTATCATTCTGGGATGCACGAAATCATAGCTTCACATTTTGAATGTAGCTTCCCTAAGTCTATCCAACACACACCCTTAGGAGTTATGGAGGGTCATAAACCCGCTTTACGCTACATCTCGTATATGGGGGTGTTGAACACATGCTGTTAGAAAGGAAAGACTGGAAGCTAGAACCGCAAATCAGATATGTTCGCCATATTACCTGAAGGGCGTAACAGGGGAGGTTTTGTTTAGTACCCCAAGATAAGAAAGTATTTGTATCGACGAATGCTACCTTTCTTGAAAATGACTACATGGAAAACTTCAAACCTCAAAGTAGTGGTCAGATTTCAGAGGACTACAATCCGATCAGATCATACTACTCACCAAGAACTGCTATCGGGAACGCGTGAATAAAGAGACTACAAACTTATACAGATGTCATTGCACCTCGCCTGACGTAGTGGGATAGCTCAATAACCACCCGCTACACAGGGGCCGGAAGCAAAATGTTGTAGTAACCGCACTAGTGATGACGATCTATCACATACAAGCATGCGATGGATGATCCCGATAAGGACAAATGGCTAATACAGTGGAACAAGAAATGGAATCTATGTATTCCAATTCGTCTGAACTTGTAGATCTTCCCGAGTCAACAAAGCCCATTGGGTAGTAAAATGGATCTATAAGAAAAAGAGACGTGTGGACGGAAAGTGGAGACTTTCAAAGCACGGCTAAGAATGCAGTGCTATACACAAAAGCGAGGGAGTCGACATGAAGAGACTTCTCCAAGAGCTATGCTTAAATCCATTCGCAGATCCTTCTTCCATCACACGCCTCGATTAAGAGATATGGAAATGGACGCCAAGACAACTTTTTTGAATAGTTATCTTGATGAAAGCATTTATATGATGCAACCAGAGGATTTCATAGTTGAAGGCCAAGAGCAGAAAGTCTGCAAGCTGCTTAGGTCCATTTATGGGCTTAAGCAAGCTTCAAGGTCTTGGAACCTATATTGATGAGATTGCGACTAAAACCTTCTTGCTGAAGCAAAATGTTGATGAACCTTGTGTCTACAAGTACATCAAGGAAACTAAAGTAGTCTTTTTGGTGCTGTACGTAGATGATATCCTACTCATTGGGAATGATATAAGATTATTGTCTGACGTAAAGAAATGGATAGTCAAAAAGTTTCAAATGAAAGATTTGGGACAAGCGAGTTATGTACTTGGGATCCAAATCATAAGGGATCAAGAACAAAAGACCGGGCACCGTCTCAAGCATCTTATATCGATAAGGTGTCTGCCTGATTTTCTCGATGCGACTGTGAAGGGTCAATCACTTCATCTATGATATGGAATTGTCCTCTCTAAGGAGCAAAGGTCCTACGACATCTTAGGGAAGAAGAGTGGACATGAGATTCTGCCCTTACACCTCAAGAATGGGCAACCCCATGTATGTCATGCCGTACAAGCACGTACATCCGCTGCGACAGTGAATCGGGCGCCCGCGCTAATCCAACCTTAGGTTGGCGACCGGATTGCGTAGCGACATTCTCAAGTACCTTAGGAGAACGAAACTATATGCTGATTTACCAAAAAGCTGAACTAATCCCATAGGATAGAATTACTCACTCATGTCGCATAGATCAAAGCCGAGTGTCGACGTCGTCGCATTCATGTGGAGTTGCAGATATAGCAACAAACGTTCAACATCGCAGATTCTACATGGAAGCCGAAGCGCAGCAGAAGCGCTTAAAGAGTGTCTCTGTCACAGTTCTCATGTACCGAGTTGCTCAGTCATGGATAAATTCCATATACTTATCGCGATTAATAGCGGTCGCAACTCGTAATCAAAGGTCGTTAGAGAGTGGAAACATATAGCAGGAGTAACATTCATTGTGGTGAGACGTGTACTCGGGCGACGGCCGTTATGAAGATAGTCGAGAAGATACCTGCGGATTGCTTGTCAGATGCAACAATGCTTACTGGGATGGTTTACAATGTCTCACATGCTTTTGTGCAAGTGGGAAATGTTAGATAGTGCTCTGTGCATGAATTTGTATTTATGTTTTATGAAGTTTACAAAGTGTCGTATTTGTTATTTAGTTATTTTTGTGTATAATGGTCACAGTAAATCTCTTATTTAGTTAATGTAATTATACTCACAGATGGACACAGAAGATTTGTAGGACTTAGGTGTTATGGATATAAATAAATGTTCGTCATTGAGCGGTTATTATTGGCAAATTGCTATCATTGAGAATATGACGACCGGTCATTATCGTGGTTATTGTAAGCTTTGTGCCTATATAGCAATAAGATATATAGCAAGATATCAGCATGTAGTTTTCATTCTTTAAATGTCGCTTGTCTCGTTAGTCTCAAACGTCGCCGCTAGATGATCATATGTGCATCGCTCCTCGTCTCTCGAGTAACAGACTCAAGCTTATGTCACCGGCCTGAAGTCACGCTAAAAGCCCCGTTGAGTGAAATGGGGCCTGTCAGTGTTCGGGAGACCATGACGGAAGCGCAGTTGGGAATATGGGATTACGGAATTCCATCCTCCTGAAGGTTGATCAGCCTGGTTCTCTTTTGCAGTTGCCTTCGAATCGAATTACAGCGCCTGTTTATACGGTGCCTATAGCTCAACTGCTTCACTAATGGATTAACGTGAACTTGGCGACCGCATATACAGGTGTAAATGGAGCCATTCTAATTTACAGAATCACTTCTGAGTGATAGAATCGCATGTAATGAGCCAAACACGGACACCTCACCAGTAAATGATCGCAGATAAAGTTCAATTTCAAGCTTTTGTGCGGGAATAACCTAAAATAAATAATTAAATGATTGACAGAGTTTACCACTATTGAAGTTCCAGTTGGAGTTGAAATTGGCAGTTCAGGTCTGGCTCCCACTCCTATAGTTACTACAAATGAAATTCATCTACGATTTGGAATAAATTACACTCTATGATCAAGGCTCGTATATTACCTCAGGGACCTACAAATTAATATTGACAATATAGATTAAGAGTAGTTACTAGATCGCATAATTAATATTGGATGTTAGATAAGTAAAGAGCATTAGATTGTGCCATAAATATTACTGATAGCTATAGATTAAGAGTATAATTAGGGATCAAGCATACAAATATCGTACATATAGATTGTGAAGTAATAAGTAGGACTGAGGCCAGCAAGATACTACAGACATGAGTAATCGTTACACCAATCAAGATCGCATGGGAAAATTTTTGAAAATAGTCCAAATCGTAATTAGGCTGATTATAACAGCTAAAAACCTCGCCCCAATGAAAAAGAAGAGTAGCAAAAAGATTTTTTCATACTACTTCCTAGTCTTCCTCAGTCTTCCTTGTGCAGTATCCTTTGCATGTGTTGGAGTACGCAGCGTGGATCCAAAGTAAAACTGTATGTATCGTATAGAATGCCAAGTTCAATATCACTTAGCAGAGATGAATTGAAGACTGCGTGGAGTTGCTTCGCCTCACTAGCCAACAAATTCCTCTCTTATAATAATAACAAGAGACTGATCTTCACCTTTTGATATTAATATGTGTTTCAGATGGGTTCTTGCAAATAAGATTTTCTCAAAAAATGTAAACCTAATTCCTACGCTTTTGATTTTATTTCCATCACTGCAGCGTGAGCCGTTCATGTAATGCATATTAATATATATATATATATATATATATATATATATATATATATATATATATATATATATATATATAGCAGTATATATATATATATATATATATATATATATATATATATATTTTATTATTTGTGTTTAAGAAAATTCGTTTTGACTATCTAAGGAGCGGGCATTCCGCATATTTAAATGTGATTATTCAGGTTTGTGTATGGATGGATGAGGGTCGTTAATTATATGGTGTTTTTTGGTTAGGTTTTCTTATTTTCCCTAGATCTTGTGTAAGCCATTATTGGCATAGGAGTTTTTGTAATTTTTTTTTCAGATATTGATGACTGAAATTACACAATGCTCGACATGAAGATGAGCAAATTTTGGGAATTATGTAATTGCAAGAAGCCCATTATGTAATTAAAATTTTTTTCCATTTTTTTCCAAAGGTTGTACTATTAGAAATACCCAAAACACCCGGCCCGCTTTATTTATTTACTTTATGTTATCAAATGTATGAGATGCAATTCAATAACATGCCCATGCATATAATATGTCATATGAATGCCCACTCATATTGTATCATGCATACCATCCTTTAGAAACTTGTTATACTAGGAATGTTTGTTTATTTGTCAGTTGAATAATAAATAAATAATGGATATAGTTTAATAAGTAACTGTGTAATTTCCAATTTATCGAATTTTGGGCTTGCATGTTAATAGTTAGTCTCGTTAACCTAGATTATTCAATTTAATAAAATGATTGATTTTGCTAAAAGATGGTAAATAAACAGGCCCAAATATGTTTGGACTTAAAGTTAGTTAATTAGGCTCTTTTCACTATGGAGCTAGGTTTAGCTCTAAATTGGTTAGGCCCAATTAGATTGGATTAGTTTTAACTAATAAACCTAGGCCCAATTAGATTGAACTCTCTATACGCCTATTTAATAGAATTAGATTCATTACCTAGTAATTAATTATATAGGATATAATAATAAACATACGATGTTTTATAACTAGAAAACACACAAGTTTAAAATATTGAGTGGGAGAAGGGCATGTGACAATGTGCCCACGGTCTCCATCGTTAGTCCAACACCGTGAGAGTGCCCAGGCGCCTATCGACGCCTTTGATTACGCCCTCCTACTGAGGGTGTCCACTGGCTAATATCATCGTTGCACTTCCTATGCGATAGGGTTTGATGATGTATTCCAAGATTGGACCTACCCTACGGCGGCAACTTGGGTTGTTGTTAGAACCTAAACGATGGGTCACACTTCCAAGAAGATACAATTAAACGGTTAATCAGATTCGACCGAAATAAAGGTAGTTAATAAATGAGGGAAAATATGATATTTTGAGTCTCATTTATTAATTTGAGATAGTCTCAAATTTAATTTATAATTAGTATGACCTACCCTACGGCGGGATATTAATTGTAGGTTAACTTACCTTGGATTAGTATTTTTGTTTTATGTGTTTTAATTTCTATGCATTCATGTTATAGATATTACTGGTATTCATGTTTTAATTTCTATGTATTTTTGTTTTATGTGTTTTAATTTCTATGCGTTCATGCATCACGTTTACTTGTATTTTCCCTAGTAAGTTAACCTACAATTAATATCCCGCCGTAGGGTAGGTCATACTAATTATAAATTAAATTTGAGACTATCTCAAATTAATAAATGAGGACTCAAATATCGTGACATTTTCCCTCATTTATTAACTACCTTTATTTCGGTCAAGATACAATTAACCGTTTAATTGTATCTTCTTGAGTGTGACCCATCGTTTCAGGTTCTAACAACTTAACCCAAGATTGCCGCCGTAGGGTAGGTCAATCTTGGAATACATCATCCAAACCCTGTCACATAGGAAGTGCAACGATGATATTAGCTCAGTGGACACCTCCTGGGTGAGGGAGGATTTAACAAGGCGTCACTAGGTGCCACCTAAACCCTCACGGTGTTGGACTAACGATGGAGACCGTAGGGCACATTGTCATGCCCTTTCTCCACTCAATATTTTAAACTTATGTGTTTTCTAGTTATAAACATCATATGTTTGTATTATTATATCCTATATAATTAATTACTAGGTGACAATAAATCTAATTCTATTAAATAGGCGTATAGAGTTCAATCTAATGGGCTCTAGGTTTATTAGTTAAAACTAATCCAATCTAATTGTGTCAACCAGTTTAGGTAAACCTAGTTCCATAGTAAAAAGGGCCTAATTAACTAACTTTAAGTCCAAACATATTTTTGGGCCTATTGTTTATTTATCATCTTTTTTTAACAAAATCAATCATTTTATTAAAATTGAATAATCTAGGTTAAACGGTCTGAATTATTAACCGCGCAAGCCCAAATTAAATTAAATTGAAATTACCAAGTTTAACTATTAAACTATATCCATTATTTAATTTATTATTCAGCGGCAAATAAACAAACATTCCTAGTAGAACATGTTTCTAAAGGATGGTATGCATACAATACAGGGCATTCACGTATGATATGTTATATGCATCGGCATGTTATCTCGAATTGCATCTCATACATTTGATAACATAAAGTAAATAAATAAATAAATAAAAGCTATCGGGTGTTTGGGTATTTCTAATTACAACCTTTGGAAAAAATGGAAAAAATTTAAATTACACATTTCTTAATTTACATAATTCCCAAAGTCACTCCATCTTCATGTCCAAGCCCGCTGTAATTTCCTATTCATCAATAATACAAAAAAAAAAATTACAAAAAATCCTATGCCAATAATGGCTTACACAAGATCTAGGGAAAATAAGAAAACCTAACTTAAAAACATCATATAATTAACGACCCTCATCCATCCACATACACAAACACAAATAATCACATTAAATATGCCGTATCACCCACTCATGCATGAATCAAGAAACAATTTTCGACAATAAAATATATATATATATATATATATATATATATATATATATATATATATATATATATATATATATATTAATATGTATTTATATGGACCACTTGATACCAAGTGATGAAATAAAATCAAAACGCAGCTTAATTAGTTTTAAAATTTTTTTCGTAAAAATCTTATTTTCAAGTAGAACCTATGCAAACACATATTAATATCACAAGGTGAAGATCGATATATACCGTATTGTTATAGGAGACGGTTGGCTAGTAGGGTTGAAACAACTCAGGTCTTCAATTCCGCCCCTCCTTCCTTGAGGTGTGTGGGCACCAACAGATTCAGAACTGAACAATACACTCTAGTTTTTCGCCTCTGCATCTACCTCGCGCACTCAACACATGAGACAAGGGATCTCTAAGGGGAAGACTCTAGGAGACAAGGGTAAGGGAAGAAAACTCCTTTTTCTTCTCTCTTTTCATCAGCAAGGGTTTCTTATTTTATAATCAACTCCTAATTGCATAAATATCCAACCAATTTGGATATTTTCTAAATTTGCCCATACTGCCTTTCATATGAACAAATGTATCGATTACTCATAACTGTGAATCGTCCAGCATTAATTCTGTAACAAATTCTACTTATATTTTAATTGTGAATCGTCTAATATTAATTTGTAACAGTCCCACTAATACTTAATCTATAACTGCCCAATATTAATTTTGGTAATAGCCCCACTTAATACTTTAATCTAACCGCCCAATATTAATTTGTAATAGCTTTAATTGTTATGTACAAGCTCTTGATCATAGAGGTAATTTATTCCAAATCATGAATCGTTTCATTGTAGTAATATAGGAGGTGGAATTGGGGACCCATGACCTGTATTTCAAGCTCCAATAAATTCAATAATTAATTAAACTTTAATCAATCATTTTAATTTATTAATTTGAGTTATTCCACTTGAAACTGAAATCAATTTCATTCCCATAGACGATTTTACCTCTGAAATCTGCAGTGTCCATTGATTTAATCATTACATGCAAATTTCTATCCTCCAAGAAGTGGTTCATAACTAGAGTCGGGTGAAATGCCACTGCTTTGGGCTTCCTCTAAATATATATCTTGATCCTAAGTTCCATTACATTAGTGAACAAGAATTTATAAACCCGTTATAAATTAGAGCGCTCAAACCGTTCATTCCAACTAACACTTAAGGGAACTAACCGTCCAGCCCATAGGAAGGGTGGATTCCATGTCCATAGTCTACATTCCTAAGCCGCATACATCAATAGCCTCCAGACACAAGTATTGGGCCCATTCCAGCACCAAGCTAATCCTGATGACTCAAAAGGCCAGCTTGACATAAACAGAGTCTATGACTACTCGTGGATTGAGACCGATCTCGCATATGATCATCTAAATGGGCACAGCTTGGAATTCTTGGAGACAAACTAAAAGATTTAAAAGAATTCAAAACTACGCCTTGGTCCTCCGGGCCCTATATAATCTTATTATATACGGAGCCCACTTTAATGTCAGCCACATTAGCGACCCGGATTACAGTCACTTCATTCTCAATGATAACGGGATCGCCCCAAGACATTTAATTTGGAAGATCCCAAACTTCAATTAATTTATTACGAACACCGATTTATAATCCATAACCTTCGATCCTCTCGTATAACTCAAAAGTACACCGAGGTTATGGTTAGCATTAATAAATCTGGGATTTTATGACGTTTCATTCATACATTATGCAATAAAAATATTAAATGTAAATAAATACGACACTTTATTAATTTCCATAAACATAAATACAAATTCATGCTTTACAGTGGCAATAATCCCAATAATCTCCCAGAGACTTGCTCTAAAGCATGTGAGACATGTCTTTTAAACCCATCCCAGATAAGTGACCTCAAACGATTTTGCAGGTAACGCCTCGTGAACTAATCCACAAGGTTGTTCACATGCTATCTTCATAATGCCCACGTCAAATTTCCTACGATCTCTAATCGTATGATACTTCCTCTCTATATACTTCTCTTGTGACTCCTAGGTTCTTAGGAGTTTGCCACAGCCCCACTATTGTCACAAAGAGCACATATGGGTTTATCCATTTGGAACAACTTCTAGATATGTAAAGAACTTCGAGCCAAACTCGCTTCTCTTTAGCCAGTTTCACAAGCCGCTATATTCACTCTATGGTAGAATCGCGATAGCCGGATTGTTTCCGACATCTATACCACAGCTCCACCACCAAGAGTGAATATCGACCCGCACGCCCATTGTCGACATGAAGTCGAGAATCGGTATATCTAACTAGGTTCAGTCAGCGCGAGTAAATCAACACTTCTGGTTTCGTTCTCCTAAGGTACTTGAGAATGGCCTTTACCCTTGATCGGTCGCCCGACCCGAGGGTTGGATTGGTAGCGGTGACAAATTCTATGCATTATGGCGATATGCGGTCTTGTACGGCATGGCATACATGGGGTTGCCGCTGGCGGCGTGGGAACCCGTCTCATGTGCGCTACTGAGGTTTGTAGGACCTTTGCTCCTTAGAGAGATGATTCCGTGTCGAGATTCGGTAGTTGACCCTTCTTGGAATTCTACGCCAGCGAACCACCTTATCGATATAAGATGCTTGAGGCAGGTCTTGGGAAATTACATTCTTGTGATCCTTATGATTTGGATCCCAGTACATAACTGCGGCATACAAAGATCATTTGAAACTTTTTCGACTAGCCATTTCTTTCGTCGGACAATAATCTATATCATTCCCGATGAGTAGGATATCATCTACGTCACGGCACCCGAAAAGACTACTTTGGTTTCAGCAGTGTACTTATAGACCACAAGGTTCATCAGCATTTGCTCGAAACGAGGTTTTAGTCGATGACCTTAGGTTCCAAGACGAAGCACTTAAGCCATAAATGGACCTAAGCGACTGCGGGACTTTACACTCTTGGCCTTGACTATGAAACCCTCTGGTTGCATCATATAATCCTTTCCTCCAGAGATAACCATTCAAAAAAGCGGAGCAGCGTCCATTTCCATATCTCATAATCGAGGAAGCGGCAATGGAAAGAGATCTGATGGTTTAAGCATAATCTTGGGAGAAAGTCTCTTAATAATCGACTCCCTCCTTTTATTATATGCACGGCTCATAGCCATGCTTTGAAGAGTCTCCTATATACGTCCACCTCTCTTTTTCTTGTAAGTCCATTTTGCCAATGGGCTGTTGACTTCGGGGAAGATCTACCAAAGTTCCCGGACGAGAATTGGAATACATAGATTCATTTTTATCATTTATTAGCCATTTGTCCTTATCGGGATCATCCATCGCATGCTTGTATCATGATGGATCGTCATCACTAGTATCGGTTACATGACATTTGCTTCAGAAGCTGTGTGGCAGATTGGTTGTTCAAATATCCCACTCGTCGAGGTGCAATGACATCTTGTATAGGATTTGTAGTCTCTTTGTTACGCTCCCCAGTAACGTTTACTGTTCATGGTCTGATCTGATCAGATTGTAATTCCTCTAGTACAACCCTACTTCGAGGTTTGAAGTTTGCCATGTAGTCATTTTCAAGAAAGGTAGCATTAAATCGATAAATACTTTCTTATCTTGAGGACTGTAGAACAAACCTCCCCTCGTGCCTTTGGGGTAACCAACAAACAGACATACTTCTGTTCGCGGTTTTCGGATGGGCAACTTCAGACCATCCTCAAACTTCCTCACCTTGGCCGTGTCTATGGTCACATAATCATCGTAGCTTGAAATTGCTTCATGAACTTAGCCCGTATATTCCATCATAAATCATGATTCACTTTGCTTGACTCTAGGAACTCCCAAGCCTTTGCATGTCTAGCAGTTGCCGGAAAATATTTGCTCATGAAGAGCTCATGGAACTCTGCCCAAGTCATTGCCTCTAAGTCCCTCGAGGTCTTGATCCAATCCCACCATACTTGGGATTCACCCTCTAGCTGGAAAGTCACTAGTATAATCTTTATCCCATCAGAGGTGATTTCCATAGCCTCAAATATCTTCTCAACCTATAGGAACCAATGGTCAACTACCATTGGATCCCCTCCTCCCGTGAATGTCGGAGGATGATGTGCCTTAAACCTCTGGAGGTTATTTGACCCTCTTTGACCCCCAGCTGAACTAGCCTGTGCAATACTGGTAAACGCAACACCCATAGCCTCCATAAAGGCCTGCTGGTCAAAAATGGGTGATGGTTGATTATCGCCTCGTGGACGACCTCTACGTCCTTGTCATTAACTTGCCATCTACACATGTCAAATGGCAATAGGGTTATTAAATCTCTATCTTAGTCTAACTAGTAGTGCACATGCCAACCACTAATAGACTTTTTCATCATGAACTACACTGTTCATCCCTTTTTCCTTAATGGTGCTAATTGCCAAACACTAATACAATTCAATTCAATTCCCAAACTATCATGTTCAGTTTGTTTTTTCGACCTCTAAGGTTATGTTTTCTAACCATAGTGTTCATCTTTTCCTATATACATTCTACCATGTATATAATTCAAGAAATTTGTAACATGCAATCACGCAATCACAAACATGGAACACACATCAGAGCATAACATGAAACAAGCAATGCATGCAGTGGTCTAAGCCCGTCCCAAAAACTCCTAGGTAATCTCCTACCTAGACCCCGATACCAAATTGTGATGTTTATACCAAACATTGAGTTCCAGGTAATTTGCATACATTAGCTCTAATACCAAACTATGGCGCCCCAAATCCCGGGGGTAATTTTTTATTTATTTTTATTTATTTATTTATTTTTGCTACTGGATAAGTCTGTCGCTATAGAGAATCTCTGTTGCGACAGAATTCCTCCGTTGCGCGCAGGTCCTTGTCGTGTGCATGCCTCGACCTTGTCATGTCCGTGCCTAAGCGTTGTTGCCGCACCCCTGCCGTGCGCGCATCACAATCGCACATTCATACCTTTCGTGCACTAGGCTATGTTGTGGGCGATAGAGTGTCTCTATAGTGTGCGGCAAGGCGCCTTTATCGCGCACGTTGTGCGCCTGTCGTGCGTGCTGTTGCGTGCGCTGTGAGCCAGCCATGCGCGCCTGGCCTGATCTTTCGCATGCGCCAAGCCTGATCTATCACACGCCCAGTTTTGTCGTGGGCGACAAAACTTCGCCGTCCTGGCTACATCGTGACAAAAATTCTCCATGTGTCCCAGTGACTCCGTCGCGGCATAACTCCTCCTTGCAGCAGCCCTTTCTGCCATTGACATGAAAATATTCTATCATGACCCAGGAAACTCACGGCTGGCGACTTCTGTTACGACCGAAAATACTTTCACGTCACGGCAAAATCCCCGGCCTGACCAATTATGTCGCAACATAGAATTGCTCTATTGCGACACAACCCCATGAAATCCTGTTGCGACACAACAAATTTCCTGTCGCGACCCGAAATTCCTTAGCCCTAGCCAAGCTCCTATCTCAACCCTAACCTCTTGCCTCGGCCATCTCGACCGCAAAAACTCTGTAGCGACATTGTCACGACAGAGGATAAAACGTTGTCGCATTCAGGAGGGCCGCAGCGCGACAAAATAACGAAACAACTCTGCGGTAACTAGGAAAACCCTGTCGCGACCGAGCTACTTTGCAGCACGAGAACCATGTCTGACATAAGGACCATGTATCACAACATAGGGCTAGAAAGTTGTATCCGACGGAAAACCTGCAGTAGTGACCCAAACTCCAGTGATAGTGGCACATGCGGGCCTTTTCTGCACCTCCAACTCTCTCCCAAATGCAATAAATTCCACACTATTGCCTCTATACATTTTATATAGACAATATAAAATCTGGGAAACTTTCCAAGACGACAATGAACAATTCCAATTAAGTTTTTATTATAAAACTTCTCATTTACACATACAAAAACTGGGTCTTCTGCCCAGAATTTTACAAAATACAGAACAAGGCCAAATCTGGCCTTCTTCACAACTAAGGTCTTGGATATGTTTCATCCCCTAATGTACCTCCAGTACCTGAAAATATTTTCCCACGACGGGGTGAGTAATGCCCAGTAGATGAATTCTCCTACGGCCTCATAAATTATAACAATCATGAACATATATTCAGTAAAATTATGCACATTCTACTCGAATGTCTACATGCCATGCCCCATGCCTCAAGTTCTCACCAATTCCCTCACACATGCATTTGCTGTGTATGAAAAACTATTTTCAAAACAAAAGATTTTTGTTTTTGAAAACTCATTGGTCAATCTCCGATATAATTTATTGGACATACTCCGATAAAATTTTATGGATAGCCCTTCGATATAATTTAGTGGACATACTCTGAAAAATTTTGTTAGTCAACCCTCCGATAATATTTAGTGGACATACTCCAATATAATTTATTTATTGGGCAACTCTCGTCTCAATTCATTGAAAACCCGGTATCGCGCACTCACATCCATTTCACGCGTGTCGATGTATGAAATGCTTCATGCCAATTCATGTTACATATATGTTGAGTACTAGATGCAACATTAATAAATCATGAATAATTATATTTTCTACATATAATTTACATCTAAGTTCCATGTTAATACATCAAACAAGCATATAACATGATTTTTCTACTGGCTCAAACATGCTAGTCATTTTCGGTAATAACAAACAAGCGACACACAATAATAGAAATCGATTCGGTACATGAAAATTCCAGTGTTTAGTCTTAAAATTTTGGGACTGAACATTACAGCTACTCACATTCTAAAGGAAACCAATGTCATTAAATGACTCTTAGACCAAAAATAACTAAGGTAGGAGAGAAACCCCTAATTGTCGGAGTTCGGAAAAAACCCCGGATTCTTGTACCCACACGAAGCTCTCGTCGCGTAGATGAACTTTGCCTCTTGTTCATTGAAAACCAGCAGCCCAATCTCTGCAGATCCCTAGAGAATGTGGAGAGCTTCTCACTCGTCTCTTCTTCTTTCTTTTCTTTTTCTTCCTTTTCTTCCTCTGCTTTTCCTTCCTCTCAAGTGAATTGTTCCAACTTGCCCAGTGGGAAGTCTCCTCCTTTGCCGCATGTATCTTCTCAATTTGCTCTCTTTTCTCTTACTTTATCCCTTATCCGAAGACTTAGTTCCTTATCTAAGGATTACAGCATGGCCTCCATGGCCCACCATGAACTTTCACATTTTTTTACTTTTGGCACCATTTAGCACATGGCTAAATAGGCCATTCAATGATCACCATGTGTCACTTGCTAGCTTCGATTGCCTCGGCATTGAAATTAGACTATCTCGGAATCTAACGAAGTCATTGAGTAACTAGATTTCGGTAAACGATTCAATGGTGAAGTCGTTTGTGTCAAAGATCTAAAAATTTCAAGTTTCAGCAATTATTGTTTTACCATTTTTCAGAAAAATTGAATTTTTTTTCCGGGTTTTACAAATAATGCCACATTGTGTAAAGGTGGGAAATGGACAAAATGGGCATGAAATTCCATATCGAATGAAAGAAAAAAAAGTGTTTTGCAACAAATTGATGGGCCCCCTTTATGTTAAAGTGGTATTTACATATATATATTACTAATTAAGTATTTGAAACCATTTGGAAAAGTAATTGTATTTAGATTGTGAAATGATTCAAATATTATATATATATATATATATATATATATATATATATTGAGGACGTCCACAGTCAGAGTTCGGTCTTGGTCGGGTAGGATGCGACGGCGTGGGCAAATCACATATTCGATTTTCAAAAATCTTGAATCAAGTTTTCCTTTTCCAAAAGTACTCTTTTCGACATGATTTCAAAAATTCTGAATGCATGATCTAATCTATAATTCCAATGAAATGGGATCACATGGAGGTGACTCGCGTGCTAAATAAATGGGCCTTGGTGGGGAGGCCCAACATCCCATGTATGCTTCCAATAAATAATTTGGTACTCATTTTATAATTTCACAATGAATGTTTATATATTTGTCATTGCACTAACCCTATTTTCTATTGATAGTCTTTTCAATTTGCCACCAAGGTACACGCCCTTACCTCATTTGACTTTGTTTTTTTAATTTTTTATTTATTACACATTTAATGTGCTCTAGTGTTATAATTGTAACTCGTTTCTTGGTATCCTTGGATTTATTAATCAATTGTCATACTTGCCTTAATTTAATTAAAAGAAACCCAACTTTAGGGGCTTAGAGGGCTACTACAACCTTTCATCGTACCTTCCTAATAGGTAACCTTACCCCCGGACCTAGACTCGGCTTCTCTCAGACCCGTTTTCCATATTATGAGTCACCTTTAAGGTTTTCTTTCTTATTTTGTTTTCCCTTAAAATAAAATAAAATAAGTACTGCCTCTAAAAGCCGTTTTCAAAATGTTTTCAATAGTAACGAGTCTCACCTTTTTGCTGGAAATGCATCATATTAGTAGGTGTCGAAAAATGGTGACTCCCGCTGAGATCGTTTAGAGAGATTGATGGCGACCCAGGGCCCGATCCAGGCCAGTTGGCGAATCTGAACCAAAACCGGGGACATGACATTTCTTTGTACACCATTTATTAAATTTTCTTTTTTAAAAATGGCCGTGACGAATCGAGGCTCTATCCCGAATGGCGGATCAGGCAGGAGCACCGGTTTTACTCCCGACATTTTCATTTTATCTTGCTCAAAACATTTATTTAAGTCATTTCGTTTTAAGGTTTTTCATTTACGCAGAAGCATTTTCAAATGGTAGGCCCCTAAACATTTACTCTTATACAATTCGTTTACAAAATGGCGAATTTTGCCTTTACAAAATGATATACAAAACAACGATTTAGAGCTTAACTCTTTTGTTCTCAAAATGTCACACGTTCAAAAAGAAATGATATGCATATGGTGGGGTATATACTTATATGCTGCAACTTGCTCTATGACTCTACGCTTCTTGCTCTTGGCCTTCTTTCCGTTTACTCGTAACCTGCGCATAGATAAAAACTATACCCTAAACATTTTCATGCTTAGTGGTTCTATACAGTTCTATTCCAATTTTCAATTTAATATGACATGCATTTATCATTAAATCATGCCTTTTATATCAAACAATACTCATGCTTATTCATTTTCTCATGCTTTCACTTTACAAATCATTAATCATATCAAATATGCATTTTCATACTATCAATTCTGATTCATTAATCATTTACTATTATGCCTTTTCTGAAACCTTGAATCATTCACATTTCAATTCATGAAATTCAAACATACACTCTTAAAGATGTGTTTAGTTTGCAAATCATTTCACTCATCAAAGTTTCTTATTACACTTTGTCTATCATTTTCACATTCATGGCCGGATCCCGTTTGGTGAATCGTCCTTTTATCATTCGGTAATGTGCTTACATTTCACGGTGCGGTCTCGCATCATGATGGATGCCCGATTGGGTACACCCGCCACATGTGATCACTTTAAAATGCCATACACCATCATGATGGATGCGATTGGTGCATCCGCCAAGTCAGTTTCATTTCTTCAATGCCATACACCATCATGAGAGCGGATGCCGATTGATTGCATCCGCCAAGTGGGACATTGGACAATTGGGGTGCCTTCGCCAGTTCCGATTGGGGCATCCGCCAGGCTATTTCATTCGGGTATATCGAGATTCAATTCAAGATGTCAAGAATTGGCCAATTCGTTTACAATTCGATTAATTTTTCACATGCAATTAATCGTCAATCATTTCAATTATCACATTTTCAAATCCATATGCACTTTTGTAATATCATTTCAAAGATATAATCATTCCATATAATCATTTCATATTTATTTGGTATACTACCAAAACACTTGAAATAAGAATAGAGGTCAGTGAACAAACCGAAGCTGTCAACTCTATTTTCCTTTTCTTAATTTCTGATCCTAAGCAAGTGATCCTCACCTTCTGTCGAAATAACAATCATACTTGCCTTTAGTGGATAAACAATTATTATACATTTTTATTGAATATCGATTAATTTTCGTTAACGATCTTGAGTTTAAGACCTAGAAGTCTTGTCGAACCAGGCTTCGTCGAGGCGGTGAGGTACGGTATGTTTTTCATTTAGTTTTATCCTTATTTGAACCCCCATTAATCATTTATTAGGGTCCTTAATCTATCGGTGCACGAATACGAGACTTCCAGAACAAAAATCCAAAAAAAAATTTTACCTCTATGAACAGTTCCTTCGTCGCGGCGAAGCACTTTGCTTCGGCGTAGCAAGGCTACTCCTTGGCGAACCCGAGGGGGCCTTTTGCGCCGGCCTCGCGCGGCGAAACAACCCTTAGCTGCGTGAAGCACTTTGCCACGTGGTGCCATTGACTGCGGCGAAAGGGCGTAAATGCAATTTTCTTTGGTTTTTACTGTTTTCGCGTTTTTCTCCAAAACCCTCAAAACCTCAAACCAAAACATAGAATCCTCCCAATGACATCAAATACCCTCTAAACCAACACGACAAACCATGAATAGTTAGGGTTTTTCTAACTCAAACATCATTAAAGAAATTCTAGGGTTTGTGTCATACCTTGAAATCCTTTGAATCTTCTTCACCCAAGATGCTTGATCACTTTTAAAGCAAGAAATGGGAATAAATCACCTTGCCCTAGCTTTTCCCTTTTCTCCCCTCAATCTGTCTCTCAAAACGTTTTGCTCAAATGAGCATTCTAAAACCACATTTGGTCTTATTCCTCCTATTTAAGTGTAAGGCCATGTTTGGCTTACACAATAAATCCCATTTCTCATTTTTGGCATTTTTCTCACTTATTGGTTTTCATTTCACTTTCATTTATCATTTATTTCACATTAGCATTTAACTATCATTTGACCCTTAGGTCCTCATTTTACAAATTTCCAAATTTGCCCCTTTTCACTTGGGTTTATTTCCGGGTTCCATCAATTTCTCATTTTAGCATATAATACTTAATCATATGCTCACATTTTCATTTCACTTTTCACTCTTTAACAATTTATCAGTTTTCTCGGAAAAACCAAAGTTGGCTCAATTTATACCCGGAATATATAATAAAAATTATTATAAAAATTCTAGGGTATTTTTGGGGCGTTACAGTCAAGCTTGAACATGAGTTGAGGAAAATATGGTATTTGATTGGTCGATTAGTGGGGATCATTTTGGATTGTTACATATTCATCTTGTATCCTTACTTAGATTATGTGTAGATTTGGGTGATATGTTTGTGCTTTGCATGACTGTTTGTTACATGACTACCCTACTTATGCTTGATCGCATGCTACATGTTTGTGTGGGACATACATGTATCCCCTTATCTTTAAACCACTAGTCTCGATCAACTTGGTTTCCTTTGATTGTGTGTTTGATTGGAGATTTGTTGCTCCTTGTGTGCTCTTCGACCGAGCTAGTGATTAGGAGTAAGGTCTAGTGATGGGCTATATCTATGTATGGGAGAATTTTGGAGGTGGTCCACATATTGATGCTGATTGGAGTCCAATCTTTGAAGACTTGTACAGCTAGAGCTAGATTTCAGGATACTTGTGTGACCAGTGTACTTTCTTTGTGCTTAATTTGTTAGGTTTTTTAGATGCACCCATATATTCACTGTACACTTAGTTTTTTTGTTTATATTAGTGAGAGCCTTCACCTTAGGAAACCCCCTTGGGCTGCTATGAATGTGTAGAGGTGATGACCACCTTGCATGGAAGCACCCCGTCTCTTCGGAGGCATGTAAGAGGTTGTGTATTGCTGGAGGGTATGATCACTCTTACTAAGTACCCCTTCAAAAGCCCACCCTTTTTATTTTAGAGCCACCTTGACCTTATAGGTGAACTTAGATCTTTTTTTAGGATTCCTTTTCCTACACGTGGGTGCATTTGAGTGCCTTTAGGGCCACTTTAGTCACAATTGAGTCTAGTGTTCAGAGATTGATTCGAGTTTCGAGTGTTAGTTAGACTACTCCTTGTTTTTGCACGTCAGATTTACTCCCTTTCACTCAGTGTATTTAGAGAGCCTTCTCCATAGGTCTTTCGTGAGTCTTATTTTCTTGGGTTGACGCTTACACTTGGTTTATCGTCACTGCCTTGATTCACTTAGGGTGGCAACAAGTGATCCTTCTCCTCACCACACACTATGGGCTCAATACGTTCCTTATTGGATACTTGATTCAATTTGAGGCCTGTTATTTCCATATGAAAGGTGAAAGGCATGTTTTCATATTCATACATTTTTTATGACTCCCTTTAATCACCTTATCTTTTTTTCTTCATGGGGCTTGAATTGAAGGTTGAATCAAGGACTCATGGCTATAAAGGGAGATTGATTTCATGATTCTGTTTTTATATTCATATTTGTGGTCGTCTTAAGTGATAACACGTCGGGGTTCCTATCTTTTCGGTTATGATTTGCCACCATAGGATCATTTAGTGTGTGTTATGTTATGATGTTGACTTGAGACACCTTCACTTTCATGTCATGATCACTTGAGCCTAACCCATCATGGAGCGTTTTGATCTTATGGCCTTAGGTTGGAGACTTTACTTGAGGAGTTGGAGATTGAGACTCATTCAACCCAAATCAGAGTAGCATGTCATTCACACTTGTATTCTTGCCTTAGCCTTTTCGAACTCGATGACCTGCTATCATGAGCTTTCTATTGTTATTACCGAGCACCATTGCATTTTGATTCGTTTCCCCACCCATTACCCCTTATATACCCTAGCCTTTTATATCACTTCCTTTATTTGACCAAGTAGGATTTGAAATGACTAGATTTGAGGAAACCATTGCATCTTATGAGATGTGACTCATGATGATAAGGTAATTTGATTACTTGGTGAGACCATTTATTATTCTATGGTTGAGATGAGGAAATGAGTTGTTACATAGTATTTAGTCTAGGCACTTACGTATGACTCTAGGAGTTTGATTCGGCTATAGAGATTGGTTTATATGGGTTGATGATGAGTAGCTTGTGTTGAGAGAGCAGTTAGCTAATTTGATGAAAGTGTTATTGTTATACTATGATTGATATGGTCTAAGAAGTTTTATAAAGCATATATAATGAGCTTTCTCATGATTTTAGAGGATTTGACATTGCTACATTGGGTGAGTGCTGATCTTTAGTGTTGACCATGTGTAATCTTGAGAGCATGATGTATGATGTTGTGGTCAAAGGATGGTGGCCATCATTTCATAAGCATTTTACCTTATCCCATAAGCATATAGAGTTATACGTTGCTAGCCCATTGAGCCTCACATAGATGTTATAGCCTTTTCTTTCATCACCTCATTTATCTTTACACCAGGTTGGGGGCTCTGTGCTGTATGGATGCTTTGATTAGAGATCTCATGAGCTTTGGACCTGACAAACATATTTTTATCCACTTCCTTCTTCACTACCATGATCTTCCCATTTTGACATCATCATTACTCCCTCATATCACATGTCACCATCAGTCTCCTACCCCCTTTGTTTCTCATGTCATTTCACTTGCGACATTGCTTTTGCTTTCCCTTGAGTGGTGGTCTTCTACATGTCATTGTATAGAGGGCATACACATCTTTCCTTCATTTCACCCCTTGGGTAGTGATCCAGATATCTTGGTTATGAGAAATCATCTTATCAATGAGGATTTGTGGCTACATCACTGTATGAGGTGATTTCATTCATGTGGTTGTATATTGTACATCAGTCTTTATGGATTTGAGTATGTGTAAAAAAAAAAATAATAAAAAAAATTTAAAAAGAAAAAAAATTGTTAATATGTTCCATTATATTATTCTTCTTAGGGCACATGTATGTACGTGACATATTGTTACACTTATATATGATGGTGAAAGTTAGTATGTGAGGTTTCTTTTGAGTCAAATTAGGCGACATCTAAGAGAGACTTCTGACCTCATTTTAGGACATTTGGATCATTGTCTATCCATCACACCATCCATTTCAGATGTGACTTCCCTCCATGCCATGATGTGAGGTGACTACCACCCACTCCCACCTCTATATTTTTTTTTTACCTCCATTTCATTACCTTTTATTGATTTGACCATATCCAAGTTCTTTCCCCTTCCTACCTCACTTCTCACTTGAGCGTATCTTTATCGTTCACAAATCATTTATGATCATCCTATTGACATGTGATTCTTCACCACACACTTTTTAGTGTTCCCACATGACGTGCTTAGGTTCCTAACTCATGAGGTTTCTATACATTACATTACATGCACGAGGGGTTTGTTGATATTTTTTTCATTGGGATTATTGAGCCTAGTTTCCCTTCATTTCTTTTACCACATTACTCGAGCCTACATTACAGTCCAAGTCGTAAGACCACCCTGAGGCCATGATGCCACAAATTATGTTTGATAGCTTACACATGGGAGATATTCGAGGTTAGTTGGAGATATTTTGAAGCATGATAGATGAGGAGCTTTGATGATGATCATATACTTGGGGGTTGTCCTTATTGTGATTGATGGGTTATGAGACATGCTTACATTGGGACATCGCTACTTTGAAATACATTTTTATCATATATGTACGTTTTGATACTAGGGCATACCTATCCTATTGTTGGCAGATCCTTGATATGATCTACATTAAGGCATAGCCCTATTTTCTTTGGATGATGGATCTCGAGACATTCCTATATTGGAGTATAGTCACTTCCAAGAGCGCATCTATCATAGATGCGGTTGTTTTATTTATTATTGGGGCATAACTACCTCATTGTTTTGGCTCATCAACTTAGTGAGTGACCATTTGGTGGACTATTTTGATGCATTGTGGATTTGATGTCACATGAGATATAGTCTTTTCAACATACATGGTCGATCTTGGATATCTACCTATCCTCCATCCCATACCCGAATATTTCTTTGTTGATAGCCTCATATCTATACCTAATTTATGAGACCCTATCTTTCATCTTCTTTGACCTACTCATTTCACCATAATTTATGATTTGCTCCTTTGATCAGGAAAGGATGTGATTTAGTCTTTGAGTTTTATAGTCAAGCCTTCACCCTTTTTAGATTTAACACCTTCCGTGATGGCAGAGCTTAACATATTATTGACTCATTTGTGATGGTGTCTCCATTTTGGGTAGTTAGCATATTGAGTGTTGGTTACTATGAATTTAATTATTGGTAAGTACTATTCAATTAGCATGCCTTAATGCATGGTCCTGTGTGGTAGCCTTGAGGTTAGATTTGCACTTTCACTACGTGATCGATGAGTATACTCTAGAATATTGATGATCTTAGACACTTTGTCTTTCAGTTTAGTCACAATTGTATACTAGGGACATAACCCTCGCCACTGATGTTGCCAGATCATTAGTAGGCTTCATTCTCATCATAATGAGTTATTGGCCTTTTTTATTTGCATATTGAGGCATATCCCACCTGCATTGCTTTATGCTTTTCTTGCTTTTTCCATTTTTATGCCTTGAGCCTTGTCGAGCCCTAAGTTGTTTTATTTACTTTTCGAGCCCGGAGCTCGTTTTTGTCACTTTTTCCTTTTTTTAAGTCTTGAGCCTTGTTGAGCCTTGAGCTATTTTATTTCCTTTTCGAGCCCGGAACTCGCTTTTCTCACTTTTTCCTTTTTTAGGCCCTGAGCCTTGTCAAGCCCTTAACTATTTTATTTCCTTTTCGAGCCTGAAGCTCGCTTTTCTCGCTTTTTCTCTTTTAGGCCTTGAGTCTTATTGAACCTTGAGCTCTCAGTTCTTAGTTGTTTTATTTTCTTTTCGAGCCCGGAGCTCGCTTTTCTCGCTTTTTCCTTTTTCAGGCCTTGAGCTTTGCCGAGATCTAAGCTCTCAGCCTTGAGCTATTTTATTTCCTTTTTCAGCCCGAAGCTCGCTTTTCTTGCTTTTTCCTTTTTATATGCTTTTGGAGTTCTTAGAGCCTCTTATAGGTTGCCTCGGTTCGAGAGAGGTCGTGTTCTTTATGGACACTTTTGGGGTCTTTTTTTTCTTCGTTAGGGTTCACCTCATTTCACTCACTTTTGACGCTTTCACTTTACTTCACTTTGTTACCGTATTTATTGTCAAGCTGAGATCCGCGATGCGGGAGCTTCACCACAACATGCGTAAATTCAATCTTAGTGGAAAATTCATATTCGGGAGTGGCCGAGCCTGGAGACCTCAAATATATTTCTCATTTAGTGTTTTGAGGTTTTGTACTCTTTGATTTGGAGTTGTTTTATTTTAGAAATATTTGTTCTCCAAGTCAAAGTAGAAGTTGCTTTATTTAATTTAGGAAGTTTGTTTTGCTAGTCAAATAGGAGTTGTTATTTCTTTTAGAAAGATTTGCTTTTAGGAGTTGCCTTATTTTGATTTAGAAAGTTTGTGTGACACCCCGATCCCGGGGGTCCGTTAACTACCCGTCAACGCGCGGAAACACTCGTGAATGTCGGGTGACCCGACATCTCTCACGAAAATCGGGCAGAGTCTCCTTTGTACGGGGAGCTCTACCCTAATACAACACCTATATATAACCTGTCCCAATATACACAATGACCACATAGGGTCTCATATACAACTATACCGAGTAAAAATAACCTCTTGGGCCCCTGCATTATACTCACAACATATATCCCAACTATCCAATATAATCCATCACATGAGTAAAACGGCCACTTAGGCCCATAACCAATACTCATAAAACATCCCAACTATATATCATAGTTACAAGAGTTAATGATCTACTCTTATACAACTCATATATTAAAATGAAAACATTCCTAATACATGCAAAACCATCAGCCACATTAGACTTTCTTACAACGGCCTCTATGATGAACCTTCTCCTCGCCACGCTCTGTGCACGTAAAAATAGTATCCTCGACGGGGTGAGCTAATGCTTAGTAGTGGAATCACCCTAGAGTGGGCTACTCTCCACCCTAAGTGCATATGCAATGCTCAATTAAACACATTCAAGCAAATGCATGATCCTGCTTGAATGTCTAGCGATCATCTCACATCCAGGAGTCCTCCCGACTCCTCACACACACCTAAGCCCACAAATGAGAACCTTAGTTTTTATTTGTTTGTTGACAACCCTCTGATGTATATATCAATTGGGTCGTCTCCGACGATTGATATTATGTATGGACTACCCTCCGATGTATATCAATTAGGTCGTCTCCGACGATTGATATTATGTTTGGACTACCCTCCGATATTTATTATTTTTAGACAACCACTCGAACCATTCTCTCAAAATTACCTCATGCACTCACTCCTATCGTCCTAGGGTGCCCCTAAGCCACATATAGATACATGATGCCATTCCATTTACAATTCAATAACACATGCAAATATATAATCATGCATATATTCACATAATTTAAATCACCTGAAACATGTCATCTAATTTCACCATCAACTCCACATGGAGCGCTGTGATCAAACACGAGCCTTTCGATTTGAATTACTCAACCAAACACATTTATTTCACAAAATTATTTTGTGAACACTATTCTCGAGAATAGTGAAACCCTCGATTACTATTCTGGCAAATCACGATCATCGGTTCATAGTGAACCGGGTTCACGGCCATTTCGGCCTAATACAAACTGACACATAATTTATGGCATAAAGTATACCAATTAACCACCCAACCCAGCCCGTGACGTACGGAGGCGGTGGGTTCCATAGAATTCAAACAATTCGGTCCCATGTTTTGGGACCAGATCAAGTAACCCCTCACGCGGCCTCGTTCGACTGTTACATTAACAAAGTACTTGAATAAAGAATAAAACTCAAGTAGGGAGAAACCCACACCTCGCGGGGTTTGTGAAACTCACGAAGCCTTAGGAGTCCACGCGTGAAGCTCTCCGCGTCAAACAGCTTTCCTTCTTGCTCGAGAAGACCGACGGTCGGATTGCTTTCGATATTCTAGAGAGAAGTCGGATGTTCTCTCTCTAAAACCTCCATTTTGGCTGTCCATTTCTCCCAGCTTTTCCGTTTCTCCCTTTTGATTTGAGAATAGGTATATTCATTTTTTGTCTTATTATCCAACTTAAGCTCTAATAATTCAAAAAATGACATTTATGTCCTTCTTTTCAGTTTGACACCAGCCCTATCTCGGCGTCCATTTTCATCATTTCTCTACTCATGCCATATGGCACATGAGTCGATGTTATATTGACCTCGTCGCGTGAAAATCGTTTTCACGGCACTCGAAGCATGCATGCCTCGAAAAACGTGCCAACTCCGACTGTCTCGGAATTTTACGAAATTTTACGTGCTAGCTAGATTTCGCGAGACGATTCCAACAGTTAAATCCGTTTTGTCATCCGAGATCTAGAGAATAAATTCCGGATTTTTGACCGAAATTACGATTTTGCTCTTTCTCTAGAAATTGGAATTTCTCGGGTCTTACATTCTCCCCTCGGTAAAGGTGTCCAGAGTCTGGACGATCACAATCACTAACATGCATACCATGACTGCACTCTACCATGCATATGCAGTCATTCAAACATACTTGACTAAACCACGTACCTTCATCCCTAAACAAGAAGGGGTAGGTGACCCGCATCGTGTCCTTGCGCTCCCACGTTGACTCCTCCACTCCACAGTGCCGCCATAGCACTCTCACTAGCCTCACGGTCTTGCATCGCAAAACCTGATCACGGTTATCCAAAATACACACTGGTCCCTCCTCAAAGGTCCCATCAGTGTCAATCTCGATCTGTCTCCAATCCACTACATGGTGGATCTGGGTATACTTAGACATGGAGCGTGAAATACCTGTGGACACCTATCATCTTGGCGATGGCAGCTAGCCGTGAAACAGCAGTGCCACCCTCTCGAGTATCTCGAAGGTCAATGAACCTCGCGATAGCTACGCTCACGAACTGACCACTCCCCTCCCAGGCATCACCTTCAAGAAGGCGTGATCCCCAGCCTCGAACTCTAAGGGGTCGACGTCGCACATCCACATATCTCTTAGGCTACGATGCGTGAGGAAGAGCGTTGTCATATCAAGCTCACCTTCTCGGAGGTGTCTCAAATCGAATCGGGACTAGTGGTGATTCTCTCCCACCCTCAGTCCAAACATAACGGTGACATCATGGCCTCCCATACAGTACCTCATACGATTGCCATCACAGCCTGCTCGCCTAATAACTATTGTTGTAGGCGAATTCCACTGGGAGTAGTGCTCCTCTACCCTTATGACCCGGGACGTAACTCGTAGCGTGTCCTCTAACACTGTATATAATCCACCTGACGTGTAACCACACACCCTTACTTTGTGTGTAAACGTTGACCTTCCCAAGGTCACAATCGCTGACAATCCAATGGACCGTCAACCTAGTCCATGTCATGAATGACATCCATATACCGAGCCCTTGCCGGCTCAAAAACACCCAATGCAATTTCCAAACGGTTATCCAAATCTCGAGTCACTCTCGACTCCTATCACTCAACTCCAAGTCTACGTGATAGCTATAGTGTGTTTTCATCTGCGATTAACATAACTCTTTGACATTCAAACCTCTTACATTCACTTAGAAATTCGGGTATCTCCTGGGTCTTTTACCTAACTGCGGGATTCTCACCTTAGGGATTGCGGCGCGACCCTTTTGCTTTGCCCAAACACACTTTAGTTCCTCTTCATTTCTGAATCGAACTATGAGTCTTCGTGGACATAGTCCTAAAGGAGACAAAACTCAACCCACACTCACCAAGAGTGGTGAATGGCCAAATGCCGTGCACCCACACCGATAGGCGTGATGTTACCGTGCACACGAGAGCGCAATAATGCCATCTTTGTGACACCTATCTCGGGGGTGCACCATGAGACCGAGAATCTCGGAGACCTCGCTCATAATCCCAGGCCCTGCTCCAGTCGACTCTCTCCCCACATCCTCGGGAAGAACATCTATTCTGGGTTATCCTAAGGCCTTAACCTCGGCCCCGATCGCGGAGTCGTGTCGGGTATGACAACCCATTCAGATCCCAATTCTTGACAACCGATGGTTGTCGACTCATGCATCCAACTAACATCAACAACCAATATATACCACCACCTGGGTCCACGCGCTTAAAGCTCAGTAACTCGATCATCCACGACTTGACCACACTCTAGCCTCGGCTGTCTTTGTGATGTTAGGAGTGCTTGTATACTTACCAGCGGCGGTTCCTCGAGCCCGTACTAGGGTGTGCGGGAATGAACCGTATACTCTCCCGATTCACAGTGGCGGGTTTGCGCTGTCCCAGAGATCTGGGATCCACGTCTTTGGGGCAATCCGAATCTCACATGCCCAATCCTGGCCACAGTCACGAGGCTTCGTGTGAAGCGAAGTCATACGCCTCTTCCTGAACTAGAAGAAATTTGGTGCTTCCTCTTGCTAACAACACCCGCATCCTGAGTGCTCCGAGCATCCTCGATCTCTCTGCTGCATGAAGAATTAAAAGGGAGAGGTAGTCTGACCATGGGTCCATGTCCGTAGGCGAAGTCCCTACGATTTTGCGAATGGACAACTTGACCCATTCTCGGAGTCTCCTACCAGCCTGACCAATCCCAAGAAACTTCATTATCTTGAAGATTGACATTTAGTCTCTCGACTCATTACGCTCGACCTTGCAGGTCGGCGGCACTCTGATGGCAGCGTGGGCATTGTCCTAAAACTTCCACCTCAATAGAAGCCCAAAACTTCGCACTTCACCCGAACTTAACATTACAACTATGTGGTTTCTCAACAAGCGTAACACGATCCTCAAGTGATATATGCCCTCATTGGGAGTAGATCAGATCATCCATGAAGACTACGATAAGCCCAATCTAGATAAGTTTGGAATACCTATGCATGGAATCCATGAATCCTGGCACAGGCGCGTTCGTCAATCGAGGGCATCATAGTAAACTCAAAGTGCCATAGCGGCGTACAAAGCGTATCTTAGGATATCTGTCTCCCTAACTCTTAGCTGATGGTAACTAATGCGAAGGTCTATCTTGGAGTAGACTCGTGCTCCTCTCAACGATCAAACAAATCCCATTCGATCCTCGTTAATGGATGCAGATTCTTGATCGTAATCTGTTCAAGCGTAGGTAATCAATGCACGATCGAAGGTCTTGTCCTTCTTCTTACATAAGCGAGAACGGAGAAGCCCCATGGTGAAATGCTTTCGGTCTAATGAACCCCTTGTCCGATGCTTCGTATGGCTGGACTGCGAGTTCTGTAACTCGGCGGGCGCCACCCTATGCGGAGTCATAGAGATGGGTGAAGTACCAAGGTGTAACTCGATACCGAAGTCTACAACCCTCTGTGGAGGTAGTCCAGGTAGCTCATCTAGGAAAACATCCACATACTCGCACACTACTCGAGGTAGATCTAAGTCTGGTCTCTCCTCGTCCTCTAGGGTAAGGCTCGCTAGCCAACCCACTAAGCCCATCACCTGACACTTGAACTCATATCACGTCAAAGGGCAAGATATCATCTTGTCCCCACGAATACCACCACGAGTGTCGTCCTGCGTGGCGGTAGCCCTCCTATGCTCACAATCGATAACGATCTACGTGGCGGTCATCGATCCATCCCGTGATGACATGAGATCGGCATGTCCGTGATCCTCGAGTCCTCTGAGTAGAGTCTGAGATCTCAGCTTTCATAGCCTCAACATATCATCCCTATTCTCGCCCTAATCCCTAGGAGAGAACTCACAAACGTAGGCTCCTCTAAGGTCTCTAGATGTCCTTGCCCATTTCCACCGTATTTGGGCCTCACTCTCTAGCTGGAACACAACTAGTCTAATCCTAGTAGTGTCAGAGGTAATCTCCATAGCCTCTAACACCTTTGTAGTTACGTATGAGCCAAGTGCGCCACCATGGGTCTCCTTCCCATGAATGTCGGAGGATGATCGCCTAAACCTGGGTTTACTAAGACCTCCACGACTACACCTTTCACAGCTGGCACGTGATAGCGGCCACATAATACCTCTGGCCTCAATGAAGCCTACTTATCGGGTGGTGGTGCTTACTTTGGTACCACATGGATGCCCTCTACGTCCTGTCTCAGTGTATCTACACGGAGTTCAATGGCAAGTTAAATCTCAATACGATTATCTCTAAGGCATAAACACGGCCCGGACACTATTCATACACGCCGTCGGTGTATACACATTGTCCTTGCATTTACAAGTAATGCAAGGCAATCAATTATATGTTTAAAACATTTTTATCAACAAAAATTTCATTTTTTTTTTCGAAAATTTTTGTCTCATTTGATTTGATTTGATTTGATTTTTATTTATTTTAATTTTTTTTTTCGAAATTTTTGCGATGAACAGTGTTCTTGAACCGGGTTCATGAACAGTGTCCAAAAATTGACTTAGGAATAATGCGAGTGGCGGGAGCGGTGAGTGACGAGTGCACTGACTGGCACGGCCCGGCCGGCACGCCCGAGTGCGCCCAACTTCGCGGCGCCTTGGCTCCGCTTTTACGCCCGGCGTTACGCCCTCGGCGCCCGAGCGGCTCGCTGCGCACCCGCGCGCGTCCCTCCTGCGGCGAGCCCCGGCGCTCTGCTGCGGCATGCGCTGACACACGCCTGGCGTATGCCGTGGCCTGCGGGCGTGCCGTGACCTGTGTCCGCGACACAATCAAACCTCGGTCACAATACACTTCAAATCTTACCATTATTTCCTGTGACTGTTAAGTGACGAAAAGACATGCTCTGAATTTATGACACTATTGCTAAAGGGCGGTAATGCAATCGCGACAACGGCGCTAGCTGTTTGCCCCTTTCTTGGTGACATGGATCAAACACTTATGCAGGTTATAGCGTTATCACCAAAGGATTATTATCTAATCCCAGCAATTTTACTTGACAACTTGTACATTGTTCATAGCTATTGTATTCATTAAAAGCAGTTTCATTAAGAGTAAATCATTTTCTGAGTGGTTTTGATCCATTATGTTGCAAGTGCACAAGTCGAACAAGTAGTAAATTGGATTTAAGTCCAGATATCGATCCCACAGAGATCTCAAGAATTCAAACCAACTTCTACGACTACTCAATCTCTATACTATTTGGACTCGATAGACAATTGGAGATAAGTTTTGAAAGCCTTAAAATAATGAAACTAAAAATTGAATTAATAACAAATGAATTGAATCTTGAAATAATAAAATTATAAATTTAAATTTGAGCAAGTTATCTTTTAAAGGGAGCATTGAAAATACAGCTGTTATGAAACATGATTCCTGCAGATTACCTTTGTCGTTTGTAATGAACCCTGATTTAAAACTAGTCCAAGGTATATGATGGTGTAGTTGGATCTATAGAACCCCACCGTTCATTATCTAATCTTCCTTTGTTTCTCTCGACGGAATGTTAGATAACTACTTTTAATGCGGGTTGCCTTGTTGCAGGTATTTTCTTTCTCAATACTTCATACCCACAACCTGGGTACGCGACAGCTCTGAATTAAGTCATTGCATGGGTTTACATTATCTTTGGTTTCTCTTCACCAATTAGAATAGCTCATTCTTTCCTTGATTAGATCTTTGCTAATACGAGTTGAATTCACTATTCGAATCGAGGCGAACTCTGCAAAAAGCTTAAATTGATAAATAGCCCAGCCATTCGTGCTCCAAGTGAAGAGGATTTATCGATTTAATTTCTGAGCACACTAGATCAACAATATCGAGTTAGCATACCTTGAGGAAATTATTTCATCTCTCGGGAATGCCTTCTCTGTGTCACTCGGGGGCCTCCTGGAAATCGAGCTTGAGACAATCCGGATTAACGGGTATGAGACCTTGATATTGGATAATAACAGAAAATACACAAGACCGGTAATTGGGTTACAAGCGAAGTTCGGCAATAATGAATAAAATTCTGCGGGAAAGATAATTTCTGACAATAGCGTCAATTCAAATGAAGCTGGGTTTCAAAATCATTGGATTACACCATACATTGGCTTGTTGATCAAGAAAGCAGGCGTAAATAGGCAAGCGTGTTTAAATTCCAAAATTTGTCTGAAATTCAAACAACGAATGATATTTGAAGGAAAATAGGAGTACGCATTCGACTAAAATTTTAACAACTAACGTTTAGATCCAAATTTGAAATAAAGAACAAACTAATCTAAAAATAAAAACAAAACAAAGAAAATTAAAATACGAGGCTTTATGACAGCCCGGATCTCTGCTCAGGTCTCAGTGTGTTCCATCGATGCGGCTACGTATTTATAGGGTTCGAAGTTGGGCCCTAATTCCGATGCACCTCGTTGTAGTTTCAAGTTAACTAGCCCATTTGCGTCTTGTCGACCTCTTAATGGCGTCGCGAGCATACATTGTCTCGAGTTGTGTACGAGATACTTGCCTTTGTTTGGTCGCGACATGTCTTTATTGAAGCTGATGTCGCGACAGCTAAATGTTGTCGTGACCTCTTTTCTTTGGAGCGATATGCGACGAAGCAATGACGTCGCGACGCCAACTCTTTAGTAATTTGATGTGGCGGCGACTAGATATTTATCGCGACCTTTTGATGATATGCGACCTCGAGTCTTCTCAATTGATGTCGCGGCAGCTAGGTGTTGTCGCGACCTTCTTTTCGGTCTAGCGGCGTCGCGACCATTGAATGATATTTGCGACCTTCTTTTCTTTACGGCGATGTCAGCGGCGCTTCTTATTTTGTGTTGATGTCGCGACCTCTTCGGATGTCGCGACGCCAAAATCTGATCAAATTATTTATCTTATGTCGCGACTTCGTGATGTCTGACCTCATTGTCAACATGCTTCGGGTTCCCAATTACGTCGGCGACATCAAAGGGATGTCAGCGGCCAAGTGCTCTTCTTCATCGATTCATTGTTGCTGACTTGGAGTTTAAATCGCTCGAGCTCTTTTTTGCCTTCCATTACTCTTACATTTGCGTTGGGGGGTTTGTGGTCGCGACCTTGATATAATTTTCATTGCTATCAAAGGCTTACGACATCAGTTCTTTGATCATATAGCTCACTTCTTGTAAACTCCTTGACCCGGTTATATCATTAATACTCATCACCTTACGCTCCTTTTCGTAAAATTCTCTCTCTTGGACTACATTTGTATAACGGTTTGATTGAATTATTCCATATTACCTATAAACACTCATCAGTCTTTTTATATAAAAATCAATCGGAAAAATGGAGGTGAAAATGGATGACTTTAAGCTCATCACAGCGAAGCCCCACGTATTAATCTACAGTTTTCTCCAGCCTTAAGCTACTCATACAATACTTTAGTGTATTATATTACAGAAATCCCCTCGACCCGGCCTTCTTTTGCACGCAATACAATGGTGTATTGCAATACAATTCTCAAAAGCCTAACCTTTGCCCCTCTGTCACGATACAATGGTTGTATTGTGACTAAATCAATCCCATTCTAACCTCTCTCCTGATACAATTTTGGGCGTAGCCCAACCGATTATGCTGCTCCAAAAATTTTTGTTTTTTTTTCTTTTTTTTTTTCAATTATTTCCAGCTATTGGAAAATGTCCCAAAAATTATATTCATCCATTTTTTTTTCTCCAGTACACCCCAAATAAATTTATGAAAATTTATTTTCTTCATTTTTCTTTAACTTTACACATTGTAAAACTTTTAGAAAAATATTTCTTCTCATCATAAAAAATTTTCACATTTCCGATATTGGAAAAACATAAAAAAATTATATTTCTTTTTTCTCATTTCCAGAATACTCTAATAAATTTATAAAAATTTTTTTATTCAATTTTCTTTAGTTTTACACTGTAAAACCTTAAAAATTAATTTTTCTTCACCTCTAAACCAAATAAATTTATGAAATTTATTTTCATTTCTTCTCTTTGTTCCAGTTTTGCTTTGTAAAAACTCCCAAAACGACCTTCCAACATACTAAGTGCTAATCCTAAGCACTAAATTCATCTATTATATAACAATTCATGTTATAATCATCATTCTGACAATCACCAAATTCATTCAAATCACAAAACGCAAACACATGCATCACGGTGTCCTGGATTTTGTCATTGATTTTCCTGAGTAATCTCATACAAGCTTAACATGTTCTGCACCTAGTGTTGATGTTCTTACCAGCCCATGGCCTAAGCCGTCCTCGAAGCCTATGTATTCGTGTACCTGTATACGATGCCAAGGCACATGAGCATCCCGATCGAGGTCCAGTTGACTTCTGATCCAACCCGGAAACACTCGTGAATGTCGGGTGACCCGACATCTCTCATGAAAATCGGGCAGAGTCTCCTTTGTACGGGGAGCTCTACTCAAATACAACACCTGTTTATAACCTGTCCCAATATACACAATGACCACACAGGGTCTCATATACAACTATCTGAGGTAAAATGACCTCTTAGATTTGCACATTATACTCACAACATATATCCAACTATCAATAGAAATCCATCTGGTAAAAGCGACCACTTGGGTATAACCAATGCTCATAAGACATGACTATATCATGAATTCTGAGTTAATGATCTACTCTTATACAACACATATATTAAAATGAAAACATTCTAATGCATACCAAAACCATCAAATCCACATTCCGACTTTCTTCGCGGCCTCTATGATGAACCGTCTCCTCGCACGCTCCCTATACCTGTAAAATGGTATCCCTCGGCAGGGTGAGCTAATGCTCAGTAGTGAATCACCCTAAGTGGGCTACTCTCCACCTAAGTGCATATGCAATGCTCCAAATTAAACACACATTTAAGCAAATGCATGATCCTACTTGAATGTCTAACTGATCATCTCACGTCCCGAGTCCTCCCTGAGTCCCTCACACCTGCCTAAGCCACGTATTAGAACCTTAGTTTTTATTTGTTTGTGGACAACCCTCCGATGTATATATCAATTGGGCCGTCTCCGACGATTGATATTATGTATGGACTACCCTCCGATGTATATCAATTGGGCCGTCTCCGACGATTGATATTATGTTTGGACTACCCTCCGATATTTATTATTTTTAGACAACCCTCCGAACCATTCTCTCAAGAATTACCTCATGCACTCACTCCTATTGTCTAGGGTGCTGATTCATCTAGGTGTAGTGCCAGTCATTACAATTCAATAACACATGCAAATATATAATCATGCATATATTCACATAATTTAAATCACACAAACATGTCATGTAATTTCATCAAATTACATCAAAATTAGCTCACGTGGGCCCCTGGCGATTAAACAGGAAACAACTCGATTTGAATTACTGACCAAACACATTATTTCACGAAATTACTTTGTGAACAACATTCGGGAATAGTGAGCCACTCAGTTACTATTCTCGTAGAATGCTAAGTCATCGGTTCACTTAGATGAACTTCGGGTTTTCCACGAAGCCATTTCGGCCTTATACAAACCAACACATAATTTATGGCATAAAGTATACGATTAACCGCAATGACCCGTGGCTTGACCACGGACACCAAATTTGGGTTCCATAAATTCAAACAATTCGGTCCCATGTTTTGGGACCGATCAAACGGCCCCTCACGGCCTCATTCAACTCAAACATTAACAAAGTACTTGAATAAAGAATAAAACCCAAATGAGGAGAAGCCCTACCTCATGGGTTGTCGAAAACTCCCGAATCGAATCTAAGTGTAGGCATCCCGCGTAGAAACGACTTTCTTCTTGCTCGAAGACTTAGGACGGTCGGATTGCCCGATATTCTAGAGAGAAGTCAGATGTTCTCTCTCTAAAACCTCCATTTTGGCTCCTTTGTCATTTCTCGACTTTTCCACGTTTTCTCCCTTTAGTTGAGAAGATGAGTACTATTCATTTTTGTCTTATTATCCAACTTAAACAATTCAAAAAATGACATTTATGTCATTCTTTTTCCAGTTTTGACACTCGGCCTATCTCGACCGTCCATTTTCATCATTTCTCTACTCCTTCTCATATGGCCTTTGTAGTGCGTTATATGTAACTTTCGTCGCATCGAAAATCGTTTTACGGCACCCGAAACGCGATGCCTCAAAAAACGTGCCAACTCCGACTGTCTCGGAATTTTACAAAATTTTACGTGCTAGCTAGATTTCGCGAGACGATTCCAACGGTTAAATCCGTTTTGTCATCCAAAATCTAGAGAATAAATTCTGGATTTTTGACCGAAATTACGATTTTGCCCTTTCTCCAGAAATTGGAATTTCTTGGGTCTTACAGTTTGGGGCCTATATATACCCCCTTTATTGTAGTCTTTAGGAGACATTATGGATGAATAAAATTGAAAGTTAGATTTCTCTTTGGTTCTTGAAAGAACTTTTTCAAACTTATCAGTTATTCCGTGGTGTTCATCAAGACTTATCAATCAGATCTTCATCACCAATTGTGGCGTCCTCCTATACCAAGGTTCTTGCTTCACTACAAGCAACGGGTCAAGGTCATCCATCCTAGCCGAAGACTAGAGCAGTTCTTCTAAGATAAATTCGATCACGAGTCTCCTCACAAGTTAGTGGGGTTCGTATCATTGGGTATTAAAGCAACGGTTTCTATTTTTATGGTTTGCCTATCTTTTACGGTTTTTCTTTGTTTGAAACCAACTTAGTTACCACTTTTATCCGTTCCTTCTAAATTCCGTCCAACCCCTAATTTCATTCACAACCTATTATCTACTCCAACACAAGTCTGATTTTCCTTATTCTTGATCGGATGTAATTTTTTTTTGTCTTCCTTTATATTGAACCGTCCATCCCAAGTTGAAAAAAAAAAAAGGAAAAAAATGAAAGGAAAGGAAAAGGATCCGGTCTACAAAATGAAAATAAAAAAAATAAAAATTTCCTATAAGTTTATCATCATTCTAGTTGCTGGAAATCAACTCACCACCATAGTATATAAATAAAAAAATAAAAAAGGTCGATAACAAACTGAGAAATTTTTGGTGTCCATTTTGTTAGTGACCCTAACCTTTATTGCTTTCAGTAAGACTTGAATATTGGTTAACGCCACCAACCTATCCTTTGATTGGTTTTTTATTGAATTTTTGCGGAAAAAAAAAAATTATTTGTTTGATTAGTTCCAAAGGAATTGAAAGAGAGATTATGAGTGGAAAAATGCAAGAGTGGTAAGAACATTAGAGTGAGAAAAAGCCAAATAAATTGTGTGAAAACACGAGTGAACCGAGTGAATCATTCTTTGAGTGAAAACACGTGAGGGAGTGATTTGTGGTTCCTATTTTTTTTATTACTTTTTTTTCTAACCTTGTTTTTTTGCAGCAATATGTCAAACAACGGCACATCCGAAGGTGTGACAGGAGGAATTGACATGAAATTTATTATGGAGGCCTTAACTAGTGATGTAAAGAGGATGTTTAGGGCTAATTGGAACAATTCTAGGAGAGGGTAGAGCAAAGTTTTGAGCATCCACGAAACCCTCCAACAGGGCATAGAAAGGAGAGGCTGCCAAGAAGAGGGGTGTAGGTAGAAAAAGAAGAGTATGAAGGGGATGGTTTTGAGGATGAAACTTATCATGATTCTGTTGTTAGTGACAAGAGGTATGGGTGGACACTTAGAGAAGCTAGGAACTAGGAAGATAATAATTTGGGTAGTATTCAGATGAAGATTCCATCATTTCAAGGAAAGAATTACCCTGAGGTATATCTTGAGTGGGAGAGAAAGGTAGAGACGATTTTTTATTATCACAATTATTCTGAAAATAAGAAGGTGAAACTTGTTGTCTTAGAGTTCTCGGATTATGCCATTGTGTGGTGGGACAAGGCGGTGTGAATAAAGAAGGGATAGGGAGCAGTAGCGGAAATATGGGAAGAGATGAAAAGAGATTATTTAACGGAAAAGATTTGTCAAACTTCTGTGCTTTTGATATCACTATGTTTTATAACATGTTTGGGGTATAAAATAAGATTAAATTTATTCGATTCGAAAAAAAATGACATTTTTATGAAAAAGGGCAAAGCGGTAATTTTTCCACTTTGGAAAAGCCTAGAAAATTCTCTAGATCTCGGATGGCCAGAAAGCGGTTGTGTCGTTAGAATTCGTCTCATGAAATCTAGCTACCACAGCTCGAATTTCGTTAAATTCAGGGCGGTCGAATATTTGCCAGATTTTAGGCGACGGATGAAAGGTGAAACACAGCGGGATTTGAGAAAAATCTCAAAAAATAGTAAATATGTAAGAATATTCAAAGAAAGATTAGGATAAGCGAAGTGAAGGCCCAGGGACGAAATGATTTGTTTCGGAGCTAAAACGGACCAAAAAGTGAAAGAAAAGTGGATACATGGGTCCCATTTTAAATAAAATAAATAAATAAAGGATAAAATGAAAAAAAGAATTTGTCTCATACAGAGACGTGAGAGACGCAGACAGAGAGAGAGCCGACGAGCGTTTTTATTTTATTTTTATTTTATACGAAACCTACTGCTTGATATATGGGGTGGACCGTCAGTTTAGTCGGGTTAAGAATGAAAAGTGCTCTACTCGGCCAGGGGCTACAGAGTGAGTACCAAAAACAAGAAGGATTTTGCTGAGATTTTAATTAAATATTTGGAAGAATCTAATTTTGAAACATTTTCTCGAATCTACGGTTTTAAATGGTCGGGAGTGATCGGACGAGTAGAGCTAGAATTGATGTATCGTGAGCTCGCATAGGTACCAAAATCTTGGAGTTTAGTCAAACTCTGGTGTAGATTTCCTACTTGGAATAAAAAGCCAGATAATGGCATAGGTTGTTTCGGGGTCGGAATAGGCCGTGTGATTTAGTCCCAAAATTTTGGGACTGAATATTAAAATTTTTGGGATGGATTCGGGCTGATCCATTTATATAGAAGAATATAAATTAGATAAAGAATAAGATATATATATATATATATATATATATATATATATATATATATATATATATATATATATATATATATGAATAGATGAATAATAACAAATAAGGAATATATGAAATAGATATATATTAAAAATACATAAGTTAAGAGTATACGATTGGAAACTGACACATGCTAGAAATGCAGTAGTTACATGTATGGTAAAGAATTATGAATACAGTAAATTAAAGTTAAAAGATATATGACAAATGCAAAGATACGATCGTATGATAGAGTACAGGAAGATATAAGTTAACAAGATATAAGATGTTACAAGTAGATGACAGAGATATTATTCGATAGGTTATATACAAATGTTAACCAATACTGTCTGCTAGAATGAATATATAAGTAAATGATATTGAATGCAAGAGTGAATATATGGAATATGAATAGCTAAAACACCTTGAAGAACTGAAATACGATATAGAATAGGCATATATGAAATGATATACATGTATTGTAAAGAAAGAAATATGAAATAGTGATATGAAGTTACAAATATGAGAGGCAATTGAATTAAAGTAATCCTTGATAATATCACGTATGATTCACAGAATATGATAATTATTCGGGAATATGAGATATGTCTTGAGACATAAAATACACATAGGTTATGCGCTAGAGAGGGGGCACGGCCAGAAGGATAGATAGGCATGCCTATAGGGACACAGTTCTTTGCGGCATACGGTTCGAATGTCGAGGCGTTTGGGTCGATGGCCTGCGAATCCGTTTGGATCATTTATACGGCTACTGTTTAGGGTCACATAGTGCATAGCATAGGTGCTTGTCTCGTATAGTGATGATACAACCGGTGCTCTCTGAATGAGAATCATTGTCTCGTACGGTGATAGTACCTTCGGGTACACTCTGATTATTTCAGTATCCGCTACAAAGGTAATTTAGGACAGCAAAACCTAAAGGAAATGACATGTATAGAATATCGACATGATATGAGAAGCATAACACTCTTATACGATGAAGTATAAACCAGTTACAAGAATAAGAAGAAAAGTACAAGATGATAGTATATAAAAAGTACAGTACATGAAAAGCATATGAAAAAAATACAGTATATGAAAATATGTAATCTGAGTATATGAAGCACGAGTATATGAATATCATATGAGCATTATGGTATATGACGATGTCAAGATGAAAAGCCACGAGTATATGACTATAAGCATGAAAGTATAACAGGAAAACGATTATATGAAATTAACGGTATGCGAATATAGGTATACAAGAAAATAGTACATAGACGTACATGAATGCGAGTATATAGAAAGTACAAAGTATAGTACCACGAAAAAGATATGAACAAGTAAAAATCTGAAGAGTAGAGAAAGAAAGGTATATGAAAAGTATAGTATATGAAAACACATGAAACCATATATGAAAACATATGATATTATATGATATGATAGTAAAAGTATAGATAGAAGATATGTCAAAGACATAGAATAATAAGTTATAGAATGAATATGGAAGATGCAAAGTATAGAAACGAGAAATACGGGAAAGTATAGATAAGGCTATGCAGGCATGAATATATATGGAAAAGATTGATATACAATAGAGATATTAAAAGATGATAAGTAATAAAAGTTATATATGAATATGTATAGATATATGAAATGCATATGTATAAGCTTGTGACAGTCACCATTGGTGGTTGTCTGTGCTTATGTTCCCATAGCATCAAGAAGCTTGGCGCGGTGTTCAATCGTGTAGGTACAGAAGCAGAAGACAAGGATAGAGGACAGGACATTCCACATCAGCAGCGCAGGCCATCTCAGAGATAGGTGCTCACCGCACTATTCCGTAATCTCTGATTTTATATGTATAGTTTTGTAATAGTACAAGTAAAGGGACTCTAGTATATGTGTATAAATATGTTGGATCACAACTCGATGGTATTTTATTGGTATATGTATATATGATTTTTTATTCTTCAAAAATTATTATTATCGGAGTGGGCCCATAACCCACAGGTATAGATTTAAGATTTGAGAAGATCAGTATAAAGAGTCCCAGTCCCGAAAGTGACACCCTCGCTTGACATCCCTTCGGGTGCCGGGTTGGGGGCGTCACAACTTCCTACTACCAAGAGTTGTACAAAAAGTTGCAAAACCTGAGGCAAGGCAACCGTAGTATGGAGGAGTATTATAAGGAGATGGAGGTTGCAATGGCTAGAGAAAATATTGAAAAAGATCGAGAGGCTACAATGGCGAGGTTTCTGGTGGGTTTAAACTGAGAGATTCAAAATATGGTGGAATTGCAACATTATGTGGAGTTGAAGGATATGGTGCATATGGCTATCAAGATTGAGAGAATCAAATTCAAGATGAGTAGTATATGCTCGATTCATGCACCTAGTCAGAGTTCATCCACTTGGAAGTTGAATCAATGGAGGAAGAAAGAAGCACCTAGTGAGCCCCAGCGGAACAAAACAAAGGTGACCAGCCAAGGAAATCAAGGTAAATTTGATTCTTTCACTAATCGGAATCGTGATATTAATTATTTTAAATTCCAAGGCAGGGGTCATATAGCAAGCCAATGTCCGAATAAAAGAGTTATGGTGATGGGAGACAATGGTGAGATTGAAACAGACCAAGAATCGAATTGCAATTCTATTCCATCCTTGGAGGTTGCCGATGATGAGGAATACGCCTCCCAAGGAGAATTGTTAGTTGCAAGGAGGGCTTTAAGTGTGCAAGCCAAAGAAGAGAACAAGGTGCAACGAGAGAACATTTTTCACACTAGGTGCCACGTCCAAAACAAGGTATATAGTGTGATCATTGTTGGTGGGAGTTTCACTAATGTCGTTAGAACCACCACATTGGAAGAAACTAGAGTGCCCAGTAAGCATCCTCGACCATGTATAGTTGGATGATAGTGAGGAATTGTGGGTGAAAAAGCAAGTGCTCTTATCATTTTCAATTGGGAAGTATCATTATGAGGTTCTTTGTGATGTTGTCCCTATGTATGCTTCTCACATCTTAGTAGGCAAGCCTTGGCAATTTGATAGGAGAGACAACCATAACAGTTTCAAGAATCATTTCAGTTTCATGAAGGACAAGAAGCTTTTAACTCTTGTACCATTGACACCAAAACAAGTGTATGAAGATCAAGTGAGGTTAAAGAAAGAGTGTGTAGCGACCCCCGAGCCCGACCCGACCCGGTTGGCGAATTCGAAGCTAGCTCGAAGGCGCTGGTGAAGCCATTAATCAAATCCGCTTTAGCAATTACATTTCATGATCACGGGACGCCCGGTTGCAATTCTTTTAGTTATCGTTTTATTTCAATTTTAGTTTTCAAAAGTGTCGCGACCCGAATCCCCGCCTCGACCCGGTTGGTGGATCCAAACCGGGTCAGTTCTCCGACATTTCAATTATCTTCTCAAAACGTTTTGTTTGTGTTATTCCATTCTAGACTTTTTAATTACGCGGAAGCATTTCATTTTGGGCAAGCCCATAAACATTTACAATTAACAAAATGCATTTACAAAATAAGAGTTCAAAGTTCAAATTTTTTTACAAAATATCAATGTTCGAAGAAATGGAGTGAATGCATGTGACAGAGCATACTCCGCAATTCTTTCTCTATGACTCTGAGCTCCTCGATCTTAGGTCTTGCTTCACTGTCTATCACTCGGTACCTGCGCATTGATAAAACATTACGTTAAGCATTTTCATCACTTAGTGGTTCTATACAGTTCTCTATTCCATTTTGATTCCAATATATATATATATATATATATATATATATATATATATATATATATATATATATATATATATATATATATATATATCATGCATTTAATAAAATAATATCTTATAAAGTGCAATGTAATGCAAAAGATGTATACAAAATACTTTTTTATATCATGTTTAAGCTTTTCGGTTTGTGATTTCACATATAGCTATAGAGTCAACATTCACGACAGATTCAGTTGGTGAATCCTGTCATGTTTGTCATTCAGTAGTAATGTGGTTTTACATTCAATATTACCATCTCACATATGGCTATAGGAAATCGGCATTCGCGGCGATTCAGTTGGTAGATCACGTCACATTGTCGTCCGGTAGCAATGTGGTTTCACATTCAACGTTCGGTTACCTTCGCGGGTCCGGTTGGTGAATCAGTCATATTGGTCATTCAATATTACCATCTCACATATGGCTATAAAGCGAAGCATTCCAGCCCAGTTCGGTTGGTGAATCACATGCTTGTTTGTCGACCGATAACAATGTGATTCCATCCAACAATTAAAGTTTACCTTCGCTGTGGTCAATTGGTGAGGAGTCAGTCATGTTGGTCATTCAATACCCACACTTCAAATCGAACAATTTAATGCAATAAATTCACTTATAGTTCAAATACACGCATACATGCGAGACATTTGACAAGCATTTCAAATACCTAATAATTCAAATCGATATATATATATATATATATATATATATATATATATATATACTATATATATACATATATATATATATATATATATATATATATATATATATATATTTCTAAATAAGGCAAAATTTGAGAACAAATAGGAACAAGAACAAGCCAATTATCGATTCCTTTTCTCTTTAAATATCGATCTAGATTAGGGTTGTGCGTCTTCATCCTCACCTAGTCAAATACAAATTCTTCACTCTTAGTGGTTAAGCAATTAATCATACTAAAAGAATATCGCCAAGGCGAAGCAAAGCTTCGTCGAGGTGGCGAGGTACGGTACATTTTTCACTTAGTCTCATTCTTATTTGAACCCCCATTAATCGTTTCTTAGGGTCCCTAAACAATTGGTATACGAATACGGGACTTAACGGTGCAAAATAAGCAAAAACAGGGCTGTTGGAAGTAGTGGTACCGGTACCACTTTGACCCGATACAGTACCAGTTATGCCTGCCCGATCGGTTCGATGCCGATTGCCTTGCATCCTGATGCCGGTACCACTCAGCGATGTCGGTACCCCCTACGAATTTTGCCCAAAAATGTTGAGTTTAACATTTTCACTCATTTTCTTTCCATAAATCTTCTCAGTCTGTCCATATCAAATCCTGTGAATCCACTTTAAAACAACTCCAAGGTGGTTTAGAATCAATGAAAACCCTTTTCTCCAAGTTGGAGCTTCCCCAAAATCAAAAATCAAGCCGGATGATGTTAGGGTTTTTGGTTATGTGAACCTCTTAGTCTCTTCTTGCCCATGTTGCTTGGTCTCTTAGGACCAAGAAATGGGAAGCAAAGCCAACCAAAACTTGATCTCTTGGAAACCCTAGCTCTTTCTCCCTTTTTCTCCTCTCTTCTTCTCCAAAAACGGGATGAAGCCAGAAATGAGCCAGGAGCCACTTTGGTCTTAAAAATCTCACTTAATTGCAAGGCCATGTTTGGCCCTTCCACCTATTCTCAATTCTCATTTTCCCCTTTTGGTCTTAGATACTTATTCCTCATAAGGCCTTGTTTGGCCACCAAATCATTTTCCATTTTAGTCTCCTATTATACAATTTGGCCATTCATTTATCATAAATTCACTTAGACATTTATTTTTTATAAAAATTGACCCTTAGGTCCCTATTTTACAAATTTCCACATTTGCCATTTTTCACTTAGGTTATTTAAGGTTGATCAATTTACCTGTTTATATAATATTAAATCATGTGATCACCTTTCCATTTTTATAATTTATCAATTTATCAATTTCAGGAAAACCCAAGTTTAGCTCAATTCATACTAGGAATATATAATAAGAATTATTATAAAATTCTAGGGTATTTTGAGAGCGTCAGTGTGATTAAAGAAAGATGAAAGAAAAGAAAAAGAAAGAAAAACAAGAGAAAAAGAAATTGAGAGAAGGAAAGAGAGTGAGAAAAGAAAGAGAGTGAAAAGATAAAGTAGACAACGAAAAATGAAAGAAAACAGAAAAAGATCAAGAAGTGAACGATGAAAAATGAGGGGAAACAAAAAGAAAGGAAAGCTTCTATACAAAAGATAGTGAGCTCAAGATTGCTTTTTATTCTAATAAGCCTATGTTTGTACTTTTGTACAAAGAAACGCTTTTGAACATTAACAATCTTGAATCTTCTTTGCCTAGTGTTGTTTCTTCCTTGTTACAGGAGTTCAAGTATGTAATCCTCGAGGATGATCCTTGTGGTTTGCCACCCAAGGAGACAAAATAGCTTCAAAGCCAAGTGAAGGAATTGATTAGTCCATGTGTTATACATGTATTACTTGGCAAAAGAATCCTATGGAGGATGTGTATTTCTTTTCATGTGTCATCAACTCATAACGTATAGTTTAAGGTCGAGAAGAGGGGAATGATGAGAATCAAAGCACAAAGGATCCGTGATGCAGGAGCTTCTACAACATACATTGGGAATTTAATCTTAATTATGGAAAATTCAGATTCAAGAGACTGTGAAACCTTGGAGACACTAAATATATTTCTAGTTCCAAGTATTTTGAGTTTTTTTTACTATTTCGATTTGGAGTTGTTTTATTTTAGAAATATTTGTTCTCCAAGTCAAAAGAGAAGTTTCTTTATTTAATTTAGGAAGTTTGTGTGAGGCCCCAATTCCCGGGGGTTCGTTGACTACGTCCCAGCCGCGGAATCTTTGGTGGATGTGGGGTTGCAGGCGCCGCTCATGAATCGGGCGAGTCTCCTTTGTACGGGGCTCTGCCCAAATACAAAACACATGTATAGCCTGTCCCCGAGAACATCCGATATCATGGTCGCAAACGACCGCTTGGGCCCAATACAACACTACTCATCAATATATATATCCAACTATATCCAATAGTTTCTAGAGTTCAATTGTTTTTACTCTTGTACAACATATATTAAAATTAAAACAATTCTAATACATGTAGAACCATCAAAGTCACATTCCGCTCTCTTCTAAAACTCAGTCTCTAGGACGAGCCGTCTCCTCGCACGCTCCTTTATGCATGGAAATAGTATCTGGCAAGATTTGACTAATGCTGTTAGTGAATCACCTAAATGGAACACTCTCCACCTAAGTGCATATGCAATGATCCAAAGTAAACACACATTCAAGCAAATGCATGATCTAGCAGAATGTCTAGCCAGACCATCTACGTACAAAGTCCTCACGACTCCCTCACACTTTCGCCTAAGCCTGTATGGTATTATGTTTATTTGTGGACAACCCTCCGTTATATATATCAATTGAGGCCGTCTTAGGCGATTTGATATTGTTATGGACTACCCTCCGATGTATATCAATTGGGTCGTCTCCAACGATTGATATTCTTGGTATGGACTACCCTCCGATAATTATCATTTTTAGACAACCCTCCGAACCCATTTTCTTTAGACTCATCTCATTCCTCACTCTACCCAGTCACAGAATTGTCCAGTTCTGCATATGGAATGCATGATGCCAATTCCATTACGGTCTATAACACATGCGAATATATAAACATGCATATATTGCATAAAATTAAATCACACAATCATGTGTGTTTGCATTTCATCTACATCAAAATTAAAGCTCATGAGCTATGAGATAAACACAAACAATTCCTTAAATTACCCAGGCAAAACATTAATTCACAAAAATTATTTTTGTGAACACTATTCTCGAGAATAGTGAAACCCTCGGTTACTATTCCCGGAAAATCACCAATCGTCGGTTCACTTTGTGAACCTAAATTTCACGGCCATTTCCGGCCTCAAACACATCAAAATACAATTTATCCAATAATTTCCAACATAAACAGCCCCAAAGTTGCAGAGACCTGATCCACGGATTATGCAATAAATTCCGCAATTTTTCACACGTAAGTTAGTTTGGATTAGTCAAGCGGCCGTTGAGGCCTCAAACCATCCGAAACATTGTAAAACACTTAAATAAAGTGTAAAACCTAAGTAGGGAGGAACCCTTACCTCACGGAGTTTGTCAAAAATCCTCAAATCCGGTGTCCATGCGTAGCCCGCTCCGCGTAGAGCGACTCCTTCTTGCCCGAAGACTTGAGCGTCAGTTCAGAAAACTTAGAGAGAAGTCTAACCTTCCTCTCATTAAACACCATTTTACAGCTCACCAGGACCTTTACGGTTCAATTCACGTTTTGCTTTTTAGAATTGTGGGAGACAAACACTATTGAAGATGTTTTGTCTTTCCCATAAACAATTCCATTAATACGTTATATCCACTATTTTCCCGGTTTGACGTCGGCACTATCTCGGCCGTCCATTTTCATACTCTCTACTCATGCCACTTGGAACATGGAGTACGTGTTATATCTGACTTTGTCACGCCATCGCTTTATGACTTCCCGAAATGCGATGCCTCAGCGTGTCAACCATTTGTCGAATTTGGCGAGTCGATGTGCTAGCTAGATTTCACGAGGCGATTCAACGGTGAAATCCGTTTTGTCATCCGAGATCTAGAGAATAAATTCCGGATTTTTTGCCGAAATTACGATTTTACCATTTTTCCAGAAATTGGAATTTCTCGAGTCTTACAGTTTGTTTTTCTAGTCAAATAGGAGTTTTTATTTATTTTTAGAAAAGATTTGCTTTTAGGAGTTGCTATTTCGTTTTATAAACATTTGCTTTTAGGAGTTACTATTTCTTTTAGAAAGATTTGTTTTTAGGAGTTGCCTTATTTTGATTTAAAAAGTTTGGGGCCTATATATACACCCTTTTTTGTAGTCTTTAGGAGACATTATGGATGAATAAAATTGAGAGTTAAATTTCTATTTGGTTCTTGAAAGAACTTTTTCGAACTTAATCAAGACTTATCAATCGGATCTCCATCACCGATTGTGGCATCCTCCTATACCAAGGTTCTTGCTTCACTATAAGCAACAGGTCGAGGTCATCCATCCCAGTCGAAGACTAGAGTGGTTCTTCTGAGATAAATTCGATCATGGGTCTCGTCACGAGTTGGCGGGTTCATATCATTTGCTACACTCGTGAACTCTATCGAAAATGGGCATATTTGCAGATCCCAAATTTGGCTAGTCTTAGTTTTGTTTTATTTATTTTATTATCATATTTTGATTTGATTTGACTTGATTGTGGTTCTTTCCTTTTGAAGAACTTTTTTCTTTTCTTTTTTTAAAAGAAACTGATCGAACAGGTTCAGAAGTCAAAGAGAGAGTTCTTTTTGTTTAAAGGAAAGCATTCCAAGTATGTATGGATTATCTTTATTTAATATGTTTTAATAGGTTGAATCTCTTCTTAATTTCATGACATAAATCCATTGGTGGTTGTTCTAGTTAATATAATTTGTATTTGAGAGATTTCATACAAAGTTTTTTTTTTAGATCATCCTTTTACTATGGCGGTTTTGATTTTGGTGTAGTGGTGCTTATCTTTCAGATTTTAGTTTTTTCATTTCTTTATTTATGTATTACAATTCTTAGATTTTTGAACTTTTAAATATTCTTAGTTTTACTTTTTAGATTTTTTCATTTTTTTTATTTATGTACTATATAGCTCTTAGATTTTTGGACTTTAAATATTCTTAATTTTAGTTTTCAGATTTTAGATTTTTTTTTTTTTTACAAACTACAATTCTTATTAATCTTCACACTCATAGGATTAAAATGAATCAATGTAACTTTTATTAGTTTAATTTTTGTAAAATGAGCTAGTTTGACTTTTATGGATTAATCTTTCTAAAACTAGTTAGTTGAATTTTCATTAGTGTAATCTTGTGAAATGAGTAAGTTATATTTTCTTCTAACTTCTGTACAAATTTTATTTTATTAGTTTAACTTTTGTAAATTAGTTGGTTCAACTTTTATTAATTTAATTCATGTAAAATTGGTTAGTTTAATTTTATTTTAGTTTAATTTCATAAAATTAGTTATCTCACTTTTCTTTAATTTTTCTAGTAGCTTATAATTTTAGCTTCCATATTCTGTTCTTATTCTATACTAGTAGACATTCTAGTTTCCATATTTTGTTTTCATTATATATATATATATATATATATATATATATATATATATATATATATATAATCCCTGAATATTTTAGTTTTATATAATATTTTCATTAAATCTATTTTTTTTACTAGTGAATATTTTAGTTCCCATATTTTGTTTTAATCTATATTTTAACTAGTGGATGTTTGTGTTTTTACTAAATCTACTTTTTTGTAACTATTGAATATTTACTTTTATATTTATTTTCATAAATCTATTTTTAAACTAGTAAATAATTTAGCTCTTATATTATTATTTTTATTAAATCTATTTCTTTTTAAACTATTGAATATTTTAGTTACCATATTATTTCTCATTACATCTGTTTCTTTATTGAATGACACCTAAGATCATATTTCGCACCCATATTATTAATGTAAAACCCGGAAAAATTTAAATTTTTCTGAACAATGGCAAAAACATTAAAAATTGCCGAAATTGTTCAGAGAAATCTGAAATTTTTTTCTAGATCTCGAATGACGAAATGGACTTCACCGTTGGATTCGGCTCACGAAATCTAGTTACCTAGACGAATTTCGTTAAATTCCGAGACATCCGGATTTTCACGATTTTCGAGGCGTCAGGTGCCTGATGAACCATAAAAACAGGATTTTTGAGAAAAATATCGAAAGTAGAAAAAAAAATTTAAGTAAAGTTCATTTAAAATAAATTGAACTTGAACCGGGATGAAATAAAATATTTCGAAGCAAAAACAGACCTGAATGGGTCACGGACACGTGGCGCAACGTGGGCCTTGTCTTTAAAACTTAAGGATAAGTTAGAAAATGTCGAATTGGAGAGAGGAAGAGGGGATTTTCTGGTGGAAAAAAAAAATTAAATAGAAACGTGAGAGAGAGCAAAGAGGGAGAGAAAGAAATAAAACATTCCAACCTTCTTCCTCCGATCCCTAGAATTCCGCGGTCGAATTATTGACAAGTGAAAGTTCATCACCATTGAGGCTACGCGTGGGTACCAAAACCAGTTTCACGATAGTTCAATGAGGTTAAAATCAAAAGTTTAAGGTTTAGAAAGTGTCCATGGGACTTCCTAGGTTTTCTTATACGCTTCAAGAGGTAGGTATTATTCTTACTTTGGTTTATTTTCCATTCTAGGGGCTGTTTGGCTGTTTTTTCCCAAAGGAGATGTTTGGCAAAATAATGGGTTATCGGAATAGTGCCCTATTTTGACCCTATATGATGTCCAGTTTTTGGGGCTGATTTTCAGTTAGAAAAAGGGAGAATTTGGACTAGTATCCTTCAAGGAAATTGTATCCCTATATGAGAACTTGATTTTAGGATTTTGAATCTCTCAAATTGGACCTCTATAACCCAAGTTATGGTCCATTTTTCGGGACTGTCATAGGTTGTCCTGTTTTGGCCGAACCTACTGTCCAGATTTTTTTGAACTTATTTTTGGTTGGAAAAAAGTGAGAATTTGGACTAGTATCCTCCGACGTGAACTGTTGGACAACTTTTCAAAGCAATTCTTCGGACAACTTTCCGATATAATTTTCTTTGACAACCCTCAGATTTTTTATTCGTTTGTGGACATACTCTGATAATCAATTATGAGTCAACCCTCCGAAAAACATGTCATGCACTCACACTTACGGTTCTAGGATGCCCCAGTGCATATGAAATGCAATATGTCATTTCACAACAATTCATGTTAATATATTCAAGCATGCATATATTAACAAATTCACACACAAACAACATGTTATTCATTTTTCCAACAATAACACACAAAATGGCCTAAATCTCGGATCCATAGAAAACAGGGCACCTCTTAGTCCCTTCACGGTTCGTCATAGAATTATTGGGATACCAAAACACATCACAAAACCCAAAGGCATCCAGTCCGTGCTCAGAGCCAAACCTGTCTGATCGGGCGTCCGAGAAATAGTCCCAAAATCTTGTCGAGATAGTTATGACAATCTAAAGAATTTAACCCAAGCGTGACAGTCCCGAAATTCAGCCTGAACTATCAGTAAAACAGTCCCGAAAATTCCTACACTCAGTCCAAAATTTTGGGGGTAGGAATTCTGACCTTTCATGACCTCTAAGCGATCCGAACCATTAAATGACACTAGGGTGAAAATAACACAAGTAGGAAAATTTCATACCTCGTAGAGTTTGACGAAACTCCAAGATTTTGGTACCCACACGTAGCTTTCGATGCGTGGATGAACTTTGCCTCTGTACTCCCGGGTGAAATCCACTGTAATTCAGATTTAGTAGATGCGAGAAAAAAAGCGAAGATAAGAAAAAAAAAAATATATCTCTCTCAGTACACTCTCTTCTCTCCCATGCCCGTTTGACTTTTCTATGTTTTTTTTTTGTTTTTATCTTTTTTATTTTTATTTTTATTTTTATTATTTTTATTATTATTATTATTATTATTATTATTATTATTATAGATATATGGTTCATATTGCTTTATTCGGGTCCGTTTCTGCGAAACAATTTATTTCCTTTCAGTTCACTTTATTTTAAATGAACTTAACCCAAGCTATTTCCTGACTTCAGAGATTTTCGTAAAAATCTCGTTCCTAGAGTCACTGGCAATTTATCACCTAGAAAATCGGGAAATTTTTCGATTGTCTCAGAATTCGACGAAACTTTTTTGAGTTACTAGATTTCGCGAGACAAATTTAACGGCGCGGTCCATTTTGTCATATGAGATCTAGAGAATTTTCTAGGCTTCCCTAAACCCTTTTGACAATTTATTATTTTTATTAACATTTTACCATTTTTGAAAATTTCTAATTTTCCCGAGTTTTATAATAATTTATTTTTCAGTATTCTAATATGCACCAATCTATAATTTATTTTCCAATATTCCAATATATACTAATCTATATTCTTCTTAATGTAATGATTATTTATCTTATTGTGCCCACTATTTTATTAATTCTTCTTATTAATTCTGTACTTTCTCATTTTCCATATCTTTTTAGTTTTCTTTAAGTAAAATTCATTTTTTTTCTCAATTTTTTTTATCAAACATCTAAAATTCATTTATCAAAATACAATTTTGTAAACTATCTTACCTCCAAATGCTCTTTTAAATCATAATCCAAATTCTTATTTCCTTAAGTTCTTTATTATTATTTTTATTTCATAAATCAAATGTATATTCTTTAAAATTCGAATTCTAATTTCTTCTAAAGTTCCCAATTTCAAATTTTTTTTTTTTAATTTCAATCCTGTTCAATTTTTCAAAATTTTATTTTCAACTTTTTTTTAAAGACTTCAAACCACAAGATTGATTCTATAATTCCAATAAAAATGGAATCTTGTGGGATCAATTCATTGAATAGATAAATGAGCTGTACCCGACATATCCTTTTGCTAAATGCTTAATAATTCAATTCATAGTATGATTTATAATTTGTGTATAATTATTCTGCATTTTTTATCATGCTAACATTGTTTCTCATAAATAGCGCTCTTAGGCCACACTAAGGTGTACGTCTTGCCTCACTTTAGCTTTGTATTTATTTGTTAAAATTTTCTCTTGATGTGTTTTTGATGTATTATTAATTATCATTTGTGGTATCCATAGATTGATTAGTTAGTTGTCCTATTTTGTTTACCTTGATTAGTATGGACCTAACCTAAGGGGTTTAGATAGGTGTTACGGTTAGTCACTGTACATTTCCGATAAGTAACCTAACCTCTTGACCTAGATTCGGTTTTTCTTAGATCTACTTTTTCCACCAGGAGTCACCGTTTAGGTTTTATTTTCATTTTAAAAATAAACAAAAATAAGTGGCAATTCTAAACAAATTTTAAAAATAGTTTTTCAAAATATAAAAATAAGTTTATGTTATAAATAATTCATTGAGAAATGTGAATGACCACACACTTACCAATGAATCATTATGGATGCACTTATTATTGTATTAATGAAGACCCCTATATATATGGGATCCCTGATAATGAAATCAAGAGTAGAAAAAGGACCTTTAAAGTTCTCTCTTTCTTCACTCAGTTTCTCTTCTCCTTTCTTCATTTTTTATAACACATTATCAACACGAGAGCTCAGACAAACAAAGTCACAAAACCAGTAAGGTATTTTGAGTATGTATTTTTCCTTTTTCCTTTTCTTTCTTTCTAAAAAAATTTTATAACCAAAAGCTATAAAACTGGACATTATTCATAGCCTAAAGTTATGAAAATCAAAGTTGATAAAGATTTCTTCTATCCATTGATTTATAACACAGAAAATATACACTCTTCTATGTGATAGAATGAGAAATTTGAACCAGCCCTCCAAGTTCTCATTTTAAAACACCACTTGAGCTTAGATATATTATTATTAACTTTTAAGTTATTAAGTTGCCATTTTCTTATATCTTTTCACTTTATTCATATACTGTTAATTATTTCAGAAAATGACTAATATCACCAAGCTCGAATTTGCTGCCCTTGATATTTAGGGCAATAATTATTTATCTTGGATATTGGATGCTGAAATCCACTTGGATGCTATGAATCTTGGAAATGCTATCAAAGAAGGAAATACCACATCCCAAGAGGATCGCACTAAAGCTTTAATATTCCTTTACCATCATATTAATGAAGACCTCAAAAGTGAATATCTTATGGTCAAGGATCCATTGATCCTCTATAAAAGTTTAAAAGAACTGTATGACCATCAAAAGACCATAATACTTCCAAGGGCCCATTATGATTGGGTTCATTTACAATTACAAGATTTTAAGTCAGTCAGTGACTATAACTCAACCTTGTTCAAAATTAGCTCTTAGCTAAAATTATGTTGAGAAAAGGTCTTGGATAAGGACCTGCTTGAGAAAACATATACCACTTTTCACTCCTCTAATATGCTCCTACAACAGCAATATAGAGAGCGTCGTTTTACCAAATATTCTAAGTTAATTACATGTCTCCTTGTAGCTAAGCAGAATAATGAATTGTTATTAAAAAACCACTAATCTCGCGCTATCGGATCTTGTTAACCGGACCAAAAGATGTATACAAATTTATGACATCATCACCTAAGGACTATTATCTAATCCCCGGCAACAATACCATAAGACTCGTTAAGACTACATCAATAAATTGTTATGGATCAAAACACCTATTCAAATTTGAGACTTATTACCCAAGGACTGTCTATCCACCGATAAATAAACCATTAAACTTGAGTGTGAGTTTCTTTAAGTATCACTTGATTAAAGATATTTTGTAAGAGTAAACCATTTCGTGTGGTTTTTGATCCCGGTATCTTTGCAAGTGCCTGGTCGACAAGTAATAAAATGGATTTAAGTCCGGATAACCGATCCCGCGAGATCTAAAATTTTCGATCATTACTTGAACTACTTAAGCTCCATACTATTTGGACGATAATACGATAGTGAGATTTTGCTTTGAAAGCTTGAAATGAATGAAGTAAAGAAAAATGGATGAACAATAAATGAATTGAATATTGAAATATCAAAATAACAAATTTAGATTTAACAGTTATCTCTAAAGAAAACATTGAATAATCAAGTATTGTGAAGAATCGATTCCTCTGATCACATCTTGCATCTTTGGTTTTACGAGACTACAAGTCTTTAAAACTAGTCCAAGGATTAATATAGGTATTTGGATCTCTCCATACCACACAGGTTCATCATCTCACCTTAAGCTGTTTCTCTCGAACACGGGGTGAAATACTTCTTACAAAACTAGTTGCCTTGTTACGGGTATTTTTCTTTCTCAATACTTCATACCCACAACATGAATGGGACTGAGCTCCCTTCAAGTGAGTCATTGCTGAGGGTTTTTATCTGGTTCTCACCCTCAAAATTAGAATAGCTTACTCTTTCCTTTGGTAGATCCTTGCTAGCACGGGATCGAATTCACTATTCAATTTAGGTGAACTCTCATCTATAGAATTTATAACTCGCTCAACTCGTTCTACAGTTCTGGCGAGAAAGATGTATTAATTTAAATATCTGGGGCGCATTAGATCCAGCAATATCAGGTTCAAATACCTTCCGAAATTGTTTCTTACTCTCGGGGAATGCCTTCTCTAATTCAGTCTGCCCAGGAGGGCCTCCCACGGAAATCGGAGGCTGAAACAACCTCGTTATGGAGTGCGAGGCGAAATTGGGATCAATTCAAGAACACATAAAACCGGCAAAGTCGATTTAAACATCAGTTCGGCTATTATGAATGAAATCACTGGGAAAGATTATTTCGACAATAGCGATCAATTCAATGGAAGATGGGTTTAAATTCTTGATTATACCATCTGATGGCTTCTTGATCAAGAAAACCAGCGTAAATTAGGCTAGGTGTTCGAATCCCAGAATTTATCTGGAAATTCAAACAACCAGACAGTAATTTTAAGAAATAAACATCTGCAATCAGCTCAATCCTTTACAACTAACGTTCAAATCCAAATTAGAACGAAATACAAACTAATCTAATCTAAAATAAAATGGAAGAAAAAAAACGAAAACAAAAGAAAAGAAAAGAAAATAAAAAAATACGAGAGCCTTGACAACAGGATTTCTCTTTCAGAGTCGCCAAGATGCTTTCTTCGTAGGCTGTGTATTTATAGGGTTCTGAAGTTGGGCCCTAATTTCGATGCACCTCATTGTGGATTTCAAGTTAACTGGCCCAGTTTGTTGATACTGTCGCGACATCGAGTCCTTATGCGCGTTACTCACATTTGTCTGGTCTTTGTCGAAGCCTTTGTTTGGTTGCGACATGTCTTTGGTGGAGCTGATGTCGCGACAGCTTAAGGACGTCGCGACCTTAACTGTGTGCATTTGATGTCGCGACAAGTGGATGTTGTCGCGACCTCTTTCTCTCTGTAGTGGTTGTCGCGACCTCTGGATGTTGTCGCGACTTCCCTTCTCTTACCAATGTTGTCGCGACCACTGAATGATGTCGCGACTTCCCTTCTGTGTAGTTGATGTCGCGACAGCTTGATGTTGTCGCGACCTTCTGGTCTTTGCAATTGATGTCGCGACATCCAGGTGTTGTCGCGACCTTCTCTTCTTACAAGCATTGTGTGACGCTTCTTGTTGTCTCGACTTCGCCACGTAAATTGTTGCCGCTGACGGCTCGGTATTTAATCGCTACCTCTTTTCTTCACTATTGCTGTCGCGACCTCTGAATGATGTCACGACCTTCTTTCTTGAGCTGATGTTGTCGCGACTTCTTTCTCATAGCCGATGTCAGCGAGCCCACGCTCCCGGTCAGTCATTGATGTCGCGGTTGCATCCAGATGTCGCGACATCATGTCATACTCTTCCAATTCACAGTTGGCAGGCGCCAGTTTCTTCAGCTCATTTATTTTGTTTCAAGTCAAGCTTCATTTGCGGCGGAGTTTGGCTGTTGCAGCTTTGAATCATGCATTTTGATTCTTGTCAAAGCTCACGACATCGAGGTCCTTTCATCCTTGTGCGCCTTTCTTTATGACACCTTGACGATTATATCGTGCCTTTCATCCACCTTCTGCTCATTTTCTGCAAAAATTCTTCACTCTTGAAATTCTCTGCTATATAAGCAGTTTGGTTAGTTATTCCATGTTTACGCACATAAATCGGTCTTTTAGATAAAAATAGATCGGAAAAAATGGACTAAAATAGATGACTTTTAAGCTCGTCGGCTCCCTGAGCTTAAAATTTTGCTTGTCCCCAAGCAAGAAAAGAAAATTTTGTTTGTCCTCAAACAAAAAGGACATTTTTACGTTGATACATTTATGCGATACTTGACCAATTTAATTGAAATTGAAATTGCATTCTTTTCTTTGTATTCGACTTTAAGTCGGATAAAGGTTAGTTTCTACTGATCGGGTATACATAGCAGGAAATTGTTGAATTTGTTTTACAAACAGTACAGTTAATTGATTGCGCTTTGAGAGAGAAGAGAGAGAAGAGAAGAGGGGGGGGGGAGAGGAGAGAGAGAGAGGAGAGGAGAGAGAGAGAGAGAGAGAGAGAGAGAGAGAGAGAGAGAGAGAGAGGAGAGAAGAGAGAGAGAGAGAGAGAGAGAGAGAAAGTGGACAGTTTTCTTTCTCATTTTCTTAATAAGTCAATTAATCATAGGGGGATGCTCACCCAGTTTTTGATCTTTCACGATTTACCAAATTCCATAGGCTTGTTGTTCATATTGATCTCTACTAATGTAGGTGATTACAACCTTCAAGATCAATCAGGTCTTTTGGGCTTGTAATGTTAGGTTTGGGTAAGGGGTAGGATGGATTGAATTTTTAGGTTAAGATTACCAATACTCCTTTTTCCCTTCTTACTCATCTGCTGTCCCCTTTTCCTCCTTGTAATTTCCTTAATAAGCTCCCCGAACTTCATGTTTGGGATACCTATGATTTTCTTCTATTCAAAGCGTATTCCCATTTCTCATTCATAATTCCAAACTGGGGAAATTTTCTTTCTTGTCACCTTTCGGGAATAGTGCAATGTTTTGTGCTTCTTTGACTTTCTAACACTCTTAACGAACTTTGGGTTGTAACTCCCATATAGATGGCATTGAGGTACTAGGTGTTGAAACACCCACACAAGAACTTAATTGTTCAAGAGAGTTAGGCCACAAGACAAAACAACCTATTCCCTTAAGCCTTCTTTTCTGTTGTATTTCTTTTTCTCTTCATTCCCTTTTTCTGTATTTTCTCCTTGAGTTCCTCAAAAAATTTACACTCCCACAAACTTTATTTGTTCCTCTCTTTTTGAGTTCTTTGGTAATCACAGGTTCTTTAGAGGATTGATTCTGCATAATGGGTTGGTGTCTCCATTGGCTTCTTTCAAGAATAAGGCTTGTTTTGGCTCAATTTCTGGAACTAAAGTGTATGCCATTAGCATATGAATAGGGATAGCTAGAATGAAGCAAACTTTCCAAGAATGGCTGCATCATTTCTGTTGATTGTATCCACTGGGTTTCGCCTTGATCATTAATCCTAGCAAAGTTCTAGAATTTGGGTTGATTAAGCGTGACTAACTCCCAAGGATTTCTTGACTCATATCAGTGGATGAGAATTTAAATGATGTTATTTCCAACAGGTTCCTTGACTCACTGTTCATACCACAAACTCAAAGAAGGTATTTTGTTCCTTGATTAACCAAAAACCTTCCTTATTCTAGACTTATCAGCAAAAATTCAAACTAAATCACAATTTATGTTTCAATTAAATTGCCTGTGTCAACTAGCCCTTATTATTAATTTTTTTTTTTCAATTAGTTCATTCATCCTATATTCTAATCAACTAACCTATGCTATGTCATCATTTTCATTACTGATATATTTCTCTTTGTTATTCTTCTAACAATTAAACATAAAAGTAAACACAATTTGACTTTAAACAACCAACGTAAACAAATTTCTGATTTTATTCATTAGATTGTATAAAAGTTGAGAATCTTGGTGGGAATGAGGGAAGAGATGGATGGAAGTGGAGTTCAGGTTTTCCTTTTGAGGAGTAACAAATATGTTTGGGATCCGGATCGGGTTGCGGAGTTTGGATTGAACTGGGAATTTCATTTACATTACTCTTGACTTGGCACTTTCTCCATCGTTCTTCCAGAATCAGTTCATTGGTGAGATCAATTTTTTATTCAAAATCATCTTGCCTCGACCCGATGTATTCATTGTATGCTCCATTTCTGTCATGACCTCTAAAAATTTGGATAGATTGTTGTTAATCAAATCCAAATTTTCCAGCCATATTTTTCTTCTATAAGCATCATTGTCATCAAGCACTTTGTCTCTATCTAACATCTTCTTCTCAAACTCCTTTAACAATGACATATAAAGAAATTTGAACCCCTTGATCTGCTCCGCTGCCCAGCTGCTTGTTACGCATCCTTTCCTTGATAAGTTCGAGTTGAGTCGATCATATTGATTATTGTAAAGATGAGTTCACTTGCATTTGAGTTGCGGCTTTTTCGGTAGATCTTTGTCCTCTTCTCCATTTTCTTTTTGAAAGTTTTCTTCTTGATCTTTGTAGGATCTTTTTAAAAATTGTTCTTCCTTTATGCTCAATTCCTCTTCCATTTTATGCTCTCTCTCTTCAACTCTGCTTCATACATTTCCTCTTTTCTATTAGGTTCTTTACTTCCCTTTGTTTGATCTCTTCTTTTTCAATTAATTCATACACATCTTCTCTGTTCTGTTGAATGCTCCATTTCTCTTCTCTCTCTTCCATACTTTTACGCATGAAATGAGCATCTCATTATTTGGCTATCTTCTTGGGCTCCTCTGAGCTTTCTCTGGTTTCTGAGATTCCCTGATGTCATTGGTGGAGAGGTTTGACGAGTGGGAGTGGTAAAATCTATAGGACTTGTCTCATACGGTTCTCAGTCCTCTGCAAACATAGAAGTATTCCCTTCGGTTGTGTTCACGGGTTTTGTTCTCCTTGATCCCGACCCGAGAGTGTCCTCTTCTTGTCTTTCATTCTCCTCTTCTTTTCGAATGCCTTCCACATGATCCTTTTTTCTTTAAATTCCCTTGGCCTCTACTTACCCCGAGTTAGGGTTAATGGTGAAGCCTTGGGAACCTCTTCTTCTTCTGCCCATGTTCCCTTCACCCCAGCCTTGAGCACAAAGCCTAGTGATTGTTATTTGTTGGATGAGGATCAAACCTCTTTTGTTTCCCTCATGGTATCTTAATATTGAATTTTCAATTCACGCTCTCGTTGAGCTTGTACCCTTCGGTGATGCATACGTAATGATGGCTTCCTCGTTTCCCTTACTGTGCATACATGCTTCGGGTTGAACTAACACAGACGCCAGTGAAAATAAACCATACTCTTAGCCTCTCTGTAAGATCTCCCGTCGATGGCTATTCAAGCCTTTTCGATTCCATTGAACCTTACCATCCGTCAATTCTCTGACAAATCTTCTCTACTCTGCTCGGCTCATAACAACTTCTTAAATTTGAGTTACGCTCATCGCCATCCCGTACACCTCAATGCATTTGGCCTCATATGGAACCCAAACTCCCCGACAAATACGTAGTCAGTTCTTCTTCCTACCGTTGAGTAGAATTCCTAATTCACCGCTGAATATCCTGCCTTCGTGTTTCAGAATTTTCCCAAATTTCGCTGTTTCTATCATTTCCTGAGTGGGAAATATGTTGCTGAATCCTCTCTCTCCAACAAACCCTTTATCAGCATAATACCTCTGCATGTTAACACTAGCCTCTTCATACACAAACGCATCTTCTTCTTCTTCCATCGCCTTGTCCTTCCCTCGTATGCTCGTTCCCTGCAATTGCTGACTCTCAGGTTCCCTGATGAAACCACTCCTTCTGCTTGAGCATGTTCCTCCATGATTGGCCCGCATTCGGGACGAAAGTCTCTGGGTTCAAATTCCATCGGGAGGAATCAAGGTTTTAGGGAGGTGTTTCGACTTAGGTTTTGCAAAAATCTAATCCAGAGAATATGTGAAGACGAAGAGTTGAATTCGCATCGAGGAAGAAGATAACAATGGGAAGAGTTTCTCAACAGTTGCAATTCAGTTATTATGGTGGATGATTCGTGCCACAGTAGGCTGAGCTAAAATCAACAAAATTTATATACACCTAAGTTCCTACTACTGCCGTAGTCAAGCTACTCATGCTGGTCTGTATCGAACACTGGACGCTTCTTTCATCCAGGAATGATTGCATAAGTGCAAGAATTGCAAGGCTTTCTATTCGACTTTTTGGATTTTTCAAAAACAGCAGGATGAGTTTGAAAATTGATTAACCTGTAAAAGGAAAATGAAGTGTGAAAAGTTAACTTTGAAGATTTAGGTCACTAACTTGGTAACTTAGTGGCAAACAAGTGTCCTCGTTTTATCCCTCTCAAGCATGCATAAGCAACCCATACCCAAGCCATAACCGGATCTATGTTTAACTAGGCAAACCTCACCCTAAACAACTCCTATTTGAGTTAACACAGTAACATGCATCTATGGCCTCTCTACGCTTGAAACCCTAACATTAAACATCATTTCAAGCAATTGAAGACCATCTAAAAAACCACAATGCATCTAGCACATACTGTATCCTAAAGCATGGAGAGTATTGGCCAAATCAATAACATTAAATGCTATTCAACCCTAATTTGAGAAGATGAGGGCCATAAACACAGTACATGTAGCTTTTAATACAAGAAGACAACCTGCATATGCCCCACCACCAAGCTAGCTTCCTTCCTCTTCAAAGAACAGAGGCTTAGCCAAGCATCTCTTGAGTTGTCATCCTCAAGAGGGGTGTTCTGGGCAGCCAAGAAAATAAGGGAAAAGAGGAGAGAGAAGAGAGAAAAGAAAAACCCTAACTAAAATACGAGACTTTATTTACAAAAATGAAAACTTACAAAATCTCCCTTCTCCCCCAAATTGTCGCTAGTATACAAAGTGGAGGGGCTTATATAGCCACCTCAATACATGAAAATACCTACAAAAGCCTAAATAATTTGATAAGTTAAATGACAAGAGAGTAATACACCAAATTTGAAGTCTGGCATAATTACAAAAACATGACGAGAAAAGGAATTTCGCTTAGATCGAAGAATTCTCGCTAGGTAGCGAAATCACCATGCATAGCGAATAGAAAATTTCGCTAAGGTCAGTAATTTCGCTAGATAGCGAAATTTCGCCAGCTTAGCTTAAATTTACGTGAGTAGCTTAAAATACGAAATTTCGGCTAGGAACAAAGGCTCAGCGAAACCCGGTGTCTAGCTTAAAATTGCACTCGCTTAAGGTTGCGAAATTTTCGCTAAGGTTATGGAATTCGCATCCCAATGAATTTTCGCAATCTTAGCGAAATTTCCGATTTCACGATCTTCACCGCATTGCTTCCTCGTCCCCATCGCATCGATTTCCATCACTTTGCTTTCATTCTTTCTTTTGATTTTTGGTCTCGATTGATGTAGTTGACAATTGGGATCAATCTTCGTGATTCATCATTTGACTCGAGACACCCCAAAGTGCGCAAAACCCGCAAAACAACCAAAAATAACCTCTAACCGCATAAGTGATACTAAGGAAGACTCTCAACACTTCAATTGGCATAAATGACATGATTAGTGCGCAAAAGCACTCTCAAAACCTATCTAATATGTGGTTCAAATTAGCACTCAGTACTAATCACACCCCCAACCGAAACGCTGTTAGTCCCTTAGCAATGCAAAAACAAAAAGGAGATGCATGTATGATTTTCAAAAGTTTATGGGTTTATGTACATATAAATGCATCTTTAAACCGAAAAATGGACACCAAGTTTGGAAACCGACATGAAAGAGCCAAACCATACAAGAACAATTTTAGTCAATATCGTTCCATGATATTCTCAACTTGAATTTCCACCTAAGCTCACTGTTCTTTATATAATCAGATTACGCCAATAAATTATAAAAATTTGTCGCGCTCCCCCAACCTAGCACTTACATGGCCTTAAGTCGTTGAACAACCTGCATAAGGATAGTTACGCACTTCTTCTTTATTCAACTACAATCGTAGGATGCAATGTTAAAATTCGACTTCACCAAAGTCCGTAACGGGATTCACCGATGACTCTAACCAATTAAGGTTTAGGCATCAAGCCAAAAAGGATCATCGACCACAAACTCTAAAGGCTTCACCTGACCCGGTCGACTTCGAAAAATCAAGCACCTACAATTCGCTAGACTCTAATTTATCCACCATGTAACGAACACTAAATCGATGACTTCAACCAATTAAGGCTTAGGCATCGGGCTTCAAAGGCTTTCGCCATACACCTCGACCGTGCTCTGTTTCAAGGCAAAACTTCACGACTTTATTTTTCTTTCTTCTTTCTTTTTCTTTTCTTTTGCTTTTTTCTTTTCTTTTTTCTTTGGAAGACAACATTGGTCTTAAAGTATAAGTAACACAAACCTATCCTAGGTTGCCAACATGCTTAAGGCCTATTATGCTTAAAGGAAGTAAACAAATTCACAACAAATTCACAGCCTATTGAAATAATCCAAGTGCGGTGTGAATTAGCATATGGGAGAAATTTTCAAGTCGAAGACGCTGGAACTTCAATTGACCAAAATTGCTTCAAGCATGGAATTTGCTCTAACATAAAGGGAACAAACAATGATTCAATTTTCCAACAAAGCCAATTCAATTGTCCAATTGTAGCACCAATTGTTCAATTGAAAAGAAAACAAATATACATGGTAAAGGCACAAACATGGTATGCAAAGTTTGTATATATATATACGAATAGCTTTTGATATAGCCAAAAGTGGCTACATGCATATCAAAGCTAAACATACAAAAATATCACTGCCTACTATGGCTAATACATGAATCCTAATCAAAATTAGTAGGCAGTTGATAAAACTGGTAACTATACAAAATCATAAAAGAAACCTAACCACCTCACTGCTGTGGTGGTGGTGGGTCCAAGCCGCCGTTGTTGCTGCCGTAACATCCAACAGGCTGTGTCCGTAGGCTCCTCTTCTCCGATCAGAACACGAGGAAGGCCTGCGCGCTATGATCTCGTCACATAGAGTGACACTGGCCGCCTTTGATCCCCGGGCTGCCCGTGGTAGCCGCTTAGTGAGCAGATGTGGCATCCATCACAATTGTGCCATTCTAGAGTCGGGTATGAATGTACTCCACACGGTGTGTCAATAGGATGGGCCGGGTGTATCAGCTGCAGTTGCTAATGTAGTGTGTCGAGGAGGAGATGGAGGTGACATCTGTGTAGCTGGATGATAAGCCGAAAACATGATGTGTATATATGTACGCCTATGTGCGCAAGTGCACGCGTCGCCTCAAGTAATATAATGATAAGTGAGTATCGTTCCCACGTAGAATTGAGTTACTAAGTACCGACTCTAATCTAGCCATGCTTTATTTGGATGTGTAGGCACTCAGAAAAATTCAAAGACACTAATCTAGGCATGCAAGAATGACTATATAAAGATTAAAGTTTGCTGTAGATTTCTACCTAAACAATGAGATGTATGAACCTCCTAACCCAATTAATCGATGGTCAATTTCATCATGAAGATGGCGATTAATCCAATGTATATCTGGTCTTCTCTCAGCATTCGCACACTACCTCTTAGAAAAGGTTATACCGCATTCGCCAAACCATCATAACTAAGGATGCATTGAACCCCATAAATCTTTAATACCACACCCAATCTCACTTATATCTCTATCTCATGATAATCAGATGGTAAATCATCCATGGTCTAATTCTAACTCTCACTTCTCAGATTTTGAATCAAACCACAATTCATGCAAATATTGGCCAAATATCCACAAGCATTAAGATCTAAATGAAATACTCAACATAAATATGAAATAAAACATCAATCAATATAAATTAGGAGAGATTCATACAAATATGTCTTTGGCTACATCTAAAACTCCTAAGAAAACTAATTAAAACATAAGTGGAAAAGTAAATACAAATCATCAAAAGAAAGAACGGAAAAGGAAAGAGAGAAAACAAATTTGGCGTTGAAGCTCCTTTTTCTCCTCCATTATCTTCTTTCCTTTCCTCAAGTGTTCTTCCTCTCCAAGAACAAACCCCAGAAATCTCTCCAAGAACAAGCCCTAGGTGTTTCCACCCAAAATAGCTTGTTCTCCCTCAAACGCCGTCCAAAAATCGTTGCTCCAAATCGTCCTCCTTCGATCCCTCCACGGGTTTGAGCTTTAAAACCCCTCCATTATGGGCTCAAAATGGGCTAACAATCCACTAAAATCACTCGAACGCCGCGACGTCGCGGCAACGTCGCGACGTCGTTTCTGCAGCTTTCGCCACGCCGCGACGTTGGTTCACGTCGCGACGTTGCTGCAGTCCCCTGTTTTTGCCCAACTCGCAAGGTCATAACTTTGTCATACAAACCCGATTTAGGTGTTCTCGGTACCGTTTGGAAAGCTCTGAAGTGTAGAATCTATCCATATATGACTTGAGAAATATGAGCTCATATGATTTCTGAAAACGTCAAAATACAGTAGCCTCTCCTTCTGAAGGTGCTGCAATGTTTGCTGATTTTCTTCAAGTATTGGAACTTGCATAACTTCTTTGTTCGAACTCCAATTTTGGTGTTCTTGGTATCCATAGAAAGCTCTTTGAAGTGTAGAATCACACATATATGGCTTCATATAGAGCTCATATGATGTCTAAAAATGTCAAAATTCAGTAGTCTCCTGTTGCTTTTGTAGCAGTTTCTTCCACCAATTCTTGCACAATTCCACCAAATGGATGACCTGATCATAAGTGTGAGCTTTTAGAGCATTAGGAACTTATTTAACATAAAAACACTAGAAAAAATAACTAAAGTATAAGGATAAAATGAGTATTTAAGATACTCATCACACCCCCAAACTTAAATTCTTGCTTGCCCCCAAGCAAGAGACCAACTCAAAACAAAACAAAAATTAAAAATGACATGAACTAAAAATAATGAGATGAGCATGATAACATGATTCCAAATGGAAGAATCACTATGAACACAATTTAGCAATATTAGCCTTTTCAACCAAAATTTAGGATCCTTAAATCTTTTAAACTTCTAAGGAACATGGCAAAGCAAAGCATGGTAAGAAAAAGCAAATCAACCCCCAAGTCCTAAGCAGTGATCTTCCCAAGGAAATCCAAGTGTAGGTGATAGCATGATCTCTCAGTGTATAGCAAGGTCCTAGCACCCCAAACTTAAGCTCAACTCACCTATTTGGAAGAAGCTAACTAAGAAAGGATAAGAACGCACCCTTTTTATTCATATCAAAATACCTAAAAAAATTTCTAAATACCTAAAAAGTGAAGGAGAACTAGTGCCAAGAAGTTTTAGAAGAGTGTTCCTGTAGCGGGGATCCATTGGTGACTCCCCACCAGTTGGTTAAGGGCACCAGGCATTAAATTCCCTTCAAACTTCACCCCGAACACTCAATCAAACTCAAAGGCCCTAGGTTGTGGGAAGGATCCATCTTCTGTCCCATGTAGCGGGCAGTGAAGCCAATGACTCCCGGCCAGTTGGCTTAGGGCATTAGGCTTTGAAAGGCCCCTCGGACTGTACCCGGGATTCCGATTGGATGATCCACTTATTCTAATTCACAAACCTATTTTTTTGACTTTTTTCTTTTTTTTTTTTCTTTTTCACTTTTCTATTGTTTTTTCATTTTTCTCTTTTTAGTTGGGGCTCAATGGCAATCCTCTTTTGATTGGGTGTCCCATCACTTAGATGGTTAGAATCCCCCAAGGTTAGTTGAATTCAAGGCAAAGAGTTCGGGACCAAGGTATACAAGGGAGACCAAAAGTGTGTGTGTGATAGATTCCTTGAGAAATAGCTTCTTGTAGCACAATGGAGGTGACTAAGCTAAGTCACCTATACCAAGCAAGTACACAATCCAGATCATTTAAACCTAAGGGTCCTAGTCCTTTACACTTGGCATTTTTGAATACTTGTGTTCAAAATGACCTTCTACTAGCCAACAAGGCATCAAACTCACTCACATGAGACACAAAATAAATAAAATAAAGTATGAAAAGCACATGCAACTAACAACCAAACAACTAACTAGAAATAACTAAAACAGGTAAGGAGATACAAAAGTTGGATTTTGGAAATTTTTTTTTTTTTTTTCTTAATGAATTCTTGAATTCACCCCCCCAAACTTGAAATGAACATTGTCCTCAATGTGAAACAAAAGCAAGAATGGATAATGAGTACTCCCCTGAGGTTGATCAAGTCTCCGGAAGTTGCTCCAATGAATATGGCTCGCTTTGGAGGCAAAGAGGTGTTAAGAGGGGTTAGACCTTAAGTCCAAATGAAGGGGATGCTTGAATATGGTTTCCTCTTTGGTTCTTTAAGCCGCCCAAAATTATTGAACTTCAAGCTTTCAACCTGTTAGCTTCCAAAACCATATTTGAATCCCCAAAAACCTGAAATTAAAAACTAAAACACAGAAAAACAAAATCAAGCACGAAAATTTATTAAAAAAAACAGCTCAAAACTAACTACGAAATAGAAAAAAGGAAAGAAAACATTTTAAGCTTCGTCATTCCCATGAGTCATTCGCTTTTTCGAGTCCAAATGAGACTCTACCAACTCACGGATGGGTTGGTGTTTTGCCTCCATCCTTTTCTAAGAGGTTTTTATAGTCAGGTCTACAATCGCAACTCGAGCACATAGTCTTCCACAATCTTATTATTTTTTGATTTTCTATTTTTTTTAATTTTTAAGCTACAATGGTTCTCTCTAATTCATTGTTGAAATGAATGTGATGTACTATCCACCTCGGATTTGGGATCGCCTTTCATTTTTCACCTCTTTCATGCATCTCACCCCATAAAGTCATCCCCGAAAAGTCCTCGCAACTCCCTCTTTTACCTTTCATATGACTGAGAAGTTGACTCTTTTTCCTCCTTTCAACTAAGTCTTCTTCAAAGTTTCTCGCATCATCATCCTCCACCTGCTTCCTGCCCTTCATTACCCTCAAGTGATTTCTTCATTATAAATTTTCTTCTTTTTATTCACCCCAAGAGTAGATGACGAATCCTCATGTTGTCCTTCAAAGGACATCAGAGCTACATTCTCTTGTTCATTCATATTTTGCCACTAGTTCTTTCTATACTCATACTCTCCTCATCTTTAGGTTGTTCTTTCAAATGTAAGTTGAGTACCGTATGGCCATTGAGCCATCTCTTCTTTCAAGCTATGTAATGGGTGTATGCCGAATTTAAACATTAGCCCTTGTCAATTCCATGAACTGAACTTGAGATGTCACACATTCAGCATGAACTCTTTTCATTTCAATTAATGCTGCCTCTAACTTTGTCATTTTCATGTATTTGACTTATCTCATTTGGATTAAAAACTCGAGGCAACCCAACTTGAGAGTAGTCCATTTCCCATCCATTGATCTTGAAAATTCAGGCTGTACATGGTAAATGCAAATTTTGAGTTCTTCTTAATTCATCCATAGCTTCTTCTAGGCTTGATCTTGGACTCATGGAGATTGAAGAGTGTTATAGCTTGTATTCCATGAGGCTCGGGTGGTGGCTCCATCCAAAATTATGATTGCTCAAGTACGGGTACCTCCATATCGAAAGCATAATCCACTGATCCATATGGTTGCCACACTTGACTTCCTCGACTTGAGTCACTCTTCTTTGATGCTCATCAACCAATTGCCGCAGATTCTTAGTTGCCATTAAGGTCAGCCAATGCATTTGTCAACTCCTCGACGAGATAGGATCCATTGTGATCAAATGCTATAAAACAAAAATAAAATTCAAAAGCAAAGGGACAAAAGGAAAATAAAAATGTACCTAACTATATCCAAAGTAAAAGCTATTTCAAATCAATATTAATAAGCACCACCCCGGCAACGGCGCCTCAAAACTTGATGTCGAAACTGATGTGTATATATATGTACGCCTATAAAGAAGTGCACGTTGCCGCCTGCAATATAATATATATGAGTATCAGCTCCCACTAGGAGAATTGAGTTACTGGCAATTCGACTCTAATCTAGCCTATGCTTTATTTGGATGTAGGAAAATCTATAGAAAATTCAAAGACACTAATCTAGTATGCAAGAATGACTATATAAAGACTAAAGTTTTAAGGTATAGATTTCACCTTAAACAATGATGTATGAACCTCCTACCCAATTAATCGATGGTCAATTTCATCATGAAGATGGCGATTTAATCCAATGTATATTCAATCTCTCGAAAGCATTCGCACACTACCCTTAGAAAAGGTTATATCGTATCTCCCGCTCAAACCATCATAACTAAGGATGCAGTAAACCCTATAAATCTTAATACCACACCTAATCTCACTTATATCTCTATCTCATGATAATTAGATGGTAAATCATCCATGGTCTAATTTTAACTCTCACTTCTCAGATTTTGAATCAAACCACAATTCATGCAAATATTGGCCAAATATCCACAAGCATTAAGATCTAAATGAAATACTCAACATAAATATGAAATAAAACATCAATCAATATAAATTATGAGAGATTCATACAAATATGTCTTTGGCTACATCTAAACCCTAAGAAAACTAATTAAAACATAAGTGGAAAAGTAAATACAACCATCAAAAGAAAGAAAAACGGAAAAGGAAAGAGAGAAAACAAATTTGGCGTTGAAGCTCCCTTTTTCTCCTCCATTATCTTCTTCTTCCTCAAGTGTTCTTCCTCTTCCAAGAACAAACCCTAGAAATCTCTCCAAGAACAAGCCCTAGGTGTTTCCACCCAAAAGGAGCTTGTTCTCCCTCAAAAACGTCCAAAAAATCGTTCCAAATCGTCCTCCTTTCGATCCCTACTTGCCAGCTTTAAACCCTCCACATGGGCTCAAACGGCTAACAATCCACTCAAAACCAACCCCGAACGCCGCGATCGCCGTTTGGCAACGTCGCGACGCTGTTTCAGAAACGCCACGTCGCGACGTTAGCTCAAGTCGCGACGTTGTCGCAGTCCCCTGTTTTTGCTCCAACTCGTGAAGGTCATAAACTTTGTCATACAAACCCGATTTAGGTGTTCTCGTACCGCTTGAAAGCTCAAGTGTAGAATCTATCCATATATGACTTGATGCAATATGAGCTCATATGATTTCTGAAAACGTCAAAATACAGTAGCCTCTCTCCTGCTGAAGGTGCTGCAATGTTTGCTGGATTTTCTTCAAGTATTGAACTCTGCATAACTTCTTTGTTCAACTCCAATTTCGTGTTCGTATCCATAGAAAGCCTCATGTAGAATCCATATATATGGCTTGATGCAATAGGAGCTCATATGATGTCTAAAAATGTCAAAATTCAGTAGCCTCCTGTTGCTTTTGTAGCAGCTTTTCCACCAATTTTGCAATAATTCCACCAAATGGATGACCTGATCATAAGTGTGAGCTTTAGAGCATTAGGGAAACTTATTTAACATAAAACACTAGAAAAAATAACTAAAGCATAAGGATAAAATGAGCATTTAAGATACCATCACGTGACCTCCGCACGCTCAAAAAGTGCATATCATCTCCGTGGGAGTCCTCAACACCGACCGGCACTCCTGGTCCTGCCGTCTGAGGTGAAAAGAGACGGGCATAGTCATCACCCGCTCTACTGACAGCACCAGAGGGCATCGAACCCTCATCTCAATCCTGGGCTCCGCTGGAAATCCCAGATGCTCGAGAACATGGCAGAGGAGTCTCAGCACAAGTAATGGAAGGCTCTCTGTCAGCACCCTTCATGGACCCTTCCTGAATCAAAAGAGAGGCCATCACCAAACCCGTAGGACCGAACCAAATCCCCCGAGATCCGGCAGAGCCTCCAAGATGGTTCCTCCTCCGCACATACGCCGCAGAGGGAACAAGCCCGAAATAGATGGTCGATCGCCCCCATCCGAGGCGGAAGCCGCCTCCCAGAAATACTGGACTGGAAGAAGCAGGTCTCCGGCCGTTGGGTTTCTGACCACTTCCTATGAGCGTGTGAGCCCACGCCGGTAACCTCCGAATTGCACGGCGAGATGCGCAGCCCAAAGTCATTGCGAAGACCGCGCCTGAGTACACCGCGACCATCGATGCCGAACTAGCTCAAGTGGACCGGCCGCTTCTCGAGGTCATCGAGTGGTAAAACTGCAACACCACTGGCAGAATGTCGCCTGAGTCGCAAGGTAATAGTGGAATACCGATCAACCTCATGGACTCCCCGACCGATCAGCCTCGCTATGGGACGCCGTAAAGTACGACCCGATGGAACGGCCCACGATGGAGTCGCATTCCCTGAATGGGGTTCCCTACAAACAATGGTCGCCGAATCGAGGCAAAGCATACTGGGTGATGAAGTCAGCTTCGCAAACCTGATGTGACTGGTGACGGCTAAGGTTGAGAAGAAGATGACTCTCCTGGGCCCGATGTGCGGGCCCGCTTGGAAGGCCGAGCCCTCCTAACTCTCCTTCGGGGCACAGGCGATGGGGCCAGAGGTCCCATCCGTGTCCGGGAGTATCGACGAAATCCCCTGGCCTTCAGTAATCGCTTCGGACCGTGATGGTACCGGAGCCGGACCGGTATCGGGCCTCGCCAGTGTATCGAACCTTAACCCGCGGGCCGAATGCGGGACCCACCCCGAGTACGAACCATACCGAAATCAATACTACTCCCTAAGAGGGCTCGTCACCGAAATGTAACTAATGCGCCACACTGAACTAATGCTCTCTAGAGGCGACTGAATCACTCTGAAACAGGTAGATGAACTAGAGCTCACTGACTGCAGGTCACACCGGCTCTGTAATAGCCAAATAAAGCTCGGTAAAGGACCAACCGCTGAGGCAGGGCAAAAATAGATGGACCAAGGACTCGAGGGTCCCGAACCTATGAGGTGTGCGCGGTCGTGGAGTTAACTACAAGGGCTGGGGCGGATCGGTGGACCCAAGGCACTACTGCAGGTCGGGAAATGTGGGTCGCCCGCTACGCCAAACAGAGACTGAAATGCTAAGGGCTACGCCAGGGTCTGAGGTGCTCCGTGCAAGCAGATGACAAGTTAGCGACCAGTGGCTGTCGTGGCAGGCGCGGCTGGTGCCAGCGCGGAGGCTCATCGCTCGGGCCAGTCTCACAGTCAGACCGGGATGCAGGCAAGGCAAGGATGTGTAGGGCTATGGCAGGGCAAACAGACTGAGGCTCACGAACAGTGGCAACTCCCAGAAGGCAAAGTGATACGTGGCAAGAGGTCGAGACCTGGTACTACTGAGGAGAATGTGGCAAATGGACAAACCCTCCTGTGTTTAAATAGGCTGCTTGATGTAGTCGAGGTCTCCTACACTAGCCGCTATTTTTAGCGAATTTGGCCCAAACTGATTATTCCACCTGCATAACGAAATTTCAGTAGTTAAATATTGAAATTATAAGAAATAAAAATTATAATGACAATTATTGTATAAAACTATAATTAAAATTTAATACACAATACTATATAGAATATAAACAAAATTACTAAAAAAGAAAACTCAAGTAATTTAGGAAACTTAATAACAATAATCGAAATTATCAAATTAACTAACTTAAGACAAAAGGAAATTGCTGAACTCCGCACCGGTTTTTGGAAAACACCGAACCAGTTCAAAATCTCAAAATTACTCAAGGAGGGTCAAGGAGAATGATCTCCTCAACCCCTGCAGTAGTCTGGGTTGACTCCATGGTGTTGGGTGCCCAATTGTTGACCTGGTCCTCAGTGATGGCCTTTGAATTGATCAATTGGCTTGCAGTAGGTGTTGATGGGCGGGGACGAAATTTCTTCATCTCCTTGGTTGATTACTCCCTGCAATTCCTGGGCACTTTGTTTTCCCTCTTTGGTGACCATTTGAAACAACTTCACCAATTATATGATTTTCATTTTCTAGCAACTCATGTTTTATTTGTTCAAATGAAGATGTTCAACTCGAGTCATGTTACCAAAAGGTAAGTTGCATGACTCCATTCGGCAATTGATGATTGCATTGGTGTGGCCAAAAAGTAGTACCTAAGATGATTGGTACATGATTGGGTTCATTTGCAAATTGGCTCGGTGTCAAGCACTACAAAATCTCTTGGGTAGTAGAATTTGTCTATTTTCATAATACATCCTCAACTATCCCCTTAGGGATTTTCAAATCTATCGGCGGTAAGAAGTGTGATGTTGGTAGGTTTAAGTTCACTAAACCCTATACTTGCTTGTATCTTGAATACGGCATTAGATTCTAACGGCTCTAAATCAAGCAATGATTTGTCTATGCACTTCCCACGATATTGGTGAAATTGTGGGGAGATCCACAGATCCTGTATTTGGTATTTGCTGGATTATGGCGACTTGCTCGGTGAAATGCCTTCTTCTCAATGCCTAATCCCTTCTTAATTGTGCAAAAGATCTTTCAAAAATTTTGCATAACGAGGACTTGTTTGATTATGTCCAATAGAGTATATTAACCAGCGCCTTAAGACCTCTAAAATGCCTGCTTGCTGAGATGCCTTCTTCTTACCTCTAAGTGCTTGTGGAAATGGAGGTGGTATGCGGTATTTCATTGAATCTTCCTTTAGGAGAATATGCTCAGACTGCATTTCCTCTCCCTTCTTGGATTCTTCAACAGGCTTTGGCATGGGTTGATCAACCTCTTTTCCACTTCTTGGGGTGATATAGCGCCCAACCTGTCCATTCGAATTGTTGGATGACCCCACCTCATGAATTCCCTTGGGATTTGGAAGTGTTTGTGATGGAAACCTCCCTTTCTCTTGTACCTCTAGCAACTTGTTGATCTTGGTGATTGAATACTGTAGGTTGTCAATTTTCTGGTTGAGAGTGCTCTCAAAGCCCATCTATTCTCTTATTGATTGCCCTTTCTCTGATATCAATCCTTTGTGCGATTGCACATTGATTCCTTTTTGTTCCTCCAACAAAGTTGCCCACCACCTTACTCAAATTCAATATGGCTTGTTCTCACCCGGGAGGAGGATGATGGTTGTTGTGTTGTGAGGGAACAAGCGGGTTTGGCGCTGGGGGTACATAGAGGCGGGGTTGGGTCTCCATGAAGAGGTTAGGGTGATTCCTCAGTTGGAATTGTAGGTATTACCATATGGAGCATTAGTTGTTGTGGCTTGTATTGTCCTACGATGTTTGCACATTCGACATCAAATCCTTCCTTTGCGGGGGCCATAGGACATGGTTCTCTTGGGTGCCGCGGGGATTGAAGTGGTGCAGGATTGGACGTATGGGATTTTCGATATTGCATGCACCTCTTGGGGCTGTGCCTTCAAGCTCCTCCAGCTTTCCTTGCTAGGGTTGAAATCCTAGCTCGTCTCTATTTCTTCGCAGTTGCATACATCCACCCCTTGGAGTTAGCAGTGGGTCTCATCCTTTCAATTCTCTAGGGTTAGGCTCATCGACCCTAGAAGTTTCAGCCACGTAATTTAAAAAATCCATGGCTTCGTGCGGATGCTTACTTAGAAAATCTCCTCCACACATGGTTTCCAAAAGCTGCCTCATGGCAGGAGACATACCACCATGAAGTGGTTCACCAACATCCAAGTATCAAACCCATGATGGGATGAAAATCTCCATGGCTCTCCTATAAATCTCTCCCCAACACCGATAAAACTTCTCACCATCCTGAAATGCAAAGGTGTAAATTTGTCTCTTCAAATTATTAGTCTTATGAGCACTCAAGAACTTTCAAATTCCCACTCGCAGCCTCCGCCTAATTTCTACGCCCAGGCCTCTGAGTTTAGCCAAATCCCGCCTTGTCCTTAGGGCTTCAATGGAAATGCTTTCAGTTTTTAGCAACCATGTCCATCATACCTTCCTTAAAGGTGCAAACCTCCTCAAACCCTTGTTTATGTATGGATTTTCATTTTCCATACCATGATACGTGGGGAGTAGGGTACTTAAATACGGCCCCACCGCTACATCTTCAAAGCAGGAGGAATGATACAGGACAGCACTAACTCTAGGAGGGTGGATGTGATCCCTCATGGTTCTATAGGGTCATGGATTCATTAGTTCAGTCGACTCCGTTGTTCTTCAGTATGGATCCATGGTATCGTGTGTACACCGACTTCACCGACCGGGTCAGCCTGTACCGATTCCCATGAAGTCTCTGAAGTTCCTCCGTCCCAAGATCGCATACACAAACTGTTACACAACCGAGACACAACAAAGAGCACAAACCAACTCTGGTAAAAAGGTTAGGTTAAAGCAAAATAAAAACTCACCAGATATATAAAAACAAAAACAAAGGAAGTTATCGCAAAGTGATAAAACTCATAGCTATCGCAACCGGGTTTCCCAAAAGAGTTGGGTAAGATTACCTTCACTTGTGATGTTGACTGCAAGTACACTCTTCAACTTATCACCGTAGTTTGGCACCATCCCTAAGAATCTAGCGCCATTTGATCTGCACACGTAGTCGAGCTAAAATCAACAAAATTTATATACAATTTGTGCCTTCCTACTTCATCGCCGTAGTCAAGCTAATGCAGATAAAGGTTCAGTGGCCGAACACTGTGGGACGGGTTTCTCATCCTAGAATGATTTGCATAAGTGCAAGAAGGTAAGACTTTCTATTTGACTTTTTGGATTTTTCTAAAATAAAGGTGATGAGTTTGAAAATTGATTGAATCAGAAAAGCTGAAATGAAGGTGAAAAGCTAACTTTGAAGATTTAGGTCACTAACTTGGTAACTTAGTGGCAAACAAGTTGTCCCTGTTTTTATCCTCGCTATGACAAGCAACCTATAGTCCATCATAACCCATCCATGTTTAAATAGCAAACCTCACCCTAAAAACAACTTCTATTTGAGTTAACACAGTAACATGCAATTCATAGCCTCTACGCTTGAAACCCTAACATTAAACATCATTTCTGTCTACAAAGACCATCTAAAAAACCACAAAGGCATCTAGCAATAAGTATACACTGTGATCCTCAAAGCACGGAGGAGTATTGGCCAATCGACAACATTAAAATGCTATTCAACCCTAATTTGAAGATGAGGCCATAACACAAAGACATGTAGCTTTTTAATACAAGAAGACAACCTCAGACATGCCCCACCACCAAGCTAGCTTCCTTCCTCTTCAAAGAACAGAGGCTTAGCCAAGCACCCTTGAGTTGTCATCCTCAAGAGGGGTGTCTGCAGCCAAGAAAATAAGGAAAGAGGAGAGAGAAGAGAGTAGCAAACCCTAACTAAAATACGAGACTTTATTTACAAATGAAAACTTACAAAATTTCTTCTCCCCAAATTGTCAAGTTAGGGTTACAAAAAGGAGGGGTTTATATAGGCCACCTCAATACATGAAAATACCTGATAAAGCCTAACACCCGCTAAGTTAAAGGACAAGAGAGTAATACACCAAATTTGAAGCTTCGCTGGCATTAATTACAAAAACATGATTTAGGAAAAGTAAAGGAATTTCCGCTTAGATCAAGAATTTCCGGCTAGGTAGCGAAATCACCATGCATAATAAAATAGAAAATTCTCGCAAGGCTCAGGCAATTTCACTAGCTGGGCCAAATTTCGCTAGCTAGCTAAATTTATGTGAGAAGGAACATGAAATTCGCAGAGAACAAAGGCTCTAGAGAAAACCCCGGGTGCGAATTGGTACTCGCTAAGGTCAAGGGAATTTTCACTAAGGTTATAATTTTCGCAATCCCAAATAAATTCGGATTTGCCGATTCTCACCGCATTAAGCTTCCTCGCCTTCATCAAGATCAATTTCCATCATTGCCTTCATTCTTTCTTTGATTTTTGGTCTGATTGATGGTTGACAATTGGGATCAATCTTCGTGATTCATCATTTGACTCCGACATTGAACTCCCAAAGGCAAAAACCCGCAAAACAACCAAAATAACCTCTAACCAGATAAGTGATACTAAGAAGACTTGAACACTTCACACTGGCATAATGACATGGATTAGCAAGAAAGCACTCAAAACCTATCTAACAGTAGGTCTCAAAATAAATTCAAGTACTAACTGGACTATTTATGATTTCATTTTATTAATGTCATCGCGACTTAAATTCAGGTCGAGAGCTACACAATACAATATTAAATTTAGTAAGTAACATCGAAAACCCGCCTGGCTGGCAATTTCATCCTCTTGTCGCGACATAAATTATCCGTGGGAGGACAGTCCTTAAGGCCATGGCATCGTGCATCTCAGACATCATTAAGTCACGCGACCCTTTCTTCCGTCAAGGGATTAATGCTCGTCGCGAATTAAAATCTCCTCGCCGCGACCTCAATTTCTTTCTCCACGTAACTTTGGTCGCGACGCCTTCTCCTCCTCGTTTCCTTCAAGATTGACTAAGTCACGATAACAACTTTGTTGTGACTTATCACACAACATAAGTTTTCGTCGCGAACGTAGTCCTGTAATTTCGTCTCAAATTCTAATGAACAATAAATTTTCACTCTTAATCATAACATATTCTCATCATCAAACAAACCAATTTCACACAAAGAATTAAAGAATGTATTCAATTCAAATTTCATGTAATTCTATATAGGGAAAAGAATGCTCCCCTTTTTCTCTCGTCATTCTTCATAGTCATTGAGTTTGCACACTGTGGTCTATTCCTTCTCACCTCCGAGCCATTTCTCGCATACACTTCCGCAACATTTACCTGTGGATTCAATTAAACAAAAATTAACTTTTAAGTTCTAACTAATCATTATAATAACTATAGAAAAACAAATCAAGGTTAATCTAAAATCTAAAAATAGAAATTAAAGTCTCGGCGGGTCGCTCCCATCACCGCTTTTTTACTTTTACCCTGCAATTGACTTGCCGTTTGATTTTCCTTTCTATCTAGATAACCTCGATTGAGCTCTTCCATTCTTTCCTCCTCGCTTTAGATAATGCTTCTCGCCTTTGTCCATTGACTTCTGGAATTCTTCCTCCAAAAAGACACTATCGCGCTCACCGCGCCCAAATGTATCGCTGACACCAATCGTGTACGCCCACTCCATTCGATTTTTATCTCCTTCCCCGAAACAACTGGGCCTAGGAATTTAAATAAAGAGAACTAGTCTCGCTTGAACTCTTTCTCTCGGGATCCTTGATCATGCCATTTCTTCGTCTTATCCTCAGATTCTTAAAGATTATCATAGCTTCATTTAATTCCTTCCTAGCCTTATTGAGCAATCTCTCTTCCTCATAGCTTTAAAATCGGTTCAACTCTGATGGCCCACATTGCCTTGTATTCCAATTCAAGGTAGGTGACATGGTTTCCCAAAAACACCTCCAGACATGGGACATTCCAATGGGAGTTTTGTATGCACCTGTGTGTTTCCAAAGCGCATCATCAAGCTCAAGATCGGCCCTTCCTCGCGAGCTCACAAATTTTCAAGTATTCTTTAATCTCCCGTTGGAAATTTCTGTCCATCGTTTGTGGATGATAAGCTAGACTCATTACATGCTTGATCCCATACCTGCTCATGAGTTTCGCAAATATTCGCTTTGCAAATGGCTTCCCCATCACTAATGATAGTTCCTGTGTTCCAAATCCCTCAAAATATTCTTTCGCAAGAAACTCACAACTCAGATAGGGCATCATTCCTTGATTGCCAAACGCTTTCCACTCCATTTGGAAACATAATCAACCCTATCGCATGCATGTGCTCCCAAATGATGGTGGAATGGTCCCATAAAATCTATTCCCATATATCAAAGATTTGCACCACCATTATACCTCTTAGGGGCATTTCATTTCGGGTCGATATTTCCAATCTTGGCATCTATCACACAATTTAACCCACTCAGCACAATCTCTTGAAGATAAAAATAATAAAACCCGCATTGGAGTATCTTATGATTGTCTTTTCTCCTGAAAATGACCCCATATGGCGACATGCATGGTATCTATCTGTAATTTTGCCTTGCTCATTTTCTCTCGCACATCTTCTTATTATCATGTCAAGACTCTTTAAATAATAGTGATCATCCCAAATATAATAATTCGCCGGCTGGCCCGAAGTTTCTCTTCTCGTTGGTAGTCGACTCTAAAGGAACTACCCCACAAGCTAAATAGTTCAAGCAATATCAAGATACCATGGAAGTCATGAAACTTCATACTTGCTCATCCGGGAAGTTCCTCTCGTCAGATACTTTCTTCTTCAAGAAGGTTTTTCTACTGAACAAGTGATCAGCTATCACATTGTCAAGCACCCCTTTATCCTCGCTGATTCCAAGTCAAACCCTTGCACAATAAAGACCTACCTTATCAATCTCGCTTAGCTTCCTCTTTGACATCATGTACCCGATTGTCAGATGATCATGATGAATAATAAATACGGATCCCAAAATGTATTGCCTGAATCCTTTTCAAGCAAATACTATGGCTAGCATCTCTTTTCGCCTTGTCGAGTAATTTTCAGGCTCTCCACTGGCTAGTTCTACTAGCATAGTATATGGTCCCTAATATTTTCTCCTTTCTTCGCCCTAGATGTGATCTCTATTGCAAAATCACTAGCATCACACATTATGTCAAACTCGATCCCATTCCGTGCAGCCATTATAGGTGCCGGAACTAATTTGATCTTGATTTCTTCAAAAGCACTCACAGAGTCATCAAAATTAAACTCAGATCCTTCTCCCAAAGAATCGCATGGTCCGCTTATATTTTCAGAAGTCTTTGATGACCTCCTATAAAATCCAAAGATGCCCCAAGAAGTTTTACCCTTTAATGTGGTGGTGGTACAAGAGTTTTGATAATGGATACCTGATCGGGTCTTACTTCCACCAAGAGCGTAAATTACGCCAAGAACAATACTCCATGCCACTACAAAACGGCATTTTTCCCACCCAAGAATGCTTGTCTCGGCATCTACACTCAAGCCTGTGTTCTTCAAACACTCGATCAAAACTGATCCATACAGCGCTGAAGTCATCCATAAAAATTTCCATAACCTCTTCAAACTGTGTCCGAAAATATTGACATCATACACCTCGAATGTAGCAGAGCACATACCCAAATGTGTATCCTTCCAAGGCAAAGGCACATAGGGCATGTGAATGTGGTCTTCTTGGTCCTCAAAAAGTAATAGCAACTGATTGTATCCTCGAATACCCATCCAAGAAACAAAATGAGGGTGTCCCCAAGAATCTGCCCAACATTTGATCAATGAAGGCAAAAGGGAAATGATCTTTTCCGTGGCTATGTTCACTCTTCCTCAGAATCAATGCATACCTCTCCATCCTCGCAATGCTCTTGTTGAATCAATTCATTTTTCTCATTATGGATCACAGCAAACCCAATTCCTCTTGGAACCATGGACTGGCTCACCTAAGGACTATCCTCGAAATTGCATAGATAAAACCAAAGATTCAGCACCTGAGTACCTCCTTCCGACTCACTTCCTTCATCACACATCCAGTCTCCTTTGATGTTCTACATGGCTTCAAGTTTTTCAGTTAATTTCATGCGATGCAAATTCTGATGGATTGATACCCTTCAATTCTTCAATGAACCAAGCTAGGACTCTTTATGCTTCTTTAAGATTTGGCAAAGAACCTCTGTTCTTTATCATCACTAAGTCTAGCAGAGATAATCACTGTTCTTCTCTTTGGTGATTCTAAGTAAGCATACTTCAAATGACTTGGCAATTCTTTCAACACTAGCCCCTCTTCACTGGTTTCTTGATGAATTTCCCTTTTCATTATTTTCCCTTTCATATTTCGTTATTTCAGCTCAACATGCTTTCTATAGAATGAAATCATTGTATGGCCAATCAGAGAAGCCATCTTCAATATATCAGAATTCATCTCAGTTGATAAAATTTGAGCATTACAATCATTGTGAACATCAGGGAGCCAGAGATAGACACCACCAATTATACTGTAATCTTTCCTCGTCTATATCTATATCTCCTCGTATGCTTTTGATCAAGTTGAAAGCAAGAACTCTCTCCAACCTCAAGGTGAGAACTCCTTTTCAGATGTCGATCAGTATGGGCCCAGAGCTCAGGAATGCAGTCTCCCAATAGCAGGGGTACTTGTGAATCTTCTTCCCATGTCCGTATCGGATGAAGTCTACCCGGGAAGACAAATTTCCTAACAAAGGATCAAGACATCTTCCATCACCTGTGTTTTACCATCATCTGGTCCTCAGCTTATTTGAAGAGTAATAAGTAAGGAATAACCTCCCCTAAACTTAATTGCTTGGCAACAGAAAGAGGCATCAAGTTTATACTAGCCCTCGAAATACGTAGAGCTTCGAATCTGAACCCTCCAATGATGCAAGGAATGGTAAACTCCTCGATCCTTCATCTTTTCCTGCAATTTTTCTTTATCACAACACCGCAAGTAGCGCTTAGATTCAACCTTCTTCTACTATCTTTCTTCTTGCTCAAGATGTCCTTCAAATTTTGCATATAAGGCATCTCGAAAGGCCACTCGTAGAAGGGCATACCGGTTCTACTTTCCGAAAGGTTTTCAAAACCTTGCAAATCGCTTCCTCTATCCTTGATTTCTCAGCCTCGTGGAAATGGGATCGCAGCTCCAGAGCCTTGATATCCTTACTGGCCCACTCCTTCTTTCTTTTTCTCCAAGGCTTCTTCCTTTTCTCACTTTCTTTTTCTTTGTCATTGGCCATTTTTCTTTTTCATCTTTTCTAACTCCTTTCCTAATTCTTAAGTCGCACAACCATGCACTCGATTCTTCAGGTCACTGGGAAGGTATCTTCTCCTGCTTTATGTGGTTAAGGCCAATCATTCTACTTGTGTTCCAAAAAGTTCTCTTCAGGATGCATTGGTGAGAGCCTGAAAATCTAGAATTGGTGCGCTGCTTCCAATTTACAAACTGCTCATGGAGGTTCAATACCTCTTATTATCCCCATGAAATGCAAAAGAGATCTGCTCTTCAAAGTTCGCCAATTTCCCCGATATTCACTCGTGTTCATTTCACACGCCGTCGGAACCCGTGGTCACGATACAACTCGTCGAGGCTCTCATTCCATGCCTGGGCTCAGGGAAGTTCCCTCCACCATAAGGAGAAGTTCCTTACTATTCTCGTCAGGGTGATAATGTGCCTCAAGAGTTAGTACTGGGTTTAGAAATGGTACTTTGACTTCGCATACTTAACCCCTTCAAGAGATTACGAATTGTTCTTCAAAGAGCTCTCTCAAAGACTTCCCTTCAATAACTCTCTCTTCAACTCCGCTCCTATCTCAAGCCGGGCGTTAAAGTACTTTCCTTTCTCGCTTGTCCAAATTCGTGGCATAATGGTATCCAACTGGCTCCCATGGCTTCTCATCTTGCTCAGCTCCATGATCCCTTTCCTTCTCGTCAAGTTTCCTCTTGAAAACTCAAGGAGTTTCTTATATTGCATTTAGCGGTCTTCAATCGCCTTCTCGCTTCTTCAAGACTTTTTCGTTTGAATGCTCCACAAACATGAAGCACGATCCTTGATATATCATTCAAGGCATGATATACAATGTCCATCCAGTCTTCGGGATCTATCCCGCGACTGATACTTTAGCAACCTGCTTCAACCTTCCTGTGCTACACATGTGCTTTCATCTTCCCATCAAACACAATGATTTCCCCTCCTTCTCTCCGAGGTGAGAGCCTGGGAAGAATCTACCTGGCAGGCCTCTACTAACCCTCCCAAGTATCGCAGCCATATGGTAAAGATTCATACCATGTAGCCAGATCTCTCGTGAGATAATGGAATGATGCGCCGATGACTTCCGGGTCTCACCCCATTCAGCTTCAACAGCCAACATCCCGAAATCTTCCTGTGTGCTCGTCATCCTCAGCTGATGACCAAGAACCGATGTTGCTGGACCATTGTAAATTATGATGGTTTAAGTTCAAAATTGTTTGCATCAATAGCCGGTCAGCCGACGCGTAGTACTCATTCACACAGTTTCCGTAAGTCCTGGCGTAATGCTGATCGTGGAGGCCTTCAGCCGCTTCTATGTGCTTCATTCTGATCCTTCGTCTTCGCCCCGCCATGGCTGAGTTTTTCTCATTTTCTTTATCTTTCTCGCTTTCTCGGTATGTTCTCTAATTTCGTGGTTCGGGCTGGAATTGGGGACATGCTCTGCTTTGTGCATTAAAATTTTATTCCAGAAATCAAAATAATTTCGTATTACTGGGATTAATTGTCAACAAATATTTTCAATATGGTTTATTAAAGGTTAGTGACTGATGTAGTCACTGCTTAAAAACTGTATTTGTTTTTTTTTTTCAAATGTCCAAATTAGCATTTCCTTCTTTCGTCTGAATATTGATTTACTAAATTTTTCGACCTTAACGAAACATAAAACCTTGTTAACCAACTAAAAAGATGTATACAAATTTACGATATCATCACCTAAGAACTATTATCTAACTTCGTGCAACAATACCATAAGACTCTAAGACTACATCAATAAATTGTTAAGTGGATCAAACACCTATTTAATTTGAGACTTATTACCCAAGGACTACTGTCTAACTTCTCAAAGAAATAAACCATTAAACTTATGAGTTTCTTTAAGTATCACTTGATTAAAAGATATTTTTGTAAGAGTAAACCATTTTCGTGTGGTTTTGATCCAAAAGATATCGCAAGTGCAAAGCTGATGCACAAAATGGACAGTCCAGATATCGATCCTACGTAGATCTCAAGAATTTTCAATCAACTACCCTTAACCACTTAAGCTCCATACTATTCGATTTATAATACGATAGTGAGATTCTTGGCTTTGAAAGCTTTTGAAAGTCGAATGGATGTAAAGAAAATGATGAACAATAAATGAATTGAATATTGAAATATCAAAATAACAAAATTTAGATTTCAACAGCTATCTCTAAAGAAAACATTGAATAATCAGCTATTGTGAAGAATCAATTCCTACGCCAGGCCATCTTTGGTTTTCGAACTACATCTTAAAACTAGTCCAAGGATTAATATAGTGTGACCGGGATCTCCATACTTGCCACATAGCTATCATCTCACCTTAATCAATTCTCTCGAACACAGGGGGTGAAATAACTACTTTAAAACTAGTTGCCTCTGTTTCCGTATTTTTCTTTCTCAATACTTCATACCCCACAACATGGACTGCACTCAGCCTTCCAAGTGAGTCATCACGAGGCTTGTACCATAATCGTTCCTCACCCTCAAAATTAATAGCTTACTCTTTCCTTTTATTAGGATCCTTGCTAACACTCGGATCGAATTCACTATTCGAATTTAGGTGAACTCTCTTCCTGTCTACTTAAATTTATAACTCACTCCAACTCATTCTCTACATAAGCCAGAAGAGGATGTATTGATTTAAAATATACAGAGCATTAGATCAAGAATATCAGGTTCAATACCTTCCGAAATTGTTTCACTTCCTCGTGAATGCCTTCTCCGTGTCACCCGTAGGGCCTCCCCGAAATCGTGAAATAAAAACAACCCTCGTTACGGGTATGAGAGTGAAATCGGGATCAATTCCAAGAACAATGCAAAACCAAATAAGTCGATTTGAATATCCTAAGTTCAGCTGGCTTATGAATGAACATCATAGAAAGATTATTTTGACAATAACGTCAATTCAATGGAAGCCGGGGTTTCTAAATTACCGATTATACCATACAATGGCTCACGATCAAGAAAACCACCTAAACTGGAACTGGTGTTCGAATCCCAAAACTTGTCCTGAATTCAACAACCATATTAATTAAGAAATAAACATCCGCAATCGCCAACTTTACGTTTAACGCTCAAACTAAATTAGATCAATTAGAGCGAAGCTGGGCTAATCTAATCTAAAATAAAATGGAAGAAAATAAAAAAAAAAACGAAAACAAAGAAAAGAAAAGAAAATAAAAAATACGGGAGCGCCAGTACTTGATTTCTCTTTCAAGTCGCCAAGAAACGCCTTTCTTCAACGAGTTTGTGTACATTTATAGGAGTTACGAAGTTTGTGCCTAATTTCGATGCACCTCATTGTGGATTTCAAGTTAAGCCGGCCGGTTGTTGTCTTGTCGCGACATGAGTCCTTGTCGCGACCTCACATTCATCTCGGTCTTTGTCACGAAGCCTTTGTTTGGTTGCGACAAGTGATCTTTGAATTGGAGCGATGTCGTGGCTTGACTTAAGGGCAATCGCGTGACCTTAGCGTATTTGATGTAAGAGCAAGTGGATGTTGTGGCGACCTCTTTCTCCCGTAGTGGTTGTCGCGACCTGCGGATGTTGTGACTTCCGCATCTCACGTATTTGCCATCGACCAACCCGAATAATATCGCGACTTCCCTTGTATGATTTGATCGCCGTGGCAACAGTGTTGTCGCGACCTTCTGGTCTTTGCAATTGATGTCGCGACATCCGGTGTTGTCAGCGACATCCGGTGTTATGACCTTCTCTTCTTACCATTTGATGTGCGCGTAGCTTCGCATTGTCGGCTTATACGTAAATTGTTTATCGCGGCGGCGGTGTTGTCGCTACCTCTTTTCTTCACTATTCTTTGTCGCGAACTTCTACGAATGATGTCGCGACCTTCTTTCTGAGGCGTGTTGTCGCGACTTCTTCTCCTTGTAAGGCGATGTCACTGTTTGCATCGATTAAGTGTTGATAATCGCGGTTGCATCTAGATGTCGCGACATCATGTCTTCTTTTTCTTCAATTCCTGATTGCTTGACCTTGAGTTTCTTTCGCTCCCAGCTCATTTTGTTTTCAATTAAGCTTCATTTGCGACTGGAGTTTCGCTGTTGCAACCTGAATATGCATTTTGATTCTGTCAAGGCTTCCGCATTTATCGGTCCTTTCATCCTTGTGCGCCTTTCCTCGCTGCGACTGCCCCGACAATTATATCGTGCGCTCATCCACCATACGCTCATTTTTACGCAAAAATTCTTCTTTTCTTGAATTCTCCTCTTGCTCCTCTTCAGTTTGGTTAGTTTATTCCATGTTTACGCACATAAATCGAGTCTTTTTAGATAAAAATAGATGAAAAAATGGACTAAAAATAAGATGACATACCGCTCATTAGGTCTATATCATTACTGACCAATGGCACAATTCAAACTAATAGACGTGGGCGTGGGCATGGATATTTTTATGGACGAGGCTGAGGCCGAGGTCGTATTCGTGGTTGTCATATTTCTTGGAATCAAGGTGATTATAATCAACCTCACAATAAGAAAAACAACTCTAATAACTAGAAAATTTGAGATCATTTAGAAATAATGCTTTGGGAAAGCTGACTAGGCCACTTAACAAAGGGTTTACAAGGAGTAGAATGCTATAAGTGGAATAAAAGTCGGTGATCATGTACCTGTGCTGTGGCCTTTGGACCTGACCTTTTATCAGCCTCCATCAAGGGAAAAGATAACCAATTGAGACCAGCTTTGTGTGGTCAGGGACCGTGGATCACGATGATCCTTATCAAGTCTCCCTCCAAGAAGCTAACAATCAAATTGATGACAATTTCATTGATAATGATGGTGCAATACCTTTAACTCATTTTGATATCTCTGACTTCTTGGAAGATCCAAGTGGAAAAATTTACAATTTGATTGGTGATGGCAACGTGTGCTATGATTAACATATATGCTTATTATGTTACTTTTATTACAAATTGAGTAATTATTTTTAAATTTTGTCTTTCTTTTGAAGATATATGGATAATTCTCGTGGAGATGCATGTCTTGTTGATTGTGTCACAACTCACACAATTATACGTAATAAGAAATCCTTTTCAAACTTAAATTTAGTTCCATTTAATGTTCAAACTATCTAAGGTCCCGTTGGCCTAATTAAAGGCTCCGGAAGAGCTACTATTGTTCTGCCTAATGGCACCAAGTTTCAAATTGATGATGCCCTTTATTCTAATAATTCTAATCGAAATTTACTTAGTTTCAAGGATATTCGTTGAAATGGATATCACATTGAAACTATGAATCATAATGGAAATGAGTATTTACTCATTATTGAGAAAAAAAAAAATCTTGGAACAATTGATTTCTTCATCATATGGATTATATCAATCAACTATTAGACCTCTTGAATCTCAAGGTTGTCATGAACCCGAAGTTCAATGACCCAAAAGCATTTTTACTGTGGCATGAACGGGTTGGACACCCAGGACTTTCAATGATGCGCCGTATAGTTCAAAATTATAACAGGCATCCATTAATGAGTAGACAAATTTTAAAATCTCATAATTTAGTTGTCCTGCTTGTTCTCAAGGAAAATTAATTATTAGACCATCTTTTACAAAAACCGCGTCTAAATCCCCTGCATTTCTAAAACATATTCAAGGGGATATTAGTGGGCCTATTCACCCACCTAGTGGACCTTTTCGTTATTTTATGGTTTTAATTGATGCGTCCACTAGATAGTTTCATGTTTGCCTTCTTTCTACCCGAAATATTTCATTTTCCAGATTACTAGCCCAGATAATTCGGCTCAGGCACATTCCTAATCATCTATCAGGAGCAATTAGTCTTGCGATAATCTTTGGTAATTCGTCTCAAGCCTTCCTTGATTATTATATATCCATTTGAATAGATGTTCAATACTCAATTACTCATGTTCATACCCAAAATGGGTTGGTTGAATCCTTTATCAAACGTCTGCAATTAATTGCTATACCATTACTTTTGAACACCAAATTGCCTTTATCGACATGGGGGCATGCTATTATTCATGCTGCGAATTTAATTCGCCTTCGTCCTACAGCCAATCAAGATTTATCCCCATTACAACTTGTTTTAGGTTATCAACCTAATATTTCACATTTACATGTTTTTGGTTGTGTTGTTTATGTTCCCCTTGCACCCGCTCATCGAACTAAACTAGGTCCTCAAAGCCGTCTTGGTATTTATGTTTGTTTTCAATCTTCATCTATTATTAACTATATTGAGCCTCTCACAAGTGAGGTTTTTACTGCTCGATTTGCAGATTGTCATTTTAATGAAGATGTTTTCCCGCTATTAGGGGGAGAAAAGCCAATTCCAGAAGAATTGAGAGAAATTACATGGACGAAATCATCTTTTTCTCATCTTGACCCCCCACAAAGAAATTTGAATTAAAGGTCCAAAAGATAATTCATTTACAAAATCTTGCAAATTGATTGCTTGATGCATTTATTGATTCAACATAGGTTACAAAATCACATATACTATCTACAAATATCCCAGAACGGATTGAAATTTGATTAGTGCTCAAAAAGTGCTATTTTGAACCCTGTTTATTTGGAGTTTTAGTACTTTTTGTGTACTGTCGACGTAATTAACCCGATTTGCACATTAAGGTCCCGGTTATTCTCTCGATCGCATTTTATGGCTAATTTTGTACTTTGCAAGCTAATGCCAAATTTGTTGAATCAGTTCAAGTCTGAAGAATTTGAGTTGAACTGGCATTTGGTCGAATCGAAGGAAGGAGCGATAGGAGGCGAAGAAGCGGCTTGAGGAGCAATTTGCAGCCCACATGTAGATTTTTTACCTGCTTGTCTTGAAATTTTCTCCTGCACTTTTGACTTTTGTCATTTTAACCCCTTTTTCCCATTTTTGCCCTTCATGTGTATAAGTGTGAATTGAGGGTATTTTTGTATTTTTCTTATGAGACCTTTATATAAGCTCAAACCCTTGTAGAGAGGCGGATCGATTTTAGCGGAATTTTGGCTAAGTGAAATACAGAGCACAGGGTAAACTTTCTGGCTGCTTTCCTTTTTCTTTCATTTTCTTTGCTTTTCTTTTATTTTCTCGGTTGCCAAACACCCCTTGAGGATGACAACTCAAGGGATGGTTGGCTAAACTACATCCTTGAAGAGGGGGGCTGGGCTTTAGGGGCGAGGTAGCGCGGTTCTCGCGTTTTTAATGCTAGCCTTTATGTTTATTTATGCTTCTATCTCTCACTCTAGGTTAAACCGCTTAAAAATACCTTGATTAACCTGTATTTGACAAGCTTTTTGGGTTCAGTGGATGCTTATTTCTAGATCCACTGACATCCGATTAGTTGCCTTCTATTAGTTACTGTAGGGTAGATTTAAGGGATATGCTTTTACTGTCCGGGAGCATTTATGCTCATTAAATGGCATATTTCAAAAGGAAAAATTATTAGGGTTCAATTTTGATAGTCAAATGAAGATAGGTTCGAGTAAACTATGATTATCTTCTGTGAGGAAAGGACGAGAACCTTTCATTTGCCTTAGGACCTCAGACCTCAACCTAATAAATTTCGATGCTTCATGAGTTCTTTTTCATATTTTACTTCATTTTATTTTCAGTCTATAAATCACCAACTCTCGTTGTTTTTACTAAAACCCAAATTGAAATTGAATTCACCATTTTGAATCGAATCGTACATCACTTCAGCACGAAGAAACCTATCCTCGTGTCTTCGAATTCTAGAACCACTTTGTCACAGCAGCCATGCTACTACGTTAGGAGGAATTATGATTATAAATATTGTTGATTTTTGTACACCTACTGTGGCACGAATCAAATGGTGCAGTTGCCGGGGATGGTGCCTTAGTGCAAGTGATGAATTGTTGAACTTGTGATCCTCATCACAAGTATTGGTGAATCCCAAACACTTTTTGCTTTTACTTTTATTTCAGCGCCATCAAGCAGTTGATTTAATTTTTTATACTGGTCCATACTCAAATTCTTGTTTATTTATTTTTAGCTAACAAGAATATCAGGTATCCTGCTTTTGTTTTGTGTCATGGTCTTGTGCTGTTTTCATAGGACTTTATGCAATCTCGAGATAGGAACACTACAGGCAGATTAGAGAGAACCAGTGTCCCATAGGAGCAGGGTTGTGAAGTGAGCCTAAACACTGAACAGATAGAGCCCCCACTCGAAGAACGGTAGAGCCAACATGGGGTCCAAAGAAATCTCAATGCCTACAGGTCAATGAGGGACCATATACACCCACCAAGGGTGAGTTCACCCTCATGTATTGTGCCTCCTACTGAGGATGTGACTGTCAGGCCTTATCTGGTGCCCTTACTCCCAACTTTGCATGGTATGGAAAATGAAAATCCATACACACACATCAGAGATTTTGAGGAAGTTTGCACAACTTTTAAGAAGGGTGCAACCGATATGGATTTGCTTAAGCTGAAGGCCTTTCCCTTAACCCTGAAGGACAAGGCCAAAATCTGGCTTAATTCATGGAGGCTAAGGACTATAAGGAATTGGGCATAATTGCAAGCTGAATTTTTGAAGAAATTTTTCAGCACACATAAGACCAATAACTTGAAGAGGCAAATCTATACCTTTGGCAAAATAATGACAATGAGAAATTCGATCGCTGTTGGGAAAGGTATTTAGAGACCATCAGTGCATGCCCACACCATGGCCTTGATACTGGATGTCGGGGTCAACACTCTATGATGGAACGTCCCCTACCATGAAGCAAATTATCGAGACCATGTGTAGAGGGACTTCCCAGCAAGAATCCAAGATGAAGCCATGGACTCCTCAACTATGTATCAAACCCTAAGGCATGGGATGAGCCCAACCCTCGTGGAAGTAGAAAGAATGATATTCAGATCCACCATGTGGAGGCATGTACTACTCCTAAGACATGGGAATTGAAGGCTAAGCTTACCTTGGCTAGGAGGGTGGAAGAACTGGAAGGAAAAATACTACATGAGGCTCCAGTGCAAGGATCGAAGTCCTCTACGTGCTGCTATGCTTCATTTGGTTACTAACCGAAAGCATGTGGGTGTAGGTCCACTATCTCCAAAGAAGAAAGAGAGATGTTCCCGATCGTGCCAATTTGGTTGGTCAAAGCAAACCACCACCCACAATGCCCCATACAACAATACATATAATCCCACCGAGGAACCACCCTAATCTCTCGGGTGCTCAAATCCCCCCGCTATATGCCCACTGCGCCCCAACAGTTTGGTTCTATCTCACCATAGCCACTCACCTCAACCTCATCTCCGTTGAATGCTTACAAATTTGGAGCAAGGTGGTAGGTGAGTTTGTTGAAGATAAAAGGGAGCCAATGTGCACCGGGCCTGCAGAACTGACATCGTGGAAATCACTCCCAACAAAAAGATGATGGGTCTAAAGTGATCTCAACTTAAAATAGATAATCTACAAGATTCCATCACCAGATTATCAACTGCCGGAGGTACAGAGAAAGGAAGATTCCTTCCCAAACTCACCCCAATCCGGTGGGAGTCCATGAAACAGTTCCGTCGCAACCCAAGAATGGATGAAGTAAAGGCCATCATCACCTTGAGAAGTGGCAAACAGGTTGATCAACCAGTGCCTAAACCTACTGATGAGACCAAAGAAGAAAAGGAAGCCGAGCCTGAGAGAATAATAATCAAAGAAGATTCAATGAAGAAAAACATGCCCCCTCTATTTCCTCAAGCTCTAAAAGGCAAAAAGAAAGCCTCCAAGTAGGTTGAAATTTTGGAAGTGCTAAGGCAGGTGAAGGTCAACATCCCACTGCTTGACATGATTAAACAGTCCAAGTTTAACCTATGCCAAATTTAAAAGACCATGGCACGCTAAGAAAGGGTCGAATGTCGATAAGAGGGCCTTCCTAACAGAGTAAGTGAGCTCCATCATTCAATGCAAGACCCCTGCGAACATAAAGATCCATGGTCCCCACCCATTTCAATCAACATTGGAGGGACTTGGTATGACAAGGCAATCATGATTTAGAGCTAATGTCAACTCAAGGCTCGCTTTACTTCCGATACAGCTAGGGTTCGTGAGTTTGCCATCAACATCACTCTTATCTCAATGATCGACAAGAAAATTCCTAAGGGCATAGTTGAGGATGTTTTGTGAAGGTGGACAAATTTTATTATCCCAAGTGGACTCGTAGTTCTGGATAAGGAGTCAGGTTGTGGGGCACTAACCAAGTGCCCATCATACTCGGGAGCCATTTTTTGGCCACATCTAATGCCATAATCAATTGCCTGAATGGAGTCATGTGCCTACCTTTGGCAAAGATTCAATTTTGAGCTTAATATCTTCAACTAGTAGCAAGCACAAATCAGCGTAGAGCAGAGTAGGAATTGATGAGGATCAGTTAAAGGATTTGAAGAATTAATCAGACGCCACTCCTCCAAAGATCACATCATCTTCCAAAGACCACCAAAGGCAGAGTGTTTAAAAAATGGCAGGAAAACTCAACTCACAGTACCACCTCACAGCAGCATAATGGAGGGACTTCTCCTCCCTTGATCCACCATGAACCCGGCGGCTATTTGATGGCGTACTCTCCTCCAAACTTTCATCAAGAGCTTCCGCTTCTCCACTTTTGCTTTGATTTTCCCGTTTTATTTTATTTTATTTCGATTTATTTAGTTTTTCTCTTTAGATTTTCTCTAATTTTAAGTTAATCTTTGTTTCTAGTTTATTTTTCATTTTTTTTAAAATTTTTCATGTGTTATTTTTGCAGTTTTTGTCAAATTTTTGAAGGAAATGATGCAGGTACAAGAATGCAAAAGCCGAAAATCGCTTATGTATATAGCAATTTTCGCACTGCTATGAATTTCATTTTAAACATCAGAATTAAGGGTCCCTTCATAACACCATAAAACAGATAACGAAATGTACTTTTTAATTGTGTGCGACTTTCGTATCGAATGTTGAATTTCATTTTGTTTCGCCCATAACTTTCTCATCCGAACTCCGTTTTGGGTAATTTTGGTATTGTTTGAAAGCTTAGAGAATTTAGAATCCAAATATATCTAGAAAGAACACTTTTGAAATTATTATAAAGGTGTAATTTTTAAAATTCTCCAACTGGTCACTTTTTTCCTCTCTTTTCTTCTCCTAACTTGTTCATTTGAAGCCCAAACGGAGTGAATATGTGCCTGTGAAAGTCATAAGCCCCGGTACAAAAAACGGGTACATCTCATCAAAGGAGGTATCACTTTCTTTCTCTAACTTCACCTGAAATCCATTGAGGACAATGTGATATTGTATTAGGGGAGAGTTAGCGAAGGAAGTGGCTTTTACATTTATGCTTTTGTTACTATTTTGAGCAAGACCATTTTGTGTTGTTCAGTAGCTTGCTGTTTGTCTTGTTTGTGAAGATGTTAGTTTGTTTTTGAAAAGCTGAAAATATAGTCATTTTTTTATATAATACATACTATACAGCTCACTTTTTCGATTTTAAAAAATTGCACCCATTTTTTTTGTAATACTTAGCCTAAGTTTGAAAATTTGAACTTTGCCCAATTCTACTGATGTTGGGATTGTTCCATGCCCACTGAGTGAATGATTAGTTGAATTCTTGCTGCTTTTGACATTTTTCTTCCACTTCTAGCTAACCACTCACTATGCACATTAAGTTTCAACAATAGGCTGAAGAATTGCCTAGCCTCCTAAACTTTGCAAAACCTACCCGAGTTCTGTTGACTATCTTTAAATAGGTTAAGGACCCCCATGAAAAGGAGGCCAATGTGTCTTCCAAAATAAAAAGAAGTGAAAAGAAAAAAGAAAAGAAGAAAATGTAACGCTTTGCCTTGAAACCCAGTACTATCCAGGGTATATGGCGAAACTTTAAAGCCCTGCCCTAAGCCAACTGTCAGGGGAGCCATCGGCCAAGGCTTCGCTACGGGTGGACGGGTGAGGCTGAGCGAGTTGTAAAGGAGTCTCAAAACTGCTCAAAGTTTGGGGTAAAAAAAAACCTCGAAGAGTTTGTGGTCGAAAGATCCCTTTGGCTTGATGCCCTAAGCCTTAATTGGTTGAGATTCATCGGTGGATCCCCATTACATGGACTTTGGTGAGGTATTGAAGCCAAGACAGACCTTACAACACAAAAAGAATCGGTGGAATAAGAGTGGGTCCCGATCTATTTAGGTTGGTTAGTGTGCTAGGTGCAAAGAGCTTGGTTGGGAGAGTGCAATTTTAGTGCTTATTGTTGAGAACTGATCAAACAAACACTTAGGTTTTGGTTGAAGTCTCTGGTTGATTCACCAAGAAAGAAGCTCTTTTAATACTCAATTTTGTATGGCATTCATTCTCTCGAGATAGTTATTGGGCAAGGGTTTCAGTGATTCTCATCGAGGGTTAGGCATTACTCATTCACAACCTTTTTGAAATATAATAATTTTTGTGAAAATCATTTTGTTATCGTCTTGTATCGTTTTGAGCACTTTTTGTGTACTATTCAAATGTAATTAACCTACTGCACATTAAGGTCCCATTATTCACTCCATCGATTTTGTGGCTAATTTTGTAGTTTTTGGTAAGCTATTAATGCCAAATTTGTTGAATCAATTCACGCACGTAAGAATTCGAGTCGAACTTAGCATTTCCTCGCACTGTAAATCATGAAAGGAGAGCAAAGAGAGCGTAAGAAGAAAGGTAGTGCGTGATACTTCTCATCCCTGTGTGAAATTTTCGCACCACTGTGCAAAATTTTCTCCTGCACTTTGACTTTTGTCATTTTTAATTTTTCCCATTTTTGTTCTTCATGTGTATAAGTGTGAATTGAGGGTATTTTTTGTATTTTTCAGAGAGCTTTATATAAGCTCAAACCTTGCAGAGAGATCCATTTTCGTGAATTGGCTAGTGAAATACAGCACTGGTAAGCTTTCCACGCTCTTTTTCTTTCATTTTCTTGCTTTCTTTATTGATATACAAACATCCCTGAGATGACAACTCAAGGGATGGTTATTAAACTCCCTCCATCCTTGGAAGAGGAGGGCTAATGGCTTTAGAACCGAGGTAACCGACATTGTTCACGTTTCTAATGCTAGCATTTATGTTCATTTATGCTTCATCTCTCACTTCCAGTTAAACCATTTTAAAATACCTTGATTAACCTCGTATTTGGCAAGCTTTTTGGGTTCGGGATGCTTATTGCTAGATCCATCAACATCCTAAGCAATACTTCTATTAGTTGACGTAGGTAGATTTAAGTGATATGCTTGATGTCCTGGGAGCATTTATGCTCATTAAATTAGTATATTTCAAAAGGAAAAATTATTAGTGGTTCACTTGATAGTCAAATGAAGATCTTGCCTCGAAATGACTATAGGTCATCTTCCCTAACGAGATAAAGACCTTTCGAGAACCTTCATTTCCTTAGACCTCAACCCAAGAGCTCCGATGCTTCAAGGAGTTCTTTTTCATATTTTACTTCATTTTATTTTCAATCTATAAATCACCAACTCTCGTTGTTTTTACTAAAACCCCAAATCCAAATTGAATTCAACATTTTGAACTGAACTGCACATCATTTACACGAAGAAAACCCATCCCTGTGTTCGACCCTAGAACCACTTTATCAGCAGCCTACGCTACGACAAAGAGAGTAATTGTGATGAGAATACTGCTGATTCTGGCACACCTATCGTGGCACGAATCAAATTCCAATGGGAAATTGAAACATAGTGTGGCCACGTTTGCCACAATTAAAATGCAAACGATTTGGCTCAAAAGATACACTCCTAGAAAATGAAAAGTGCAATCTAATGCTCTCAAGAGCACGCCCGAAGAGCATACAAATGTGAAAGGATTAAATGATGAACTAATAACCCCTTCATAGGCATAAATTGAACAGTTATCTCCTGAGATTGTACCAGTACATAACAATGAAGAGATATCTATTAATTATATACATAAGGGTAAAATATGGGATCAAAATACTACAATTATAGATGATGCTTTTTCTTTCCAAGTGACTATGGACATCATAAGAAATGATGAAGATCAGGAGCCACAAAATATGAATGAATGTCAACGTCGAAATGATTCGTTAAAATGGAAAGAAGCAATTCAAATAGAGTTAAAATCATTGGCTAAACGAGAGGTATTTGTACCAGTAGTTTAAACACCTAAAGATATAAAACATGTTATGTCACGCCCCTACCCCCGCCTGGGAGAAGATAGGGGGCGTGACAGGGTACTAGGACTCCTTCACCTGCTTTTCAAACATTGGTGGGCCCATTTCATATTTAAAATACCACTAAATTGTCATGCCCCTACCCCGCCTAGGCGAAGATAGGGGGCGCGACACGGTATTTTGACTCCTTAACTTGCTTTTCGGACATTGGTGGGCCTATTTCATATTTAAAACCATAAGGAAATAAAAATTCTAATACCACTACCGTAGTAGTGTTTAAACTATCCTGTACACATTCCCGAGTCCCTTTTACTTGTACTTATACAAATTCCACTATTACAAAAAAAACTTTGCATTTACATTACAAAACCAAAAATCAAAAACCTACATCAGGTGGGCTCCTATTGTTGTGTTGGCCTTGGTGGATGCGGAATGCCTCAGATGTCCTCTTAGTACCTACACAAATGAAACAACCATGCTAAGCTTATAGCTTAGTGGGAAACAGATAACAACTATGACCACTTGGAGTGGTCCACATTTACAGGATGCATATAACATACTCTTATATGTTGGGAGTTTAGCGATAATGTAATTCTATAATGAGTTTTCTATATAACATAATTTTATAACGAATTTCATATCTCCCAAAGGAGTTCAAACAGAGATCTAGCATGTAAGGTACCCCATATAGTACATTATGTATCATAACCGATTTTATGCTTTCTTCTGCTCATTTTTCGATTCTTATCATATAAATGTTTCATATGTCATATTATTCTAATAGATAAACATGGTGTTTATACCTCGTATATAGACTCTGTGAATAATGAATGATAGGGACACAACACAATAGGTACCCAAAGGTACGGTACAGTACTAAACATAGATGTGTTTGCCCACGCACAGAAGTGTCAGAAAGACAATGCGGTGAGTGTCGGCCGGCACCGACCGTGACATGCCTACCCACATAATAAGTGTCATAAAGACTAGCAGAATGTCATCGCATCGAACAGGTGCCTATTCATTTGCTATTCATGTCTTAAGGCATATATAATTATATACCTACCAGCTTGTTATATTGTTCTTAAACACATTAGCAAATAAGGGCAATAAACCATGTTTCGCTCAATGATACTTGGGGTTTACCGACTACGAGGTACATAAACATTTTCATATAACTTTTATACATGTACTAACCCTTTCGCTTGAATTAACTGATCGAATAGGAAAAAAAGTTTGCGTAAGATCAGATCAACTTCAATAATCGGGTACTTAACATCCTCTGTAATCTAAACCACTTCTGGAAGTATCGACTCAACTCAGACACCAGATGACATCCTTCATTCCAAAGAGTTTTCTTGAGTACTCCAGATCAGCCTCAGTACCGGCACTCAACATCCTTTGACTAAAACCACATTGAGAACAATATTCAACTTTCGCATCGATAATTACATGCTATTTTACAAAATGCATAAGTTCAAACATTTTCAATTTAAATCTTCCAACTAAAACTAAACCAACCACAAAATTGACTTGAACCAACCAAAATACACATGTATTGAAGAGTTAGGGTTTTCCTAACCCAAACATAGACAAAGAAAGAGTTAGGGTAGTTTCCTAACCAACAAATCCATACAAAAGTTCCAAACATGAATAAGAAATTTCCAAACCTGGATTTTCTTCTTCTTCTCTTCTTCCTTCTTCCTTCTTCTTCTTCTTCTCTTCCTTTCTCTCTTTCTCCACCGTAAAGCCCTAACCTTCAAAGCCAAAAAAATGAGATTTTCTGAGATCATGTTTGGTCTTATCAATTTTTGCTCAAATTCCTTTTTTTTTTTTTTTCATTTGGTCCTTCCTTTTTAATCTATTTGCAACTAACAATCCTATTGAATTTCTAACTATAATATTATCCATCTTAATCTTGAAATCACAATTATCCATCACCACTTCAAATTTCCAAAAATACCAATTTTACTTTTCTTATACTACAAAATTGCAATAAAACTACTAGGGTCTAATTCGGGGTGTTATATGTTGGATATCGATGGATCTTTGTACGAAAGCGAAATGAGCAAAATGAAATCGTGCAATATAAAGCACACCTTGTGGCCAAGGCTTCTCACAAAGACATGGAGTTGATTATGAGGAGACGTATTCTCCCGTAATGGATGCAACTACATTTCGTTATTTAATACATTTAGTGGTCTCCGAAGGACTTGATATGTGGCTGATGGATGTAGTCACAACCTATTTATACGGATCTATTGATACTAATGTATATATGAAAACTTCATGATCTAAATTACTTGAAGTAATGAATTCAAACCACGGCTACGTATTCAATCAAGTTACTAACGATCTTTATATGGATTAAAACAAATCAACAAACGTGGTATAATGCTAGTTTTCAATATTTACTTAAAGAAGGATATGTGAATAATTCAATTTGCCCATGCGTTTTTATCAAGAAAGTAGCAATTGGATTTGCAATTATTATGCTATATGTGGATGATTTGAATTTGATTGGTACTCCTGAAGAGCTCGTCAAAACAATTGACTACTTAAAGAAAGAATTTGAAATGAAAGATCTTGGGAAAACAAAATATTGTCTCGGCCTATAGATCAAGGATTGTTCAGAGGTTGTATTAATCCATCAATCAATATATACAGAAAAAGTCCTGTAGTGCTTTCATATGGATAAATCAAACCCCCTTTGTTCCCCCATGGTTGTTAGGTCGCTTGAAGTGACCAAAGATCCGTTTCGGCCTAAAGAAGAAAATGAAGAATTGCTTAGTCTTAAAGTACCATATCTCAGTGCAATTGGTGCACTAATGTATCTTGCAAATTATACTCGACCAGACATTGCTTTCTCGCCAATTTACTAAAGAAGATACAGCCTCAAATTTCCACTCTAAAAGTCACCGGAATGTAATTAAACATGTATTAATATATCTTCGTGGGACATGTGACATGAGATTATTTTATTCCAAAACATTGGAACCATAAATTTTTAGTTATGCAGATGTAGGCTATCTTTCGGACCCTCACAAAGCTCGATCACAGATAGGATATATATTTACTTATGGACATATTGATATATCCTGGAGGTCAGTAAAACAAACAATGGTGGCCACCTCCTCCAACCATTCATAAATACTTGCCATGCATGAAGCTAGTCGAGAATGTGTTTGGTTGAGATCCATGATAGAACACATAAGAAAATCATGTGGATTATCTCCTATCAAGAACAAACCAACAGTATTATATGAAGATAATGTTGCATGTATTGCGTAAGTCAAAGGATAATATATTAAAGGTGATCGATCTAAGCACATTTCACCAAAATTCTTTAATACTCATGAACTTTAGAGCAGTGGTGAAATCAATGTGCAACATATAAGGTCCAGTGATAATCTGGCAGATTTATTTACAAAAGCCTTGCCCACTACAACATTTAAGAAACTTGTACACCATATTAGTACGCGTCAGGTAAAAAATCTTGAAAATGAAGTATTATGTCATTATTAGGAGAAGAATTGTTAAAAATGTTAGTATACTACACTTTTTTTCCCTTCGTCCAAGTTTGATCTCATTGGGTTTTACTGACAAGGTTTTTAATGAGACAGTACTAACTATCTAGTGATGGTCATTCAGGGGGGAGTGTTATAAATAATTCATCGAGAAATGTGAATGACCACACATTTACCTGTGAATCATTATGAATGTACTTATTACTGTATTAATAAAGACCCCTATATATATGAGATCCCTGATAATGAAAACAAAAGTAGAAAAATGACCTTTAGAGTTCTCTCTTTCTTCTCTCGGTTTCTCTCTTCATTTCTTCATTCTTTATATATAACAATCTTGACTTTTTAGTGGGAAACGTATAATTGCAAAAAATGTGGGGTCCATATTTTGCTATTGACTAAGATGTTGTTCAATCATTTATAATTTTTTGCGATTTTGATCCTTTGCTTCTATCAATGTAGTGCTAATATGAATCAATAAAATTATTTTTCTCTTAAAAAAAAAACATATCATAAAAAAAAAAATCATTCTCGTTGTTAGGGTTAATGTAAATGTAAATAAATGTAAAAATGCGAAAGAGGGTTGAGAATGCGTTTTTCTTCCTTTTATAATCGTCATTTATCATGTTCTAGTAGTAAATGGTATCCAACGTTGGATATGGATCATCATTTGTCCTTCTCCCTTCTTCCCCTATTCAATGGGGGCGGCTACGCTGACTTATGAACGTTGAATCCCTTGTTTTATATCAAACTGTCTAGTTATCAATCACGAAAATGCAATTGTTTATGTTTAGAGTTTAGACTTATCACGCGAAGACCATATCTTTCAACTGTTTATATTTAGACTTATCACGGAGCGACCGCACCATGGCATCTTATTTTTAAATTAATTCCCAAATAGCTGGCGGTTGTTTGTTGGCATCACAATAATGAAATACAAAAACAAAGACAAAATTATGTGAAAATCCTTATGGGAAAAAATCACAAGGAGAAAGTTTTACTATGAATTTGATAATAATTATAGAGTACAAAGAAATAGAGAATAAACCCTAAAAAAGTTGATATTACGAAAATATCCGAGTAGAAAAGTCCATACCGTAAGGGCAAGCCCCCGCACCCCTTTATGGGATCAATTGTTGGCTATGGGGCTGGGTCTCGACTACCACAACAAATCCCTATTTTTTTTCTAAATTTTTTCTTTTCACAAAAATCGCATTGCGAGCTTTTGGATTAGACATAAACCCAAAACCAAATTCGAGACCCAAATCAATGCTATTGATAGGGAATATGACGCATGTCCATTTGTTCATCATATTTGAATGCACCATTGTAATATTTTGATATTGGGTTCAGTTATAAAAAGCTTGTTCTCATATGAGAACAAACTTTTAATGTTAGATGATGATTTTATCTCTTAAGATATATGTAGATTAAAATTTTATCTCTTAACACAAATCTCAAGATATAAAATCATCATTTAATGTTGTAAAGTTCATTCTCATATATAACTGCACCTTTTAATATTTTTTTCCTATTTTCTTGGAAGGCACAACCACACATGCAAATTTATGATTTTAAAATCAGATACGTATCAATAACAATCACAACCACACAACATATATGCCTCTTCTAAATCTGAAACCATCACAAGAAAAATGGAAAATTGTGCCTCTTGATGTCTCTGCATTTGAAAGGAAATCCACTCTAGTTGGGCCTGAGCCACTAGAAATATTTTAGATTTCATGCAAATAAAAATCTTATTTCTAAAATACTATCCCTTCATTACATATAAGGTTCATTAAGGTAATATTTAACAAATTAATTAATTTGTTTAAGGGAATTTTAATAATAAAATTTTCATTTGCACAAAACCTAAACTATTTTCTGAATTAGCAGTTAAACTGATTTCGATTTCCTGGATTTTGACTTTCTAATTGTTTTCAAATAAGAATACCAAAACACACATTTCCTCAAGAAAAAAAATTAAAATAACTAATGATAAGAAATTAAATATTAACGATACTTAAATGATGCCCATAACATGCCAAAAACGATTTATTAACAAATTATATATGAAAGATACACCTCATTGATGGTGGAAAATTAAATATCATGATCAACAAAATTAAAAAGACTATATATATATATATATATATATATATATATATATATATATATATATATATAAAGACAGAGAGAGAGAAGCTTCTCTCCCTTCAGCTAGCATATCCCCATTTCTCATTTTTATTTTTCTTAGTTTCTTGTTCCTTCCTCTCTTCCTGATGGAAGGAGGGGATCTGTTATTGGTAGAGAAGCCAAGTGTTGAAAAGGAAGCCATGGCGTCGTCGGCATCAAGAAGTTACAAGGGATTCCGGGATTTAGAATCTTTTGGAATGCTTGAGATGGGTGTGCCAAACACCAACTCCACGGAGAAGAAGCTTTCTTGGTTGCGCTCCCAAATTATCGGCGGCCTCGCCGAGTTCACCACCCCCTTTGGTGTCCGCCGCCTCACCTATGCCGACCATACTGCCTCCGGCCGGTGTCTGCGCTACATCGAAAACTATATCAACGATAACGTTCTCCCCTTCTATGGTGAGTGATTGGAATGTGAACACTTGAGGAAACTTTAATCATTACGTAGCACATACTTTTTCCATCAATAATGATATGCAACACATACCTTCCCACACATGTTCTTTCCCCCATCAATAATTTATTCTCGTTTAAGTTGAATTTTTACAACTTCTGTTGTCGGAAAGCTGTGGAAAACCGATGGCGATAGAACTTATAACCGTATGGTGTGTACAGGAAACATTCATACCTGCGATAGTTTTGTGGGGAGCCGGACGACCAAAATGGTGTGTGAAGCCACCGACTACATTAGGAAGCGCTCGGCGGTCGACAAGATGATGCGCTCATTTTCTGTGGCTCCGGCACCACCGGAGCCATCAAACGGCTACAAGAGGTGATGGGGATAACTGTTCCGTCCGTTCTGAGAGAGCGAGTACTGAAAACATTAAGGAGCGAGGAAAGATGGGTTGCTTTTGTGGGGCCTTATGAGCACCACTCCAACCTCTTGTCATGGAGGCAAAGCCTAGCGGAAGTGGTGGAGATTGGTTTGGATGAAGATGGCCTGCTCGACATGGAAGCTCTGAGACTACAGCTTGAATCTTTTCGGAATTCTAACCGCCCCTTGCTCGGTTCTTTCTCAGCTTGTAGTAACGTCACCGGAATATATACAGACACCCGAAAGCTGGCTCAGCTTCTTCACCGATATGGAGCCTTTGTATGCTTTGATTTTGCTGCAAGGTATGCTGCAGACTAGATCTGTGCCAGACAATTAATTTTTTCTATGTTGGAAAACTATGTTATAAGTCCTTTTTAATTTATTTGAAAAATTAGTATCAAGAGACCCGAAACCAACGGGGCTAAATATAGGATAAAAAAGGTCCAATAAATATATGATCAAACTCTGATTTTAAAAATATATTATAAAAAGGGCTAAATATGTAATATAATGTCCAATAAATTTTATGTACAACTTCGTTAAACCTAATATACAACCATACATGTTATGTAAGACCTCGTACGTACCTAAGGTTTAATTAGGTCAGGCCTAAGATTTACTGTTATTGTATAAATGTTTATTAGACCCTTTATTAGATATTTTGTCTTTTTTTATAAAATATACTTTCAAATCAAGAATATAGCCTTTTCAAGTCTTTAATTTCATCTTAATTTTTCAAATAAATTAAAATAGGACCCATAAAATAGTTTTTCATTTTTTTTTTTTTTATTGATTGGATTGGCATGCATTAAGTATTATTTCTGCCCCAACGCCCCAACCAGTGGTCCTTATGTGGAAATTGATATGAGATCGGGGAAGATTGACGGCTACGATGCAATTTTCTTGAGTCCCCACAAGTTTGTCGGCGGACCTGGGTCGCCGGGTATCCTTCTAATGAGCAAGGCGCTGTCAACCTAGTCTTCAGCTCCATCTACGGTAAAATCTGCTAGATTTTGTCAATGGCTTAACGAAAAGGTAGATTATATATATATATATATATATATATATATTTTTTTCTTGTACGATCTTAGATCACTTGATATATAGTAATTGTCTGAACATATTGCATCAAACTAAAATGCAGGATACATTATATTGGGAGGACATAGAGAAAAGGGAAGATGCTGGAACCCCACCCATCATCCAAAAAACCAGAGCAGCATTGGCCTTTTGGGTAAAGGAATACGTTGGCCAGCAATGTTATTGAAGAAAAGAGAGAAAGTACATTGTAGTTGTTAATTAGAGAGGCTTCTACCAAATCCAAACATATGGGTTTTAGGAAATACAACGGCAAAGCGTCAAGCCATCTTATCATTCCTTGTATACTCCACCACCAATTCTGCCATAGATGATGAGAGTAGTACAGAGGAAGTAGACGGACGATTACAATAATTGAAAGAGATTTGGGAGTAATAGACAGTTCTTCATGGGCATTTTGTTGTAAAGTCCTAATCTGATCTGTTTGGCATCCACAATGGAGGTGGTTGCGCTTGTGCTGGACCCCATGGTCACTCCTTGCTTAAGTTGGATGAGACAAGATCATTTGCATTCAAACCTGCCATCCGTATGCAACTGTTGTCTGAACCCATCGCATCAAGGTTACAAACTAGGCAAATCTGGTTTTGGGCATAGTGCACACAAGCCTCACCTATCCAACGATAATCCTGATAAGGTGTATTAAACGCCCCAACTTTTGTCCATAAGTGCTACTTTGCATGCGAACTTCCTGGCCTTCAAAGATACTCATGCTTACTCTGTAGTCAATAGCGCCTGTCATTAGAAAATGATATCGATGGGACAACACTGTTAAATATCCACACATGTCAAAGTTTTTGCCTAATGCGATATTTTTGAATCCGTCAAGGTGACTAAGGAAATAAACATCTAGAGTATCTTGAAACCGAAAAAAATTTCAAATGCAAAATGGGACATGAGGGAAAAAGTGGGGGCATTTATGTACCTTACCCAAACCATAATCTTATTTCTCACTAATTTTCCTTATTTATTCGTTTTGGACTAAATCAATTTTTCACTATTTACACACACACAAGTAACAAATTTCCACCCCTAGTTATGTTTACAGGGTTATTCCGGACCAAACCTGGGTGACAGAATTAGCTTCCCATTACATGTCAAGCGAGAGTTCGAGTTCATCTTAGTTTCACTGGAATCATAGCCACTTTCGGCCAGCGCTCCTGTATCACTTCAACTGAAAACAGAAGCTGACCTTCAGGGCAGCAGGCATTTAAAGATACCTTGACTCCTTGGCATTGATCTCTCAGTTCAAGGGCCATGCCAGCATTTAATCTTGGGAATTAGTTATGAACAAGACAACACACCCATGCTGGCAATAAAGATAGGGATCATCAGCATATACACATCATATTTGGAAACCGCAAGAAAAGTCGCCTGTCTCCTTGAGAAGTTCCCTCCTCATCGTGAAGTTCCACAGGATATAGATGTCAACCTCATCACATTCAGAGTGTAGTCTTATCTTCAATTTCTAACTTGTATGCTATTAACACCAATATTTCATCCATACATGTCATAATGTATCGATTTGTCGAATTAAATGTTTATAAGCAACATGTTTTCTTGGGGGTGCACATTACTTATTGAATATTGTGATGAGTAATATTTATACAATATTGGAATATTGGAGTGGTTTTACTAATTCACAATAATTATGACAATACCAATTCACGAATGGGCGGTTAGGTGGCTAAGCCAATCCATAGAAAAAATAAATTAAATGAATAATAGTGGCTATATATATATCAACCCCATAGAAAATTAATTAGATCGGTGGATGGCTATAATAATCCAAATTAAACAAATGAATAGTATGGATGACTATACTAATTCACAAAATTTTAAATGGTAAGGAAATAAAGACACCTTATTTAAAGTAATAAAACTCTTAATGTGAGAGAAGCCTCGATAAGGAAAAAGTGAGGAGGTAAATCTACTATGTGATAAAATTAGCAAAAGAATATTATACTCAAGTATTACCCTGAGTTTCACATATCCCATAATATGACTATAATTTAAGCTTTAAGTTTGGTTGCAATTGATTTCTAGCCAGCAATCACCATGAATCGCGTTTCTCCTTCTTGACCCTTTTAATTTGACAAACCTTCTTTGATGAAGAGAAAAACATATGTATGGGTTAAAAGAGGATCAATTCCTATTAGGGTTTATCTTTAAATACACCTTCCATCAAGGTGTTAATTTCAGGAAATTACATTTTATCTTTAAATACACCAATTATGTCAGTGCTAGCATTTCTGATGCAACTCATCAAGGGTTCTTGAATCTCTGTATTAAAGGGTTCTAGTGGATCAATCAATATGATTTTAGCTTTCTGGGGTGTTACACCTTTGATTGTGGGTTCATTGGATCTAATTCCTTGTGGGTTCACACCAATTTCTTTTTGGAATTTGCCACACACACTAGATCTCTTACATACTCTTAGGTATCAACCTGACCTCTTTCTTGAATAATTCTTCCTTTATGATATTACTTGACTTTTCTAGTGATGGGATACCTTCTAAATGAGAGGCCAATGAGCAATCAATGACTTTTCTATGCAAAATTAAGAAACAAAACAAAAAATAAAAATAATGAAATAAATAAATAAATAAATATGAAAATATTTTGGTAGTAGTCATTAACTTCACTAATCGCTACATAGGATAGAAGATAAATTGATTTCACAATGTAGGTACCTTGTTGTTTAGGTTAGTAATTCTGAGTGAAGTCTAAGGGGAACTTAATGCTTGATACCCTTAACCAGCTAGTAGGGAGCCATCAACGAATCTCTACTAAATGGGCTGCCACTTAGAAATCTTAGGAAAGTATGAAAATAAAAGATGCGTTCCCAACTTATTCTTGTCATTGTGTATAAAAAAGGTGAGTCGAATTTGTTTGGGAAGAGTTTTGGAACCTTTATTTATGTGTGAGAACTAGAGCCAATTACATTGAGGCCCTTAAGGAAAGATTAATTGAGGACTTGGGGCAAGCTTGCCTTGATCACCATACCACTTGAGACCTTGTCCGTTAGAATTGTAAATATTTTGGGACCCCGACAAAACACATATGTTTATTAGAACTTTTTCAATGTTCTTTTAGTAAATGCTAGCACCTTCATAAACTCATATCTATCTTTACTTGCTTTTCTTTATTTTAATTCAGTTTGTTTATTTAATTCAATATTTTATTTTCAATTGTTTTGATCTGTTATCCTTATTTCACTTATTCTATTGCTAGGCTACTAATGAGTTGGTTGGGGGTTGTAAGAATAGCTTAAAAAGGGACATTTTGATGCAAAGTCAAGGCAAGACTTCAAAGACTACAGTTAAACTTCCAAAAAGGTAGGTTTTGAGAGTAGAATGAAAGAAGATCAAGGATGCACTCAATATGCTAATTAAAGTTCTGGAAGAATCTAGACATATTTGGGATGTTTTCTAGATCAGATTGTATAGCTTGCATGCCAAGTTATTTACTTTCCTTTTAGTTTATTTATTTTCCTTAGTTTATATTTATTTGGATTTGTTTCATTTGCTAGTTTTAGGAGTGATTTAGGTTAAAGATTGCAGTAGATATTTTATTTATATTTCCTTTCTAGATTGTAGCCTATATAAAGACATGTTTATAATGTAATAATACATAATAATATGAATTAAAAATTGTGATAGTCTTCTCCTCTTTGGTTCTCCAAAGAACTTTTGAACTTATCATATTTTTTCATGGCGTTCATCCTATCGACTTATCAATCAACCATTCCATAGTTGATTGTAGCGTCTTCATTCCATCAACTTATCAATCAACCATTCCATAGTTGATTATGGCGTCTTCACTATCCTTGACTTATCAATCAACCTTCATATTTGGTTGTAAGCCATCCACGATTTATCAATCAACTTACAAAGTTGATTGCATCTTCATTCTACTCACTATCAATCAACTTTCTATAATCGAGAGCGGCGCTTCTCATTCATCAACTTATAAATCAATCATTCCATAATTGATTGTGGCGTCTTCACTCTTCCCCTTCGAACCTGATCGTAGATCTATCTGAAAGAGTATTCTGTTGTGAGTTACGTTGGTTCGCGGTGACCTTGCATCAAATTGGTATCAGAGCTAGTTCTCGTCAGGTTTGCTTATCTTTTAAATTTTTAATTGAAAAAAAATTCAAATTTTAAAAAAAATGAAAAGAAAAGAATCCATTTGAGGTCAATGAAGATTTGAGGACAAATCTTTTTTCTTAAGAGAAGGAGAATGTTGCAAAGTCAAGACATGACTTCTAAGGCTGCGATTAAAGTTCGAAAGGGAGGTTTGAGGAACGAGGAATGAAAGAAGATCAGGATGCACTCAATATACTAATTTAAGTTCTAGAGTAAATCTAGGCGTATTTGGGATCTTTCTAGATCATATTATATGGCTTGTATAAAGTTATTTACTTTCTTTTATTTTATTTATTTGCCTTAGTTTATTTTTATTTTTATTTGTTTAATTTTCTAATTATAGGTGTGACTTAGGTTAAAGATTGCAGTAAATATTTTATTTATATTTCCTTTCTAGTTTGCAGCCTATATAAAGACATGTTTATAATGTAATAATACAAAAGAATATGAATTAAAAATTGTGAGAGTCTACTCCACTTTGGTTCTCTAAAGACTTTTGAACTTAACGGCTTTTTCTGTGGGGTTCATCCTATCGACTTATCATTCAACCCTTCCATAGTTGATTGTGTCATCTTCATTCAATAAACTTTATCGATTAGTAGCTGTATTTATTGTGGCATCTTCATCAATCGACTTATCCAATCAAGCGCCTAAAGTTGATTGTGGCGTCTTCATCCTATTGACTTATCAATCAATCAATCATTCCATAGTTGATTGTGGCGTCTTCATTCCATCGAATTTTAAATCAATCATTCCATAATTGATTGTGGCGTCTTCACTCTTCCCCTTCGAACCTGATCGTAGATCTATCTGAAAGAGTATTATGTTGTGACTTGCGTTAGTCCGCGGTGACCTTGCATCAAATTTGTATTAGAGCTAGTTCTCGTCAGGTTTGCTTATCTTTTAAAGTTTTAATTGAAAAAAAATTCAAATTTAAAAAAAAAATGAAAAGAAAAGAATCCATTTGAGGTCAATGAAGATTTGAGGACAAATCTTTTTTCTCAAGAGAAGGAGAATGATGCAAAGTCAAGACATGACTTCTAAGACTATAGTTAAAGTTCCAAAAAGGGAGGTTTTGAGAGTCGAATGAAAAAGATCAAGGATGCACTCAATATGCTAATTCAAGTTCTAGAATAATATAGACGTATTTGGGATGTTTTCTAGATCATATCATATGGCTTGCATGCCAAGTTATTTACTTTCTTTTAGTTTATTTATTTGCCTTAGTTTATTTTTATTTTTATTTTTATTTGTTTAATTTTCTAGTTATAGGTGTGATTTAGGTTAAAGATTGCAGTAAATAATTTATTTATATTTCCTTTCTAGTTTGCAACCTATATAAAGACATGTTTATAATGTAATAATACAAAAGAATATGGATTAAAAATTGTGAGAGTCTTCTCCACTTTGGTTCTCTAAAGACTTTTGAACTTAACGGCTTTTTCTATGGCGTTCATCCTATCGACTTATCATTCAACCCTTCCATAGTTGATTGTGTCATCTTCATTCCATCGACTTTTCAATCAGCCTTTCCATAGTTTATTGTGGCATCTTCATCCCATCGACTTATCAATCAACCCTTATAAAGTTGATTGTGGCTTCTTCATCCTATTGACTTATCAATCAATCAATCATTCTACAGTTGATTGTGGTGTCTTCATTCCATCGACTTATAAATTAATTATTCCATAATTGATTGTGGCGTCTTCACTCTTCCCCTTCGAACAGTATTATAGATCTATCTGAAAGAGTATTATGTTATGAGTTGCGTTGGTCCGCGGTGACCTTGCATCAAATTGGTATCAAAGCTAGTTCTCGTCAGGTTTGCTTATCTTTTAAAGTTTTAATTGAAAAAAAATTCAAATTTAAAAAAAAATGAAAAGAAAAGAATCCATTTGAATTCGATGAGAGAATGTAAAGGATAAATATTTTTCTCAAGAGAGAGAATGATGCGAGAGTCAAGACATGACTTCTAAGACTACGATTAAAAGTTCCAAGGGAGGTTTTGAGAGTAAAGATAGAGAAAGAAAGATTAAGAGGATGTACTCAATATGCTAATTCAAGTTCTAGAAGAATCTAGACGTATTTGGGATGTTTTCTAGATCATATTATATTGCTTGCATGCCAAGTTATTTACTTTCTTTTTAGTTTATTTATTTGCCTTAGTTTATTTTTATTTTTATTTGTTTAAATTTCTAGTTGTAGGTGTGATATAGGTTAAAGATTGCAGTAGATATTTTATTTATATTTCCTTTCTAGTTTGCGGCCTATATAAAGACATGTTTATAATGTAATAATACAAAAGAATATGAATTACAAATTGTGAAAGTCTTCTCCTCTTTGGTTCTCCAAAGACTTTTGAACTTAACGACTTTTTCTGCGGTGATCATCCTATCGACTTATCAATCAACCATTCCATAGTTGATTGTGGCATCTTCATTCCATCGACTTATCAACCAGCCTTTCCATAGTTTATCGTGGCATTTCATCCCATCGACTTATCAATCAACCCTTACAAAGTTGATTTTGGCGTCTTTATCCTATTGACTTATCAATTAATCAATAATTCCATAGTTGATTGTGGCGTCTTCATTCCATCGACTTATAAATCAATCATTCCATAATTAATTGTGGCGTCTTTACTCTTCCCCTTCGAACCTAATCATAGATCTATCTGAAAGAGTATCTGTTGTGAGTTGCGTTGGTCCACGGTGACCTTGCATTAAATTGGTATCAGAGCTAGTTTTCGTTAGGTTTGCTTATCTTTTAAAGTTATTTTCAAAAAAAAAAAATTCAAATTTAAAAAAAAATGAAAAGAAAATAATCCATTTGAGGTCAATGAAGATTTGAGGACAAATGTCTTTTCTCAGGAGAAGGAGAATGATGCAAATTAAGTTAAGGCATGACTTTTAAAACTACAATTAAAGTTCCAAAAAGGGAGGTTTTGAGAGTAGAATGAAAGAAGATCAAGGATGCACTCAATATGCTAATTCAAGTTCTAGAAGAATCTAGACTTATTTGGGATGTTTTCTAGATCATATTATATGGCTTGCATGCCAAGTTATTTACTTTCCTTTTAGTTTATTTATTTTCCTTAGTTTATTTATATTTGGATTTGTTTCATTTTCTAATTTTAGGTGTGATTTAGGTTAAAGATTGCAGTAGATATTTTATTTATATTTCCTGTCTAGTTTGTAGCCTATATAAAGGCATGTTTTTAATGTAATAATACAAAATAATATGAATTAAAAATTGTGAGAGTCTTCTCCTCGTTGGTTCTCCAAAGAACTTTTGAACTTAACGGATTTTTCTGTGGTGTTCATCCTATCGACTTATCAATCAACCCTTCTATAGTTGATTGTTGCGTCTTCATTCCATCGACTTATCAATCGACCTTTTCGTAGTTGATTGTGGCGTCTTCATTCCATCGACTTATCAATCAGCCCTTCTATAGTTGATTGTGGCGTCTTCACTATCCTCGACTTATCAATCAACCTTTCCATAACTGATTATGGCGTCTGATAGGCGCAAGCATGTGTATATAAAATAGTAAGCCTATGTGCCTAAGTGCATGTGTTGTCTCAAGTAATATAATGAAAGTAAGAGTATTGTCCCATGGTTGGGTTACTAAGTACCGACTCTAGTCTAGCTTAGGCTCTATTTGGATGATGGAAAATCTGTGAAAGACTCAAATTATACTAAACTAGCATGCAAATCCTAAACTACAATGATTCAATAAAGACTAAAAAAGCCTTAGGGAATAGATTCCACCTAAACAATCATATATGAACCTCCTAACCCAATCAACCAATGTTTATATATTTTCATATGAAGATGGCAATTTCACTAATGTATATGTGAATTTCTCTCAAGTATCCACACACTACCCCTAGGATTTAGGTATTTTGCATCTCTACTCAACCCTAAAACCCTAGGAATGCAATAAACCTAAGAAATCCTAATACCACACCTAATCTCATTTATATCTCTATCTCATGATAAATAGATGATAAATCATTCATGGTCTAGCTTAATCATCACTTCTCAGTCTCACAAGCCACAAATCATGCAAATATTGGTCAAATACCCACAAGCATTAAGATTAAATGAAATACTCAACACACATGTGAAAAATAATACATCAATCAATATACATTAGGAGAATTCATACATTCAAGTCTTGGCTATATCTAAACCCTAAGAAAGTAAACTAAAACATCTTTAAGTGAAAGAAAACCATCCAAAGAAAGAGAAACAAAGCTAGAGGATGAGAATAAACGATTTTGAGTGAAAGCCCATCTCCTCTTCTTCAATCTCCTTCTTCTTCAAGCTTTTCCCTTTCAAGATTTGTGCCCTAGGGTGTTTCCACCTAAGAGCTCTCTTTTCTGACTAGAGAGTCTCCATTGAACTCCCCTTAAAACTCCCCCTTTCCAAGCCCTAACTTAATTCCTTTTTTGAAGCCAAAAACCAAAGAGAGTGTGTGAAAATGGGCACCAACAACTTTGGGCACCGACATCCACGCTGTAGTGTGGAGGATCTGATGCTGTAGCTTGGAAAAAAATGGCAAGCTAATAGTCCCTTATGATCATATCCACGGTGCAGCATGAAAACCCACGCTATAGTGTGAAAAAATCACGCTACAGCGTGAAAAACTCAAGCTACAGCGTGGGTTGCTCCTTTGTAATTTCTCTTCCCTTCCCGAGTCCATAACTTTCTCGTCTGAAATCTGATTTGCACAAACTTGGTCTTGTTGGAAAAATTAGAGAGTTTAAAATATGGATATGGCTAGAAATAACACTTTAGAGTTGATGGTAAAGACTGAATCCACAAAGTGTGCCAACTGGTTAGATTACTCTTCCTCATTCCTTCAACTTCCAAAAGTCATAATTTTATCAATCAAAGTCCAAATTAAGTGAATAAGGAGCCTTTGGAAAGCTTGGGAAGTATAATATATATCCATACAAAGATTAGAGCCATGGGAGGTCATTTTGTAGCTAAAAAGACTGAAATACAATAGCTTCTATTGAATGTTGAATTTTCTAATTTTTGGACCTCTTTTCGCTCATTTCCGCTCAATGGTTGGCCTAATCACAAAATTGGGAAAAAAGGGCATTATGACACTTATTTTTCTTATAAAACTACTAAAACCCAAAAAAAAAAAAACATGGGGACTAAATGAGTATTTAAGATACTCATTAGCGTCTTCATCCCATCAACTTATCAATCAACCCTTCCAATATAGTTGATTGTGCCATCTTCATCATATCGACTTACCAATCAACCCTTCCATAGTTGATTGTGGCATCATCATTCAATTGACTTATAAATCAATCATTCTATAATTGATTGTGGCGTCTTCACTATTTCCCTTCGAACTTGATCGTAGAATGATCCGAGAGTGTATCTTATTACGAGTTGCATTGGTCCGAGCGACCTTGCATAAAATTGATATCAGAGTTAGTTCTCATCAGGTTTTCTTATCTTTTCAAATTTAAAAAAAAATTCAAATTTTCAAAAAAAAAAAAAAAAAGAGAATCCATTTGAGGTCAATGAAGATTTGAGGACAAATCTTTTTTCTCAAGAGGATGAGAATGCTGCAAAGTCAAGGCATGACTTCCAAGACAACAGTTAAAGTTCCAAAAAGGCAAGTTTTGAGAAAAGAATGAAAGAAGATAAAGGATGCACTCAATATGCTAATTCAAGTTCTAGAAGAATATAGACGTATTTGGGATGTTTTCTAGACCATATTATATGGCTTGCATTCCAAGTTATTTACTTTGCTTTTAGTAAATTTTTATTTATTTATTTTCCTTAGTTTATTTATATTTGGATTTGTTTCATTTTCTAGTTTTAGGAGTGACTTAGGTTAAAGATTGCAATAGATATTTTATTTATATTTCCTTTCTATTTTGTAGCCTATATAAATGCATGTTTATAATGTAATAATATAGAAGAATATGAATTAAAAATAGTAAGAGTCTTCTCCTCTTTGGTTCTCCAAAGAACTTTTGAACTTATCGGATTTTTATGTGGTGTTCATGCTATCGACTTATCAATAAGCCCTTCCATAGTTGATTGTGGTGTTTTCATTCCATCGACTTATCAATCAACCCTTTTATAGTTGATTGTGGCTTCTTCACTATCCCTGACTTATCAATCAACCTTTCCATAGCTGATTGTGGCGTCTTCTTCTCATCAACTTATCAATCAACCCTTCCATAGTTGATTGTGGCGTCTTCATCATATCAACTTATCAATCAACCCTTCCATAGTTGATTTTGGTGTCTTCATTCCAACGACTTATCAATCAATTATTCCATAATTGATTATGGCATCTTCACTCTTTCCCTTCGAACCTGATCAAAGAACGATCCGAGAGAGTATCCTATTGCAAGTTACGTTAGTCTACGGCGACCTTGCATCAAATTGGTATTAGAGCTAGTTATCGTGAGGTTTGCTTATCTTCTAAAGTTTTATTTTCAAAAATAAAAATAAAAAATTCAAATTTTCAAAAAAATAAAATAAAAAGAAAAGAATCCAAAAAGGAAGATTTGAGGACAAATATTTTTTCTTAAGAGGAGGAGAATGATGTAAAGTCAAGGCATGACTTATAAGATTGCAATTAAAGTTCCAAAAAGGAAGGTTTTGAGAGTAGAAGGAAACAATATCAAGGATGCACTCATTATGCTAATTCAAGTTCCAGAAAAATCTAGACGTATTTGGGATGTTTTCTATATCAGATTGTATGACTTGCATGCAAAGTTATTTACTTTCCTTTTAGTTTATTTATTTTCCTTAGTTTATTTTTATTTTTATTTGTTTAATTTTCTAGTTATAGGTGTGATTTAGGTTAAAGATTGCAGTAGATATTTTATTTACATTTCCTTTCTAGTTTGCAGCCTATATAAAGACATGTTTATAATGTAATAATATAGAAGAATATGAATTAAAAATTATAAGAGTCTTCTCCTATTTAATTATCCAAAGAACTTTTGAACTTATCGGATTATTATGCGGCATTCATCCTATCGACTTATCAATCAACCCTTCCATAGTTGATTGTGGCGTCTTCATTCCATCGACAAATCAATCAACATTTCCATAATTGATTGTGACGTCTTCATTCCATCGACTTATCGATCAGCCCTTCTATACTTGATTGTGGCATCTTCACTATCCTCGATTTATCAATCAACCTTTCCATAACTGATTGTGGCATCTTCATCCCATCAACTTATCAATCAAACCCTTCCATAGTTGATTGTGGTGTCTTCATCATATCGACTTATCAATCAACCCTTCCATAGTTGATTGTGGATTCTTCATTCCATTGACTTATTAATCAATCGTTCCATAATTTATTGTGGCTTCTTCACACTTTCCCTTCAAACTTGATCGTAGAACAATCCGAGAGAGTATCCTTTTGCGAGTTGCAGTAGCCCGCGGCGACCTTGCATCAAATTGATATCAGAGCTAGTTCTTGTCAGGTTTGCATATCTTTTAAAGTTTTATTTAAAATAAATAAATTCAAATTTTAGAAAAAAAAAAGAAAGAAAAAGAAAACAATCCATTTGAGGTCAATGAAGATTTATAGACAAATATTTTTGTAAAACCCAGGAAAATTCAATTTTTCTGAAAAAGGGTAAAACTGTAATTTCGGTTGAAAACTTAGAATTTTTCTAGATCTCGGATGATGAAGCAGAGCTTGCTAGTTGGAATATTATAGCGAAATCTAGTTACCTAATTGAGTTTGTCGAATTAAAGACAGTGAAATTTCTTTTTTCGAGGCACCAAGTGTAGTATGATGACATGGAACATAGTTAGATGAATATATTTAAGCCATGTGTCAAAAGGAGAGAGGGGATAAGTCAAACAAATGATAGAAAGTCTAAGGGATGGCCATGTGTAAAGCCCTTACAGGAAGGAAATCCAAATGTTTGGATAAGAGGATAAGGTGAAAGGAAGAAAGCCAATGAGAGGGAGACATGTGGCAAGATGAAGTCTCCCACTTGAACTTGTTGGACCAACATCTGGGGGAGAGTGGGAAAATTGGAGGTAAAAAGAAAGATAAAGAAGAAAAGAAAAGAAAAGGAGAAGAAGAGAGGAGTGAGAAGCTCTAACTTCTCTACAAGATTTCATGTCCAGGGCCATTGGTTTCGTCCCGAACAAGAGGCAAAGATTCGTCCTACGTGATGAGGCTTGTGGGAATCCGGGTTTTCTCAACTCCATGAGGTAGGAGTTCCTCTCCCTACCTTAGTTAATCAATTTTGGGACTGAACATTGAATTTTTCGAGCTGTTTTTAGGGTCCGGAACCTTTGTGTCTTGTTTTTTTTTTTGCAAAAAAAGTGAATAACATGTTGGTTGTGTGAAAATCATGTTAATGTATGCTTATGGATGTATTGACATGGAATTTATGATGGATGTAAATTATAATTTATCCATGATTTATTATGTTGCATGTGGTGCTCATCATGCATGTAACATGAATTGGAATGAATGTACGTTGCATTTCTGTCTGCCGGGGACATCGCGTGGCAGATTGGCAGTGCATGGCATGTTTTTTATGCAAAAATTATCGGAGGATTGTCCAACAAAATATTTGTCGAATTATGTCCACTAAATTATATCAGAGGGTTGTCCACAAAATATTTGTCGGAGCTTGTCCACTAAATTATATTGGAGGGTTGTCCAATGAGTTTTCAAAAGCAAAACTCTTTTTTTTAAAAAATAGTTTTTTATACATGGCAATTGCATGTGTGAGGGAGTGGGTGACGACTCGAGGCATGGGGCAGGGAATGTAGACATTCGATTAGGAATGTGCATATTTTCACTTGAATGTATGTGTGTTTTTCATTGCATGTGCACTTAGGTGGTGTGTAGCCCTTACAGAAGAATTCGTCTACTAGGCATTACTTACCCCGTTGTGGGAAAACATTTTTAAGTACCGAAGGTACACAGGGAGAGGAAACACACCCAAGACCTTAGTTATGAGAAAGGGCCAGATTTGGCTTATTCATGTATTTTGTAATACTCTAGTTAGAATATCTAGTTTTGTATATGTACATGAAGTTTTGTAATAAAAACATATGTTTGGACTTGTTTAGTTTAGTGTTAATAGAGTTCCCAGGTTTTTACGCATGGGTGGCATGGCGAGTAGTAGTGCATGAAATGCATTGGAAAAGAGTTGGAAGTGCAGGAATGCAAAAGAGTGGGCTACTGCCCATTTTCGGGTTTGTGTCGTGATAGAGATTTCTCTATTGCGATAGAGTTTTTTGGCTCCGTGTCGCGACAGTGGGTTTAGTTTCTTGACAAGAGTTGGAATGGCTGGGTGTTTTTGGGTCGCGACAGGTGTTTTCTGGGTCGCGACAAAGCCTCTGACTCAATAATCGCGACATAGTTTTCATACACCATAGCATGGTTTAAGTTTTAAGCGTAGAAAATGTCGCGACATGGCTTATCCTTGTTGTTGCAGAGCTTGAGGTTTGGTTGTGCTGGGGTTTTCCTAATGCATAACAAAAACATTCTCTTTTTCAGGAGACAAAGTTGGCCAAGGAAAAGGGAAAGTGTGTCGTGACAGAGTTGGCTAGTGTATGGAAAATTTTGTTGCGACATAGTACTTCTATGTTGCGACAAAGCGTAAGGTAAAGGAAGCATGTTGACAAAAGACAAATTTGTATTCTGATAGAAATTACTGTAGCGCACATGACGAGTTGGACGTGCACGCGGGTTGCGCGCCTTTATGTGGCGCCCGGTGCGCGCCGACACGATTACCACGAAGGCGCCTGACTTGCCGGGTGATAGTCTAAAAACTCATTAGATTTTTAATCCATTTTTGAGTATATTGCGAGATAAATGTTGATTTGTTTGCGAGAAATGTGGATATTTTACTCAGGTGTTTTCATTTGCGGGAAAATACGACCAAAAGCTAAAATCTCGGCAAAAGTGGGAATAAACCGGAGTTTATAGGAAATTGAAGTCATGCTTGAAAATCGGGGTGTGACGAGGAAGCTTAGTTGTCGGTCGGTCAGTAAGCAGACATCACTAAATTCAGCTTCGAGGAAGAATGGAGTCCTAAAAGGGGTGATCGTTACTTGAAGAAAGAAGTTGCAATAAAGAAATATGGTAGGACAAGGCAATGTCACGAAGAAATCAATAATGTGTGACATCATTGATATGTGACAAAAGCAGACTCTAGCCCGAGTGGCGACGTGGCTCCGGGGGTGCAGCGACGGACTCGTCGTGACGCGAGAGGTCTTTGCAAGAGAACAATGTTGCAACTAGTTTTTAAATGAAAGGCTCCATTTCATGTCGCGACACCACTCTGATGTCGCGACATAAAAACTGGAAAATTTAAGTTGCAACCAAAAATAGAGGTTGAAAGTGCAACCCCTAAAGGCCCAGGCCGAAGCCCTTGGCTGGGTGCGACCATTTTAAATCAAGGATCGGCTTGATGTCGCGATCACTTGTTTGGGTCGCGTGACACGAAGAAAGATGAGCATAATAAATCAAGGTCGCATACTTTTTTGAGCAATTGGGACTACATGCAATCGGAAAAAGAGCAACACGAGTGGCGACATCACCGCCGAGGTGCTGACACAGAATAAACGTGGGAAGGAGGAGATTTGGTTGCAACAAAGGCGAGGTTGTGACCCCGAAGGAAATGGGGCGTAAAGAGGTCGCGACATCACTATGAGGTGTGTATAAAGTGAAACCTATGAAGGCAGAAGACCACCAACACAATCGCGACCAAGAAATCAAGTCACAACATAGAAATCATCGATACAAATAGAAAGGTGGTGCGCAACTACAAAAGCTTCTTTGCCGCAACTCGAGTTGGAAGAGAAAGACAACAATGTCGCTGACATGAAGCGGGGTGGCGGCATAACCACTGGAGGCTGCTACAGAGCAAGAGGTTCAGGCTACAGCGTGTCCGCTACCATTGATCAAGCGATTGCAAGAAAACTGATTTACTTGGCTCAAAAGTGCGACTTATCGGCGATCAAGAAATCCGTAAAGCATCAACGAGTTGCGACATGGGGCGTAGGCTTTTCTTTAGAATTCCACACAGAGTTTTAGGATTCGGCCCAATTTATTTTGACAGTATAAATAAATAGTTTGAGAATAGTAAAGTAGCTTTGAGTCTTCGGCTGCAGAGAGGGGAAGAAAGAGAGGGAACTCGGTGTATAGTTTTGAAATGAGATTTTATTTCTCTTCTTTATTTTTAGTTTATTTCTTTTACGGATTTGAATCTCTGACGTAGAAGCGGTAGGAGCTAGATTTTTTCTTGCAGTGGCACTGTAGCATTGTGCCGAAATTTATGGAATCTAAGCAATTTACGGAATTCATTTCTTCTACTCAGGTTTATTGCAATTACGGTGATTTATACGTGATCGGTGCTCCATTCTTAATTCCGCAATCTGATATGTCGAGAAACCTGGTCTGCTTGAATTTGTTTATTTAGATTCTGATCTTTCTACACAAATATGGAGAACTAATTTTAGTTTGGATTACTTATTTAGTGTCGTTTTCGTTATAAACTTCCCAATAGTAGTACCTAATACCCGAGTAGAGGAATGTATCTTACTACGATATCGGGATGCCTTCACGTGACAGAGACGGGAGATTTACGGTGAGCATTCTTTTCTGGGGTATGTTCATTTACCATTGATGAGCTTCTTGAAGACTCGGGGTTCATTTTGATAAATCCCATTAATATAATTGAAGTTGGAGGGGTGTGTTGTTAACAATATAAATAATCGGAGAGTTCACCTTAATCTAAAGGTAAGTTCCTAACCCCCGTGTTAGCTTAGATGCAATCAAGGAAAGGGACAAACCCGTAGATGCGGAGGTTGAGCCACCAGGTTAAATGGTAGAAGCACAAGTCGAAGGAAAAGAAAAGATTTCTTTGTCAGAAGTGGTGTGAGTATTGAAGAAAAATGCCGGATCTTGCAAGAGAATTTGGAATCTGGTAGAAATTGGTTTGATCTTGTCTTCGAGAAGAAAGGATATCTAGCGGTGAATATGGAAATCGATTCAAAGTGGAAATCTTGGACAACAATGGATCCATATATATAAAAACGAAGCGATGTACTTGATGCTAAATTAGCATTTGCATTTCATTGTATTTTCATGATAGTTTCGTTTCTCCACGGAAAGCTGATTCAATCCATTCTTATAGATACAATTTATTTTTGTTTTAGCTTAGTTTGACAATATTCAATAGCATAGGATTTTAATTTTTGTTGTTTAGATAAAACTTTCACTATGAGTTCTTAGTCTAAATGGTAACTGGAATTTTTAGCGTAGTTGGGAGTAGTTGACTTTAATTAGTTACCAATCTACGTAGGAATGATACACAGGACCTTTACATTAGGATTTTTGTAACCACATGCGGCTGTTTTGCTTGCGTTGTGTATAGACTTGACCCTTATCTTTAAATCATAGACATTAGAGAGAAAATTATTTTATCAAATAAACTTATCCAAATGACATGGATCACGAAAGTGTAAGGCTCTTGTAACTATGTTAATTTGAGGGTTTTAGTCTATATAGAAAAGGCAAACAAGTTTTTATGGCGCCATTTGCTGGGGATTGAAAGAATTAAATAGATCAATATTCTGACAAAAGAGGGAAATACTAATTTGGACATTGTATAAAAGAAAATGAACAAAAATAGCTTTTCAAGTAGTGGCTACATCAACCACTGATCTTTAACAAGCCATGTTGAAAATGTTTGTTTAGTTTGACTAATCCTATTAATCTGAGTGTGTTTTGGGTTCGAAATCCTTGCTTTATGCATAGGAAACATGATTCGACAGGATTCAGCGGACAGATTGGAAAAAGAACACTCGAAGCAAGAAAGAGACCAAAGAGTGGCAGCTATGGCGGATAGAGACATGACCGGACCGGAGGAATAGAGGGCGGCTGACCCGAAGGCCTCCCGTGCGACCTGATGGAGGATTTACGGAGGCTATTATTCGGGAAGAGTGTGCAATCCAGACGACCCTCTTTGTGGATGCAAACCAACGAACTAAGCCCATTATGATTACAATGGTGCGGCTGACATCGGTTCAGCACTTTGGTCACCTACGCAGAAGACCCCGAAGACGGCGTGGGTGGAATTTCAGGGATGGCAAATGCGAGTGAAGGTGGCAGACGATTGTGTGAGACCGAGGAGGGTGATAAAGTTGCATCTTTTCCCATTTCTTTGAGAGATGCTTGGCCACATGGTATGAATCATTACCATATGGTTCAATTAGTAACTGGAAGGTGGTAGGAAGCATACTTGGCGGAGTTCTTTCCCAATCCTCTCGCCTCGGAGAGAAGAAGAGATAATAGTATTTCAACAAAGGGAAGATGAGGCCTATATAGCAACTTTGGAAAGATTCAAGGAGAGGTTGCTGAAGGAGTGCCTTATGCATGGAATTGATTTAAAAACCCGGATGGATATAGTGTATCATGCCTTAAATGATACATCGGGAGTATTATTGATGCTTCATCTTTGTGGAGCATTCAAGCGACAAAGTCTTCGAAGAGGCTAGAGGGATACGATGAAGGAGCTTGGCCAAATGCAATATGAAATCTCCTGCGAGTTTTCAGGGGTAACAGAGGAAGAAAGAGAGGTCATGGAGTGGGGAGCAAGGCCTGGCGAGCCATGGAAGCAAAGTTAGATGCCGTAATGCATAGGATGGACAAGCAGGGAAGAGAAAAATACTGCTTGCTCATGAAATAGGAGACGTTGGAAGAAACTTATGAGAAGAAGTGTGATGTATAGCAGGAAGAGAAGATTCTTATGGTGCCAAGAAGGAGGTTAAGCACGTGAATGAGCCAAGAAATTACCATTTCAAAGCCCAAATCTAACACACATTGTGATCAGCGAATGAGAGACCATGAGGAATTTCTCATATGGTGGAGGGGCATTACAAGGCCCAAGGCATGGGCGGAATCCTCGGCAAAAGGATACGACAACCACGAGGTTCGGCGACATCAAGGGTGAAGGCGAAATGACTATATCGGGGGGGTCAGAAAGGAGGACTCAACCATTTGAAGAACAAATGTTGCAGTTCATGGGGGACAACAAGAGGCTATTACAATTCCATGAACATAAACTGTCTGACTTGGAAGCTTTCAAGTCTAATACTAAAGTGTTTCAGAAGAATACAAGTGCCTCGTTGAAAAACTTGGAAACTCAAGTAGGAAACGGCTGAATATATGCATCGAGCAAGGGTATTCCACAGTGACACTCAAGAATCCAAAAGATTGCATGGCAATTCAGTTAAGAAGTGGGAAGGTTTGACAACAACGGAATGAAAGAAGAAAAGAGGCGAGGCAGAACAAGAAGAAATTGAAAGGAAGTAGAGAAAGCACCGCAGTTAAGAGCAATGAAAGGAATTAGTGAGCATAAATGGAAGGAAGGAGTACGACATACATGGGTTACCATTCCACATAGACTTTAGAAGGAAAAAAAGAGAAGAAACGAGTTTTCTAAATTCTTGGACATTTCTGAGAAAATAGAAATCAATATCCCATTAGAGGTGATCAACCAAATGCCTATTTATACAAAATTTCTGAAGGAGATCTTGGCTTGAAAGGAAGATAGGCGAGAGGAATAGTAAACTTGGCGCTACTTGCGATTACCGTTATCGACAAAGCTCACGAAAAAATGAAGGACACTGTGGTTTCTGCATTCCCTACTCCCACTTGGAAATATGAATTCAAGAAAGCTTTATGTGATTAAAAAACAGGCATCAGGTGTTTGATGCCTCACATCGAGTTGTGCGGGGCAATTTGGGGGAACTTACCCCAACAGCAATTACATTGCAAATGGATGATAGATCAATGGCACAACCAGAAGGTATTCTTGAAGATGTACTTGTCAAGGTTGGGAAATTCATCTTCCCAGTGGATTTTGTTGTCTTGCAGATGGAGGAAGATACCACAGGAGTTTCCTTTTCTTTGGGAATACCTTTCTTAACAAGCTGGGCACCTTGTTAGATGTACGAAAGGTGAGCCGACAACCGAGGTGGGAAATGAAGCGGAGTGCACTTTAAAATTAATAGGAGTTTGGAGCAAATCCCGATGTAGGCGAAGAAGTTGTATGGTACATGAGGAAACAATAGCCTTCTCAATGATACGAATTGGTCGATTGTATCAGCCGGCCGTCATCGATGAGTGAGATGAATTTTCAATACCTTGAGAGTCTTGGTTGTGGAAGTCGCCTTCAAATTTGTTTAACAAAAGAAGCAGGTCAGTACCGTGAAAGCAGTCAAGATGAAGTATGCGACCGAGAAGCGGCAAACTCATGAAGCGAGGAAATTAAGATGCGGAAGGGTTTAACATTGAAAGAATTGCCGGAGTCATTTGGAAACAGGTTTTAGAGACAAAAAGAAAACCGAGTTATCATATATCTTTGCATTGGCCCGAAGGCGAAGCCGAGTTGTTGGAATTTAGAGAAAAATACAAAGGGAAGCGGTGCTTGGTCAATTGAGGATTTGAAAGATGTCGGCCCCTCCATTTGCATGCCTGAAAATATTCTTTGAATGATAATACGAAAACTTACAGTGAGCATCGAGGAGAGGAGTGAACCGATGATGAAAGAAGTTGTCGAAAAAGAAGTTACGAAATGGTTAAATCGCAGGGTTTTATATATGCTATATCATATAGTTCTTGGGTGCTTGATGCATGTGGTTCCTAAGGTGGGTTACCTTGTGATCATAAATGAAAGAATGAGCCAGTTCCCTACGAGCTGTGAGAATGGAGGTGTGTATTGACTACAAAAAATTGAATGCAATCGAGAAGGATCACTTTCCACACTTGCTCATTAGTCGAATCTTTGGATAGGTTGCGAGACACCCTCACTTTTTGTTTTCTTGATGGATACTCTGGATATAACCCGGATAGCTATTGCACTGAAAGATGTCGGAGAAAACCGGCTACATGCCCATTTGGTACTTTTTCTTTTAGGAGAATGCCATTTGGTTTGTGTAATGCTCGGTACCTTCAGATGCATGATGTCTATATTTGTTGATTTAAGCGAGGAAGAAGAAGTTATGGAGATCTTCATGGATGATTTTTCACGATTGTAGGATCCGAGTTTGAGCAGTGCTGCGTAACGGGATGAGTACTTGAAAGGTGCGAGGATAAGAATCTAGCTTTGAATTCGGGAAGAAATGCCCAATTTATGGATTCTGAAGGAATTGTAGGGCACATGATTTATACGACGGGGCTTAGAGGTAGACAAGCAAAGTTTCAATTATAAAAATTTGATGCCACCTTACAGTCAGGAATTAAGTTTCTTAGGGCGTCTTTGGATTTCTGAAATTCATCGAGATTTCTCTCAAAATTGCTAGACCACTATGCGATTCTTTGGGAAGGATACTAAGTTCTATTTTTGATGAATCTGCCGAGGAATTCTTTTGAATAAGTAATCAGGATTAGTTGAAGCTCATCGTGGAAGCAGGATTAGACGAAGGAATTTGAATCATGTGATGCCGGTGATTTCTGATAGAATTTGTATTAGGACGAGAGAAAAGATGAAAAAGTGTTCAAGGCCATATCACTATGCAGTAAAGGAAACCTTTAATGAAGCTTAGGAAAATTACTCTACTGCGAAAGGAGATCTTTGTGATAGTATTTGCATGTGAAAATTTAGGCCATATATTTTGGGGTCCCGTGTTATTATACACCTGCGATCATGCAGCAATTAAGTATTTAATGGCAAGAAAATAAGCGAGGAGCGTCCAGGTGGAATGCTTGTTGCAAGAATTTGATTTAGAAATAAAAGACAAGAAGGGTTGTGACAATGTGATGGCGTCACTTGTCGAGAGTGGAAAAAACTCTTGTCTGAAGAAATAGAAATAGCGAGAAGAATTTTCGGATGAGACGGTTATTCGATTGTCACTCCAATCACCTTGGTATGCGTGTGTGAACTTCTTAGCTTGTGGAATTATGCCACGAATTAAGCTATCGATGAGAAAAGCTAGGTCGATACTTGGGGTACCATCTGGGGATGATCCATTGTGTTTAAGAGGAGTGGTCGATTATAAGGAGATGTGTACGAGGAGGTTGAAATGAAACAGATTTTACAAGAATGTCATGCATCACCATATGGAGGGGACATTTTGCGAGAGATAAAAGCTTGACCCACAAAATTCTCGGTCGGGATTTTCGGCTCTTATTTTTAAGGGCATTTTGAATGGGTGAAGGATTATGTGATCAATGCGAAGAATGGGAGCTCGACCAAAATGCATGAGATGCCCTATGAGTATCAGTGGTGCAATTGTTTGATGTATGGGGATTGGATTTTATGAGACCTTTTCCGTTTCATTTGGAAATATATACATACTCTGGCGTGGATTATGTATCAAAATGGGTTGAGACGGCTTGTCCAAGAATGATGCCAATACGGTTGTGGGATTTTACAAAGAAATATTCGACATATTTGGGACACCGGAACTATAATCGGTGATGGAGAGACCATTTGCAAATAAGGTGTTTGACAAACTCGTGAGAAGATATGGTATCGAAACACATTATGAGCTTGGCTTATCATCCTGTGAGCAATAAATATTTGAAATTCCAACGAGGGAGATAAAGAAAATTACGGAAAGCGTAAGTTCTAGCAGAAGAGATTGGTCTTTGGAAGCTTGATGATGCACTCCTAGGCATATAGGGTTTTTAAAACACCCCATTGGAATGTCCACATCTGAGGGCTTGTCTTTGGAAAACCTTGTCATCTACCTCTTGAGCTAGAGTATATATAAAGCAGTAATGGGTCATCAAATTTAAATTTTGATTTCAAAGCTGCTAAAGAAGAGAGGCTACTCTAGTTAAATGAATTGGAAGAGTTGAGGAATGAAGCCTATGATAGTGCCAGAATCTACAAAGATAAAACAAAAAGATGGCATGATCAACGAATTTTGAGGAGGGAATTCAAGGCAGGAGATCAGGTCCTGTTATTCAACTCGGACACAAGACTCTTTCGAGCTTAAATCCAAATGGAGTGAACCATATACGGTGGTATCAGAGCACACGGTTTGGGCGGTGACACTTAGAACCGAAGCTTGATCATGAGGAGTTAAGTGAATGGTCAGAGATTAAAGCACTACCTTAGGAGAAAGCAATTGGAAGAGTAACTCTTAGTTCTGAATAAGGGAAATTGAAGAAACAGAACAATGGCAGCAGGAAGTCCAGCTAAAGACTAAAAATTGAGCAGCTTTGTGGAAGGCAATCCACATCAGTTTGTTTTAAATTTTTCTTGTTATAGTTTACAATTTTTGTGTTTACATTCCTGATAGCTTTATGAAACTTGATTCATATTTGATTGATAGGTAAATATTTTGTTCGTTTGTAGTAAAATGAAAGTTTGCAAAAGGGAGAGCATCACAATCAAGCTTGGCATAAGAGACAAAAGGAAGCGAGTATACTCTTTTTGATTTTGTTAAATTTTGTCTACGATATAGCATGATTGAAAATTTGTAGAATTTTATTTTGTTTGGTGCTTAAATTTTGAATGTGATGCATAGTGGATGGTTATTGAACTATTTGCATAGAGAAGACAGATTGAGTTGGATTGTCTTGATTGAATTTGAATAAAGTGAAATTGCTGTGAATTTGAATGTTTAGAAAGACCTGAAAATTTTAAGTTTGCAACAATCGAAAAGTTGCAGCCCAGCAGAGATGATGAACAGTCTCAAATAAGAAAGATGCAGCGCAGTGTGGGCCATAAGTGTCAAAGCAGAAATGTGTGACATCAAAATTCCTTTGTCTTGACCACATTTTTAAGTGCTAAACAAAAGGAAATCACGAAGTTGCGACGAGAGAAAAGAGTCCAAAACTAATCAAGAGTAAAATTTAAACCTCGTTTTGGCGTCGGCGGTAAAAATAAAATACATTGAAAATCATTAATTAAGAGCTCAATATTTAATGTCGCGACTCCCATGCTCGCAATCATGACATTGAACCCATTGTCACAATTCCACTTAATTCCATTAAAGCGCAATTCATCTGACCTTTCCACTTTTACATCCATGCGAAATCTTGAAACCACAGAACGGCTTCGGCCAATACCCTCGCAATTCTTCGCTGAGTGGCGGCACATCGAAAGTGAATCTTAATAGATTGATCAGCGAAATCATGCGAAAGCTTGATGTCGAGGCGATAGAAGAGATCTGAGACGGAAACTCACCTGAGGAAGCATGTTGAAAAAGGAAACCAACAGGAGGATGAGCTACCCGAGAAGAAGCAACAAAGAAGGAAAGCGAAGAAGTTTTTCTTATGTTATCAATATATACATCCCCAAAATTCTAATGGAAATCCATTTAGTTCATCCTACTTGTCCTGTGTTTGATTGAATTTTCATTTTGAAGTTAGATGTTTATTGAATTTGCTTGTTGGATTGCTTTTCATTTGTTGAATGAAAATTTGATTGTGGATAATTAGATGTTTATTGATGGATGAACATGATTTGAGAAATTTTATTTTTGTGTCAATTTCTGTTTAGCATGAAAAGAATAAATGCATTGTCTGTGCATGAATCAAATAAACAATTCTGTTCTTTCCTAAGAACAAAATTTCGGAAAAAATTAAGGCGTGAATAATTAGTGGAAATTAGAGTCTTTTAGCTTGCATTGTTTAAATTCGATTATAGATTGCAAAAATTAGGAAAATGGTTATTGTTGATGGAACCAAAGTACTTGGTTTGAAATAATGTAAGTGAAGCATTAAATAAATACAAGTCTTGAAGAAATAATACACTTGGGTCGACAAAACTTATAGAACTTTAGGAAAGTAGAAACATCTTACGGGAAATTCAAGATTGAGAGTGTGATTCTATAGAACTTGCTAGATTTATTGATTGAGGCGAAATCTTAGATGAAAACAACCAACAGAATTATAGAGGCATCTTGGCGGAGTTTGAGCTTTTCTAAGCCTACCTTCAATATATGCTAAAAGCATATTCTCTAGTTCCTTAATTTGAGCCAAATAAGCATTATTTCTTCAACAAACAGCAACTGAAAACCTAAATTCCCTTCCGTGCAATAATCCTGCAGCAAAGAGCCCAAATTATCCAGTTTCCAATACAAGAAAAAGTCTACTATAAGGAAAGAAACAAGTTTGGGGAAAAATATTTCCAAATTTTTACAATGAAGGAGGTGAAGAAGTAAAGATGCTGAAATTAGGGAAAAAGGGAATAAGTTTTGTCTTGTGGCCTATTTCCCTTGAACAATTAAGCTCGTAGGGGTGTTTTAACACCTAGTACCCTAATACCAACTGGTATGGGAGTTGCTAGCGAAGGTTCTCTAAGAGTAATAGAAACTGAAAACTGAAACATTACTATTCCCTGACCTTAGAAAAACAAAAGCCAAAAGAGTTGAAAAAAGGAGTGGCACGAATAAAGTGCATATGGAAATTTAAGAATTCCATAAAGGAATTCAAAAGAAGAATCGAGGCCGGGTGGGGAGAATCGACAAGTCTGAAGAAGAAAAAAGGGTGAAAGTTGAAGCGGCAAGTCTGGAAAAAAGTGGAAACTGGATGATTTGCAACTTAAATTTTTCCAATTATCTACCCAATTACCTAAGCCCAACATTACAAGCCTGAAAGACCTCATTGATCTTGAAGGTTGAATTTACCTACATTAGTGCAGATTAATATGAAAAACAAGCCTATGGGACTTTGACAAGCAGTCGAAAACCCGGAAAGATTAACTAAATTGACATAAAGATGAAAAGTTGAAGACACGCACACACACGAACAAGACTTGTTGAATAGCTTGTTTAAATACATTGGTTCATCCAAGAAATTTGTGATAGAAGTATGCCATTTCTTATTCTCTTGAATCGAGCGAAATTTAAAATGATCTTTGGTATTTCTTATTTCGGATTAGAAGGTGGGAATGAGAAAGAATGTGGAATGGATGTCCTTAAAAATTTTTTAAGCTTATTTGTTTGAGGACAAACAGTTGCTCTTTTCTTTGCTTGAGACAAAACGAATATAAGCTGGGGGAATTTGATGAGTCAAAACTAATTAGATTTTTTAATCCATTTTCTAAGTATATTAAGAGATAAATATTAGGTTGTTTGCGAGAAATGTGGATAATTTACTCCAAATTTCATTTTGCGGGGAAAATCTGACAAAGAAACTAAAATCTACGACAAAAATCGAGAATAAACTGAGTTCTGTGAAGTGAAGTCATGGCGAAAATGAGTCATGACAGCTTAGTTCTCAGTCGGTCCAAGTCATGACATCACCAAATTCAGCTTTGAGGAAGAAATAGAAGTCCTAAAAAGGGGTGAAGTCGTTACTTGAAGAAAGAAGTTGCGACAAAAGAAATGTGGTAGGGACTAAAGGCAATATCCAAAAGAAGAAATCCATGTCGCGACATCATTCTGATGTCGCGACACCTGACGAGCGCGACATCACTCAGGGTCGCGACAAGGATCGTCTATGAAGCCCTGAGAGAGTCTTTGCGGGAGAACAGAATGTTGGCTAGTTTTTAAATGAAAGGCTCCATTTCATGTCGACACCACTCTAATCATCTTGTGACATAAAAGCGAGAAGATTTAAGTTGCAACCAAAATAGAGGTTGAAAGAAGGAGGTCGCAACTGAAATGGCAAAATAGCCCTTACTTGAAGCTGGAGTTGCGACCATTTACGAATCAAAGGATAAAAGCGATGTAGCGATCGCTCGTTTAGGTGCGACTGAAGAAGAGATGAGCCTGATAAATCAAGAATTCGCAACTACTTTGAGAAATTGGGTACATGCAATCAGAAAAAGAGCAACACGAGGTCGCGACATCACCTTGGTCGACTGGGAATAAAGATTGGGAAGGAGGAAATTTGGTTGCAGCGAGATGAGGTTGCGACCTTGAAAGAAATGGGTAGCAAAGAGGTCGCGACATCGCATGAGAGTCACGCGACATAAGAGTGCGAAACCTATGAAGGCGAAGACCACCCGGCACAATGCGACCAATCAAAGTCACAACATGAAATCATCCTTACAAATAGAAAGGTGGTCGTAACCTAAAGCTGGCACATCGCGACTCATGAGGCCGGAAGAAGAGAAAGGCAGCGATGTCCTGACATGAAGCGAAATTAGCGACGCATCGACAATGGAGAAGGCTGCGAGGCAAGAAGGTCGCGACACAAGCGATGTCGCTGCACCATTGATCAACGATTGCAAGAAAACTAGTTACCTTGAGAAACAAAAGTCATGATCCGCGAACAATCAAGAGAAATCCATGTCGCGACATCAACTTGAAAGTCGCGACATAGGAGGCTGATATTTGGGGCTTTTTCTTTGGAAATTCCACACGGAGGTTTTGGGGATTCGACCCGATTTATTTTGGCAGTATAAATAGACGGTTTTAGAATAGTAAAGTAGCTTCACGTCTTCACTACCCCGAGAAAAGAGGGGAAAGAGGAAGACTCGATTAATATAGTTTAAGAGTAGATTTTATTTCTCTTAACATTTTTTTAGTTTATTTTTTAAAGTTTGAATGCGCAAACTATCTGTGAGAGGCAAGAATGGCGGATTTTTTCTTTATGTTATTTTCTTAGCATTACTGCCTGAAAATTTATGGAATCCTAGACAAATTTACGGAATTCATTTCTTCTCGGTTTATTGCAATTACGGTGGTGTCGTGATCGGTGCTCCGTTTCTTAATTCGCAATCGCGATGGCCGGAGCGGCTCTATTGGATTGATTTACATTTGAATTCTGATCTTTCCTACACAAATATGGAGAACTTAATTTGGGTTTGAATTTACTTATTTTGGTGTCGTTTGTGAATTGTAAACTTCAATAAAGTAGCACTATTACGGTAGAGGAATGTATCTTACTCTGATATCGGATGCCCTACGCGTGACACGACGGAGATTCACGAGAGTGAGAGCATTCTTTAAGGTATGTTTGACTACCATTGATGAGCCCTGGCGAGCTACGAGAGTTCATTTTGATAAATCCCATTCGCTCATAATTGAAGTTGGAGGGTTTATTTAACAATATAATAATCGAGAGAGTTCACCTTAATCTAAGGTAAGTTCCTAACCCAGAGTGTTAGCTTGGAATCTAATCAAGGGAAAGGGGGCGAACCCATGGGTCTGGAGGTTGAGCCAGATTAAGTGGTAGAAGCTTTGAAAATCACGAGAAGGAAAAGCAAAGGTCTGGCGTCGGGAAATGGGTATGAAGTATTGAGAAAGAAAAATACTGAGATCTTGCGAGAGAATTTGGAATATAGGTAAATTGGTTTGATCTTGTCTTAGAGAAGCAATGATATCCTAAGCGTGAATATGGAGAAATCCAATTCCAAAATTAGAAATCTTGGACAACAATCGAATCCATATGAAAAACAGAGCGATGTACTTTAGTGCTAGAATTGACTGTTTCATTGTATTTCATAGTAGTTTTTGGTTTCTCGCGGGGAAGCGATTCAATCCATTCTTATAGATACAATTTATTTTTATTCATTTATTTTTGTTTTAGCTTAGTTTGACAATAATTAATAGCATAGGATTTTAATTTTTGTTGTTTAGATAAAACTTTCACTATGAGTTCTTAGTCCAAATAGTATGGAATTTTAGTAGTTGGGGTAGTTGATCTTCAGTCGGTTACCAATCTACGTAGAGAACTGGACTTACATTCGGGGATTTTACTACTAGGATGACCATGTGACTCATAGCCACATAGACTCGACCTTATCTTTAAATCAGCTTAACATTAAGAGAAAATTATTTTATCAAGCAAACTTATCCAAAATGACATGGATGCAAGAGAAGTGTAAGGCTCTTGTAAATATGTTAATTTGAGGGGTTTTAGTCTATATAGAAAAAGGCAAACACCCGGCAAGTGCCAACGCCCACGACAAGCGCACAACATGCTTGTAACGCGCACAACAGGCGCCTAGCTCAAGGATATGCAATGTACCAAGATGATAGCACTTAGTGCGCGCCACAAAGACACAATTTTACGAGGCCCCCATCGCCCAATAACAGCCGATGACAATAGGCGTGGCGCAGCGCGACAGAGGTCTTGGATAGTTTCCCTAGGTGCACATTCAACAAAAGGCTGGGGCACAGACTGCAAAGACTAAGGCGCGCGGCATGACGCGAGCCGGAGCCGTCTGTCAGTGTGACACATAGAATTTTTATGTCACGGCATCATCCAATAGCCAAAAAAAAAAAAACCCTTGGGATTGGGACATCATAGCTTGGTATCAGAGCTTAGGTGAACGATGACCTAGGGAGCTTATTGTTTGGTACAAGCATCACAACTTGACGTTAGAGCTTAGGTATACAAACACCTAGGACTCAATGGGTACGGGGTTTAGATCATGCATCCATTGTGCACTTTGATGAATTGATGTGTGATGTGTGTGATGGTTTGTGTGAACATTATACATGATAGATTGCGTATGGAACACTAGGGTTAGAAAACATAACCTTAGGGGTTCAGAAAAAAAATTGAACATGATAGTCGGGAATTGAATTGAATTATATTAGTGGTGGCATATGCACTACTAATTGAATAAAGAGAAAGAAATCTAAATTTTCCAATAGATATGTGTAGATGGCAAGTTGAGGACGAGGACGTAGAGGTCATCCACGGGACGATAGCCAACCATTGCCTGTTTATGACTAGTGATTTGTGCCACAGTAGGTGTTATGAATCAACAAAATTTATAACCTAAATTACTCCTACTGCCGTAGCTTAACTACATCGCAAGATAGCTGCTCTAGGATCTAACACAAGTGATAGTTTTCTGCACCAAAATGATTTACAGTGAGGCTCAAAATGGTGAATTTGTTTTTGGATTTTAGGACGGTGTAAAAGTGTGTGAAGTTGATGTTGTGGAACAAAATAAAACGAAATAAACTAAAATAAAGTGTAAAAGAAATCCTTGAAGTACAATGCTAGGTTGTGCTGATAGGTTACAAGAGGTCCTCGGTCTATTTCAAGGCTAGAGGAGGACCTATAGTCAATTCCCGACGGATCTTTCTGCTTAACTTTAAAACTAAACCCTAAATAATTTTCCTTGATAGAAAACCCTCATTTATTTAGCATTTATGGCCCTTAGTGAAAATCTATCACCTTGACCCATCCTACAAATGATTCAGAAGTGAAACTAATGAATCTCAAGGATCTAATAACAAGTTAATCACCAACCTCAAAAGATTACCACATGACTGGTTTATATGCACTGGTCAAAGGAAAATATAACCCCTAACCTACCTCCAAGTGGGCTCAGAATATAATCGATTTGATATCAAGCAAATGTTAAGAATACACTCAACCCTAAAAGTCACAAGTATTGGCCAAAGAAAGTACATCAAAGAGCTTTAAACCTAGAGTTGCAAATTTGGGAACCAAAATGTCAAAACCTGCTGTGTGAAAAACAGGGGAACAAAATGCAAACCTTACTTCCCAAGCCTAGCAACCCTCTTATTCAAGGATACGAGACCTTAGCCAAACATCCTTTGAGTTGTCATCCTCAAAGGAGTGTTTGGTTTCCTAGAAAGTGAGAGAAAATGAAAAATAGAAAAGAGAAACTGAAGAAAATGTGAGCACCCGTATTTGCTTCCATTCAACCAAACTTAACAGTTGGTACACAAATGCAGCTGAGATAGTCATAACTCAAAGTGAACTACCAAACTAACCTAACAAAAACTATTACAATGAGGGTAGAAAGGAGAAAAACCAAAAACGGGGCCGTTTGAAGAGCTGGAATTTTTGCTGCCGGAGAAAAATTCGCTATGTAGCGAAAATTCCAACTTGTAGCGAAAATTTGCACTGTTCATCCTCTTGTTCATCACTATTCACGACTACTGTTCCATTGCGTTGCTACTGTTCATCATACACTATTCATCTGATTCATGCTATTTTTGCTTTCTTTTCCTTTTTATGATATTCTTTTCTTCTGATTTTTGATCTGTAATGCCAGTTCGACTGTGTAATTCTTCATGCTTGGAATGACTCGACAAACTTGGCATTAAAAGCTTGCAAAAACTACAAAATTAGCCACAAAATATGATCAGTAGTACAATAGGGACCTGAACATGTCAATTGGGTTAATTATAATAATTAGTACACAAAAATGGCTCAAAACCTATTAAAAATAGGGTTCAAAATAACACTTTTTTGGCACTAATCACACTTAACCGACACATTAAGGTCCTTAGCAATGCAAGAAGAAAATAAAAAACATATAAACTTATAAGAAAATTATGTTACAAGGTTGCGTCAGTATAGTTGTGAAGAAGTAATACCTAACCTCAATGAAAATTACCAAACTTAGCCTAATAACTACCTCCGAGAATGGAATGCCCAAAATACAAAATGGAATTATCAAAGAGCTTCCTTCGATGAGCTCGACCAGGAACTTCCACAAAAATCTAAGTGTTTGTTTGATTAGCTCTCAACAATAAACTGCCAAATTGCACTCTCCCCCCCACCAAGCTACTGGCACAACCTAGTATGCTACCCAACCTAAATAGATCAGGACCCACCTCTTTATTCATTAATTCTCTTTCGTGTCGTAGGTGCAATGTCGAGGAATCGACTTCACCAAAGTCCATAACTGGATTCGCTGACATGTCTCCCAACCAGTTAAGGTTTAGGGCACCAAGCCATAAGGATTTTTCAACCACAAACTCTTCAGGTTTCACCCCGGACTCCGAATGATTTCAAGACTCCAGCACCTACAACTCGCTAAACTTCACCCATCCACCAGCTGTAAATAACACTGCCTATGGCTCCCAAATCCGGGCTTAGTAAGGGCTTTAAAGGCTTTCGCCATTAACCCCTGACCGTGTTCGGTTTCAAGGCAAATGTTGCAATTTTCTTCTTTTTCTTTTCTTTTCTTTCTTTTTCTTTCTTTTTTCTTTCGAAGACTCATCGTCTTCTTTCCACAGGGTCCTTAACCTATTAAAGGTAGTCAACGACACTAGGATAGTCAGGCAAAGCAGCGATGGTCATAGCTTTTTCAAATTCCTATCATCAAACTCAATGTGCCTTGCAGGTGGTTACTCTAAAGGTGGAAGAAAAAGGTTAAATACAACAAGAATTCAACTAATCATTCACTCAACTGTGCATGAGACCAATCTAACAAAGACATCAGACAAAGTTTCAACTTTTCAAATCAGAGGCTGGTGCAAAACACACAACAAAAAAAAAAAAAAAAAATATGGTGCAAATAAAACTAACAAAGCAAGTGTTAAAAACAAACTAACAGCTTCACAAACCAACAAACAACTATACAAATACAAACTAACTAGCAAGACATTAACTAAACAAAAAGACTTGCTCAAAATATAAACAACACTTCCTTCCTTAACTCTCCCCCCAACCAAATTCGACATTGTCCTCAATGTGGCCATGGAGTGGAAGTTTAATGGAGGAAGTGATACCTCCTTGATGAAATGTACTCATTTTCGATGTGAGACACGCAAGCTTCGTGAGAGACCTTATTCACTCCATTCGGGGCTTATGATGAACAAGCAGAGAAGAAAAGAGGGAGAAAAAGGGACCAGCTTTTGAACATTTTGAATATTACTGGCTTTTCAAAATTTCAAATGTGTTCTTTCGGCCATATTTAGATTCAACACTTTAAGTTTCCAACTAGATGAAATCACCCAAACCGATATCGATGAAAAAGTTAATATGCTCAAAACAAAATCACGAGGCAAAACAGTGGGAAAGCTTAAATTTTCGCTACAGAGCTTAAAATTCAAGCTACATAGCGAAAATCACTTTTTCTACTGATCTTCATTCCGTTTCAAAATTTTCACTCAAACCGCAAAATTAAGAAAAATTGCGTAAAAGTGAAAACAAGCTGTAACAAAGATTAACTTAAAAAATTAGAGAAAATCTAAAAAGAAAAAATTAAAGAAATGTTAAACTAAAATAAAACAAATAAAATAAGAAAAAATCAAACAAAATTAGTGAACCTTTGTTCACTCAAACCAATGCTCAGCCTGTCTGGGTGGTAATGAGAACCGTGGAGATGGTAGAATCACGAGGTCCTGTGTGCTCCAAATCCCAAACTGGGCTTTGTTCATACATCCACTATGCCATGCAATACGAGTAGCTACCAATGTCTTCGATAGTGGCAACAGCCTGAGCACTGTCACTAACTCTAAAATTGATGACACAGAAAAATGGGTACTTTTGAGAAGAATGTGCAGGAAAAATGGCATTTGGGTTAATGATATTATCAGAGTATTCATTTTCATGGAACATTCAAAACATTTGTATCTTATTATTTTTCCATCGCCTTCCCAGTTAATACATGATTCTTCCTTCTTCCCTGAAAAACACAATGATGAGACTGAGGATTCATTGTGTCCCTTCATAATCAACAACTTCATGCTTCCATGTAATGTCATGACATCCCTTCTACTGGTGTCATCATACCTTCCCGTGATATCATCGATTCGGTCGAAATCTTCAACACCCCAGAGTCGTCCATTGAAACAGCTCATTTTATTCATTCAATTTTCTCGTCATCCATTTCATTAATGATACTCCCATCAATAGTGGTTATCCTTTCGTCTTCGCCAAGAAACAGTTCATTTGATCTGTATATCGCGTTTATCCAACGATGATCATCATACGCCGAAAACGAAAGATCGCTGGCGCATCCAAAGGAGGTTTAATAATATAACACACCGGGAGGTTCTATCCACGAGAACTGCAGAGACCCAATCACGTCAAAACATATCAATAACTCATCTATCGCTGAACTTTACGTTCCTCATGATCTGAGATTCATTCGATTCCTCTCCGTTCTGCCGCCCATCTATTACTGTTACTTTCCAATCTCTATGATATTATATAAAACTGAAGTTTACCTCCGCCATACGCCACCTGATCGTCCTCATCCATTTAGTTCAACCCAATCTTATATTATAAACTTATCCTTCCATAACAATCCCGTTAAAACAAACAAACATCACAACATAAAAACAACCTGTCAATGGCGTAAACGATAACAATAAACAAACAAATCAATACCAAAGACTTTATTAGTATACGCGGTTCACAAGAACTTGTAATGGCGACCACATGTTCATCGTCTATTCAGATTTACAACCATCCAGTAATCGACGTCGATTTGCGCGCAGTGTTACGAATCAACAAAAACGTCAGTAACCGGAATCCCGTCGCCAGTAATTATCCAACGAGGCGCTTCAGATCAACACTGGTTTTCATACCAAACGATTTACGCGAATCGTACGGCAATTGGCTTCGGATCGGTGAATTTGGCCAAGCGCGTAAAGTCATACGCCAGAAACAAATAACCGAATAAACAAAACAGCAAAAGAAACCGCGGGCGTTTGGCCGTTAACGCTGGCTGATAAGGCGCCAAAGAGTTCCTCGCCGCTCTCCGCCAGATGATAACTGCGGTCATTCGTCGATTCATTTAATCTCAAGAACCAAAACCCACTTTCTTGAACAGAAATCGGTTTATTTCATACCATAACCGATAATCATTCATCCGACCATCCAACGATCGTAACGCGAAACGAACGATAAACCAAGATCCAACACAAACATCCATCGGCATCTGAAAGATTCGGCAACGATCGGTCGAGATACCGGCAGAATGATATCCCCGAACTTACTCACGGTTGTGGAATATTAACGGATGATATCACAACAGCGCAATAACGGCATCGATCCCAAAGTTTCGGCGTATCGCTTCAGAAAGTACATTTCGCGATTTATCCATTGCAATTTGAATCAAAATAAACCGCCAGAAAATAGAACAACAAACTCTGATTTCGGTCTATTTCAATCTCTTCTCCTTCGGGATATTGAGATCCAGCCGTCGATCCTCGAATGCCATCCCAAAAGCATGGTCGATTTCAGCAGCGAGAACAGCGCAAGAGAGAAAACCAAGAAGAACAGAAATGTTCATGTTCCGTCCATCCCACCTCTTTTAATAATATTATACGAACATAATCAACATCATCAACCAACTTAACAAAATCAGAGTTATAACGAGGTGGTAAAGAGAAAACCGCAACGTGGTCGTCAGATATCAGGTCTCACGATATAATTCACATGAATATAATCACTTAAGAAAATTCTATGATCATCTCTTTATAACATCACTATTCATTATTATTCATCATTTATTAACAATATCCATATCGACTGATTGAACGATTTTACGTTTCCTTTTTATGAGATATTCTCACTTATTAACTGACGCTGAAGGCGTCATTTATGAATTCTTCACGCTGGAATGATTCGATAAACCACGGAAGCTGCAAAATTACGTCTGTTCACAACATAGATCCACGTGAGCACAGTAATCCAATATGTTGAACACGTTAATATAACATTATATTACAATGTCCAAAACCTAACAATAGGTCAAATACGACTTTTAACGACCAATAATCTCGATCCACATTTATCCTTGTATAACGTGGTATGAATGATAAACTGAGGTAATGAGTATCGCGGTTCGTGTCAACAAAAATACAGAAGGCGGTCGTCAACTAATGAAATCACCAACTGGTCGGTTAATCATCCAATGAATAACAATGGAGTATCGCGATTTCTCGATGATTCCAATCCAGAACTCATCAAAATTATATGTTTGTTTGATTACCAACAATAAACTCCGCCAAATCGCATTTCCCCCCCACGCTACCTGCACAATCCTAGTATACCCAACCTAATGCATCAGACTCCACCTCTATTTTCACAATTTTTGTGTCAGAGGTGCAATGTCGAATCGACTTCACCAAAGTCCATGTAATCTGGATTACCGATGTCTCCCAAATCCGCCAAGGCTCAGGCACCAAGCCATAAGGATTTTTCAACCACAAACCTTCAAAGTGTTTCAGACCCTGACTCGACCGATTTCAAGACTCCAGCACCTACAACTCACACCACCCATCCACCCGGTAAATGAACACTAAGCTCAAGGGCTCCCAACCGCCGTTTAGTGGCACTAGGACTTTAAAGGCTTTCGCCATTAACTCCTCGACCGTGTTCGGGTTTCAAGGCAAAGCGCTGCAATTTTCTTCTTTTCTTTTCTTCTTTTCTTTCTTTTTCTTTCTTTTTCTTTGAAGACTCATTGGCCTCTTTCCACAGCGGTCCTTTAACCTATTAAAGGTAGTCACAACCCACACTAGGATAGCTCAGAAAAGTAAAGGAGGCTGCCAGCTTTTCATCCCATCATTGAAACCTAATGTGCCTGTGTGTGGTTAGCTAAAGGTGGAAGAAAAGGTTAAATACAACAAGAATTCAACTAATCATTCACTCAACTAGGCATGAGACCAATCTAACAAAGACAGAATTAGACAAAGTTTCAACTTTTCAAACTGTAGGCTAGGCAAAACACACAATAAAAAACAAAACAAAAAAATGGTGCAAATAAAAACTAACAAAGTGGTGCGAAAAACAAACTAACAGCTTCGCAAACCAACAAACAACTATACAAATACAAACTAACTAGCAAGACATTAACTAAACAAAAAGACTTGCTCAAAATATAAACAACACTTCCTTCCTTAACTCTCCCCCCCAACCAAATTCGACATTGTCCTCAATGTGGCCATGGAGTGGAAGTTTAAGGGAGGAAGTGATACCTCCTTGATGAAATGTACTCAGTTTTGGATAGGAGACATCGCAAGCTTTCCAGAGAGACCTTATTCACTCCATTTGGGCTTAAGATGAACAAGTTAAGAGAAGAAAAGAGAGGAAAAAAGGGACCAGTTGGAACATTTTGAATATTACTCATTTTTCAAAATTTCAAATGTGTTCTTTCTGGCCATATTTAGATTCTACGCTCTCTAAGCTTTCCAACGAGATGAAAATCACCCAAACCGAGCATCGATGAAAAGTTATGCTCAAACAAAATCACGAGGCAAAAACAGTGGGGAGTAGGAGCGAAATTCTCACATAAAGAGCGAAAATTCGCTACATAATAAATTCATCTCTCTTTTTCCTCGTTCGATCTTCATTCCCAGCCAAAATTTTCACTCAAACTCCGCAAAAATTAAGAAAAATTGGTAAAAGTGAAAAACAAGCTAGAACAAAGATTAACCTAAAAATTAGAGAAAATCTAAAAAGAAAAATTAAAGAAATAAAATAAAACTAAAATAAAACAAATAAAATAAGAAAAATCAAAACAAAATTAGTGAACTTTGTTCACCAAACCGCTTGCTCAGTCTTGTCGTGGTGCTAGAGGAATCAGCGGAGTCGGGTAGAATTGCCGAGGTCCGTGTGCTCCAAACCTAAAACCTTGTCTGGGCCATCCACTACGCTACGCAATACGAGTAGTCGCCAATGTCTTCGATGTAGTGGCAAATGTTTAAGCAATGGCCACTAACTTCCTAAAATTATGTAGCCAAGGTAGTGCAAATGGGGTGGCCTTTGGAGATGGTGTTTCAGGTGTAGGAAAAATGTACACTTGGTTAGTGGAGGGCGCTACTTGTAGTGGGTCAGTTTGCAAAGGGAAACGGATTCAAAACAAGCCTCGGGCTCTTCCACCGTTTCTTTCCACCGCCTCCCTGCTATAAAGGGAAGGATTTCTTCTTCTTCTCCTCTCGAAAACAACAAAGACACATATCCGGTGATCTCGCATAACCCTTCGTACAATTCAATAAAATCTTCTATAAGCCCCCGGTGTGGTCGCTTGGCTGATGACCGCCCTACCATGGTGTCACTTCGCACTCTTCTCCGGGTAGATATCACTGGCCGACGATGAGGCTTTCAATGAAGCCCCAGTAGCCCCATTTATGCTCAAAGTCATTTTTCAGCCCATCTAATTTCTTTGCTCAATTTGTCTTCCACAAAGGATAATTCTCCGACCAATAGGCACTAATCCCCTTCGCCTCGCCACAAAGTTATTAATCAATTATCCGGTATGTCCAAAATGGCTTGTTCAAAACGGGAGGGATTGATCAGGGTGGCCGAGGCGATCGAGGAGTCAAGCATAATATGGAGGTTTAGGAGGCAAGCACCATGAGGTCTCTGCTCCTATGAGGAATTCCAGGTGGATTCCCAACTATGGTCAGGTACTACCATACGGGTGAACTCATCCATCAGTTTCTATACCCCTCACGGTGACCTACATTCATTTGGATTCCTCTCCATGGGTTGCTGACTTTGCCATGGCTATTTTCTGTAATCCCTCATAGACATATATGCACTAGGGTTACCCTTGCCACATGCTGACCGTACTGTCCCTCTTCCATTGGGTTCAAATTCAACTTTGATTAAGAAACTCTATCCATCTGGAACACGAACCCCTGCAATAAAAACAAAGCAAACACCAAACAAGGAAAAAAAAACAACTCTACCAAAAAGGGGTAAAGTTAGCTAAAAACAAAATAAAATGAAACAAAATTAAACACACTAAAAACACTAAAAAGATATATATACAAGAAAATTCACAAGAACTTGTGATGAGGATCACAAGTGTTCATCAGGTCATCATTCGCACTTAAGCACCATCCCCTGCAGAATTCCGGCGCCATTTGATTTGCTACGCAGGGTGTTGGTGAATCAACAAAATTTATAACCTAATTACTTCCTACTCCGTAGCGTAACTACTGCAGATAGCCGCCTGTGATCGAACACAATGATGGTTTTCTGCATCAAATGATTTACAAGAGGCTCAAAATGGTGAATTTGTTTTGAATTTTAGGATTCGTGTAAAAGTGTGTGAAGTCGATGTTGTGGAAATTGAAAATAAAACGAAATAAAACTAAAATAAAGTGTAAAAAGAAATCCTTGAAGTGTCAATGCTAGGTCGGGCTGATAGGGTTGGCAAAGCAGGTCCCTGTTCATTTCCCTCGCTGGAGGATGACCTATAGTCAATTCCCGAACCTATATTCGCTTTTAACTTTTAAAAACTAAACCTAATAATTTTCCTTCTTTTGATAGAAATCATTTATTTAGCATTTATGGTTCCTATAGTGAAAATCTATCAGCCTTGACCCATCCTACAATGATTCAGAAGGGAAACTAATGAATCTCAGTGAATCTTAATAATAAGCATCCACATCGAATCTCCTAAAAGATTACCAAGTATTGATCAATGAGGATGCATCATCAGAAAAATATAACCCCTTAACTCTACCTCCAAAGGCTCAGAATAGCAACTGACGGATATCATGTATCTAAAGCTAAGAATACACCGAACCCTAAAAGCTTGCCAAGTATTGGCCAAAGAGTACATCGCAGCCAAACCTAGAGTTGCAAATTTGGGAACCAAAATGTCAAAAACCTCGTCGTAGAAAAACAAGGAACAAATGCAAACCTTACTTCCCAAGCCTAGCAACCCTCTTCTTCAAGGATACGAAACCTTAGCCAAACATCTTTTGAGTTGTCATCCTCAAAGTAAAGGTTCGTTTTGGTATAAAGTGAGAGAAAATGAAAATAGAAGTGAGAGAAAACTCGGGAAGAAAATGAAAGCACTCCGTGATTTGCTTCCGTCTAATCCAACTTTTAATAAAGGTATTACAATGGCTTATATAGCTCACAACTTCAAAGTGAACTACCAAACTAACCTAACTAAAACTATTACAATGAGGGTAGAAAGGAGAAACCAAAACTGGTTGCTCAAGAGCCGAATTTCCGCTGGGTGTGAGAAAAATTAGTTATGTAGCGAATTTTCATCAATAAAATTCCATCTTCAGAGCAAAATTTGCACTGTTCATCCTCATGTTCATCACTATTCACGGCCATCGTCTATCAAGTTACATCGCTCATCTTGCACTATTCATCTTATATATGCTATTTTTGCTTTCTTTTCCTTTTTCTGATATTCTTTTCTTATGATTTTTTATCTGTAATGCTTAGCCGACTGCACTCTTCACGCTGGGAATGGATCACAAACTCGCATTAAAGCTTGTAAAAACTACAAAATTAGCCACAAAATATGATCAGTAGTACAATAGGGACCCGAACATGTCAATTGGGTTAATTATAACAATTATTACACAAAAAGCGCTCAAAACCTATTAAAAATAGGGTTCAAAATAACACTTTTTGGGCACTAATCAACTAGTAGGCCTTTATGGAGGCTATGAGTTGCCAAGGGCCATCAAAGATTGCAATGTGCCAGTGCAAATTGGGTCAAGGAGGGTCAAATAACCTCCAAAGGTTATGCACACCATCCTCCGACATCTTACTGGAGTGTAAGTGGATCCGATGGTGTCCATACAATTTGTTCCGACAGGCCGAGAGGGTTTTCGAGGCTACGAGATTACCTCCACTACAAGGATTGGGGACTAGCCACTTTCCAAATATAGAGGGTGAATCCCAAGTATGGTGGAATTGGATCAAGACCTCGAGGGACTTAGAGGCGATGACTTGGGCAGAGTTCCCTAAGCTCTTCATGAGCAAATATTTTTCGGCGTTTTCTAGACATGCAAAGGCCCGAGAGTTCCTAGAGCTAAAGCTGGGAACGATGACCGTAATGGAATACGTGGCTAAGTTCACAAAGTTAGCCCGTTTTACGGACGATTATGTGGCCACGGACATAGCCAAGGTGAGAAAGTTTGAGGATGGTATGAAGTTATCCATCCGGGGCAAGAATGTGGGATTCCTTCTATAAGATATGGACTCTATGGTCAGAACGACTATGGTCATAGAAAGATAGATTGATGATGCACTGAGTATCTGTGATGCGAGTACTAGTGAGAAGAGGAAGGAGAGTCAGTCTTCTTCTAGTTCGGGAAAGAAGCTGAAGGCTCTGCAGGTTTCAAGGACAAGGCCACGGCTTATCGCATAAGGTCAGAACACCCTAAATATACCCTAGCATTTCTGACTTGTTTAGGTGTATTAAAGCTAAATGGAATTTTTCTAAATAAAACAATAGAACTGGGAATTAATAAGAGAGCAAATGGGTAAATATGTAATTATCACTGAGACATAAAAGCATAAAACAATAAGTTATATGCAATATGGAATTCCTGGAGTGATGATGGTAGAAATTAAAAGAGAATGGAAGGACCTAAGGGTAATATCTCATAAGATTGTATGCCAAAATAGAAATTGAATAAGTTAGATTGAAAATAATAATGAGTTAAAGGGCTAAATAGCAAAAATGAGAAAAGTAACTTAAAAATGCAAAGGCCAAACATGGCCTTAACTCAAAATTGGATTTAAGACCAAATTCCTCTGGGTCTCCAACAGAGAGAACAAGAGAGAGGAGAGAAGAGAAGGGGAGTACAGAAGAAGAAGAGGTACAGGAAGAGAATAAGAAGAGAAGCCAAGACCAAAAGGTATGGAACTTTGGATTAGATGGAACTATGAATTCAGATGAATTTCCATGTTGAATCGCATGATTAGTATCGTTTCTAAACCTAGGGTTTGATAAAGTTCATCCAACATGGCTTCTTTGTCAGATTTTATTTTTCTAGTGGTTTTGATAGGATTTCATCCTAACCCAAAGATTATTGAGAGTGTGTGGTAAACCCTAAACGGTACAAGAAATACGGAATCCTCCTCGAGGTTGGATTCATGGTTTAATTGCAAAGTAAAGGAGTTTCGTTGGAATAAACTCCTAAATAAATTTTTATTTGTATGTGTATGGCATGCATCTATATTAGAATTGTTTTTTGGAAGAAAATCATGAAAGGTTTTGAAGAAAGATATGTATCAATGATAATTGAGTAGAAAAGTAGATCATAAGATGAATTTGGAGTGGTCTTAACGTGTTTATGGAGTATTGGGTTGGATTTGGGTATCAACATTGATATGGAAAAATGGGAGAAAACACACATTCTCGGGCATGCAAGGGGACATGTACCTCAGACACCTTGAACTCCGTATCGGTACATGTGCGAACAAAGTGTGACACCCCGGCCTATTTTGACCGCTTTTTTAGTATTTTAGTCATAACTTTCTCATTTATTATCCGATTTGAGTGATTCAAGTGGCTAATTAAACTAAACTTCAAGGAAAACCAAACATCCAGAAATAGGTACCTTCAAATTATGATTTTATGTGGCCTAAAAATTCACTCAAAGTAGGGCCATGTTCAAGCCAAACTGTCTCCTGCTTTGAACATAGAGTAAATCCCGTTGTTTAAGTAGACATAACTCAGTTTTTGCTCGATTTGGTGATTCCAATTGGAGAAGAACAATAGCAATTTATATTTAAAGGAGTACAAAGAACAAGTGCCAAATATGGATTCAAGACACTGGAAATGAGTATTACAAACTGTCCTAAGTGTAATATCGGTAAATTGACTAGTTTGGCATGAAAATGCCATAACTTTAGTTTGGATGATCCGATTGGAATGATTCCAATTTCTAAGTAAAGTAGATTCATAGAGGAATAAGTATACATGAATGAGTATATGAAATGAGTATACATGAATGAGTATACGTGAATGAGTATATGAACGAGTATACGTAAATGAGTATATGAATGAGTATATGTGAATGAATATATGAATGAGTATACGTGAATGAGTATATGAATGAGTACATATGAATGAGTATATGTGAATGAATATATGAATAAGTATACATGAATGAGTATATGAAATGAGTACGTGAATGAGTATATGAAATAAGTACATAGATTGAGTATATCTTTGAAAAGATAATACGAAAGTAAAATTGGAATTGAAATGTGATTAAGGACGGCTATGAATGTTATTCAGGAAATATATATAAGTATATATATACGACGGAATTATTGTTATCCGAAATACATCACACATATGCACGTGCATGTATTTGAACTATGTTTAAATTATCGCATAAAAGTAAACTGACGAAATGTAATATTGACGATCGACATGACTGATTCACCAACCTAATTCATTCATGAAGGTAATCAGAATATTGAATGGAAATCACATTTTTATCGATCGACCAATATGACGGATTCACCAACCGACCGGCCACAGAAGGTAACCGCAATTGTCGATCGAAATCATATCATACCGAATGACAAACATACAGGATTCAACAATCGACCGTCGGGAATGTCAATTTATAGTCAAAGTGAATCATAATCGTTAAATGCGAAATCACATTGCTACTAACGACAAACAGACGATTCAACAACTGGACCATTATGAATGTCAATTTATAGTCAAAGTGAATCATACCAGCGAATGCGAACACATTGCTACTAATGACAAACAGACAGATTCAACAATCAACTGGTCATGAATGTCAATTTATACCAAAGTGAATCATAATCGCGAATGCAAATCACATTATATCAATGACAAATGCATGTGATTCAACAATCACCGCAGAATGTCAATTTCTTAGTCAGCGGAATCATAATATTAAATAAATCACATCGCTCAATGACAAACATGACAAGATTCAACAAATCAATCTATCATAATGCTCGATTTCTATAGCCATATGAGATGGTGATATTAAATGTGAAACCACATTGCTACCGAATGACAACAAGACAAGATTCACCAACCTAACTGGCCCCGAATGTCGAATTTCTATAGCTATAAGGAAATCACAAACCAAAAAGTGAAAAATGACATTAAAAATTGTATTTGTTTAAGTATTTTTTACATTACACAGACATAGTAAAAAGGCATTATTTTGTAAATGCATTTTGTTAAATGTGAATGTTATGGGTCTTTTGAATTTGTAAGTGTTTATGGAATGCTCGAAAAGAAGTGCTTTCTCATAATTAAAAAGTCTAAAATGGAATAACACAAACAAACAAGCTAGGAAGATAATCAAATGCTCGAGTAAACCGGCTCCAACTCGGATCCGCCAACCGGTCAAGTCGTGATTCGGTCGCGACACTTTTGAAAAACAAAATTTAATAAAACCAAACAAATGTTTCATTGAAAATGCCTGAGTAAACCTGCCCATTGATCCACCAACCGGTCGAGTAGGATTCGTCGCGACACTTTTTGAAAAACGAAAATTTAATAAAACGATAACTAAAAGAATTAACCCGCATCCCGATCATGAAATGTAATCATAAAGGGATTCGCGATTAATGGTCGGGTCATGATAATGATACGAGTCCAATATGTATCAGTATTACCGACTGACCTCGCATGTATTTGATATTAATTTGATCCGTTCCGACGCCATCAGATACGATAAGTTTTGTTTCTAATATGATCCGATACGCCATAGCATGTAGAAGATATGGAATTGAAACCCCTGTGAAAAGACAGATTACCGAGAAGTAATACGAACAAGATAATGATATGGAATCAAAGGATAAAATCTACATGTAAGGTCACGATATGAGTTAGAAGTCACATAAGAATAGGCTTCAAGTATATGCATAAGCAAGGAAAGGTAAATGTAAAAAGATTGTGACTAGCGAGTATTGTTATCGGGTCACATTATCTATATGTTCCCACTAAGCCGTAAAGTTTAAACACGGGTGTTCAATCCGTAGGCATCAAGCAGGAGATAAAGAGGACGTGACATTCCACACCAAAGAAGTATTGCCATCTCAGGATAGTGCTCAATGTGGAAGATCGCTCCGCGACTGATGTTTGTATTAGATATGTACATGTATAAGTATTTGTATAAGTAATGGACGTGAAGTATACGTGTATAGATTTTTAATGGATACCAATTCTGGTAGTTCCTTCAGATATGTAAATGATTTCGGGTTATTACAAAATTGTTTGTATACCCAATAGTATAAGTTCACCTTGAAAAAAAAAAAAAAAAAAACAGTAAAGAGTCCCGTATATATTGCTCGGCACCCCGAAACCGGCTCGATTCGCTAACCTGCCTGACCGAATCTAGCGTGACAAAGGCCATATCAAGGCTCTTAGTAAGTCAAGACCGATGACATGTTATTTCTGCCATCAGCCTGGACATATGAGGTGGGATTTCCCTAGGAAGCAAGGATCCCAAGACTACGAGACACCGTAGTCCCAATCATCTGGACGCACACGCACGCCAAAGATGTTCCATTCTACCCCGTTAAGGGCCATAAGAACTAGCATCGCCCCAGGATGCTTCACGCGCCTTCACGTACGTGCATACCGAGGGCCAGATACGGTCGAGGTCGCAGGACATGGCCCACAAAACGGACTTCGTGTGACCTGGTGGGCATCTTACGCAAATGCACTAAATCGATCGAGCCATAAACTGACCAGTGAATTTATACAGATATGTGTATGCTATCTACCGGCGGCGCGATATCAGTTTCGATTCTAGCATCACATCTCATTTATCGCCGCATCACGTAAAGCAGGATCAGCTTACAAGTCGAGACCTCGGGTAAAGAGTCAAGCCAGGCGTGAGCTCTCCCCATGACTCAGGTGAGTGTGGGTCCGATATGCCTGGCCGGGTGGAGTTAAAGATCTCCGGATTCTACCCGCCGTGGACCCGAGGGTCATGGACATGTTGGGAGTTTGATGTCATCCTAGATGCATCAAGCCGATGGAACCGCCTGTCGCCATTGACAGGAACTTGTGGAGAGTTACTCGCTTACACATGATGGTATACATGTTACATTTCAAGGGGACAAGCACGATGCTTTACCCCATACCATGTACGAATCTAGATGGCATAGACAATTGATGGGTTGTCTAGCAAGCCTTACCTCAGAGGACAGGCATTGTGACTCGGATCTCGCCGGCAGTTCATAGCATGCAGAATGTTTTTCCAGATGAGCTATCGGGATTACCTCCGTAGAGGGATGTAGACTCATGTATTGAGTTACACCCTAGTACGTCGCCCATTTCTATGACTCCTCATAGGATGGCATATGTTGAGTTACAAGAACTTAAGGTCTAACTGCAGGAATTGTTGGACAAGAGTTTTATTAGATCGAGCACTTCACTACTGTGGCGCTCCTAGCTCTGGACAGAAGAAGGGAAGGATGTGCACTCTTCGACTACATTGATTATCGATAAATGGTCAGGGTTGGCAATCAAGAATCAGATTCATTACCGAGGATTGATAATTTATTTGATCGGGCCGAGGTAAGTCACTCCAAGATACACCTTCATACTTTATCATCACCGAGGCTTTATAGCGCATATCCTTAAGACAACATTTAGACGCAAGCATAGTACCTTTGAAGTTCACCGTGATGTTATCTTGGCTGACGAATGCTCCCATGTATCTTTCATGATCTCATGCATAGGGTGTTCCAACCCTACGACTGACTACGAGTCTTTATGGACAACATTGATCTACTCCCGCCTGAGGAGGAGCATGAGGATCACTTCTAAGGATCGCTCTCCAAGCCCCCTCGAGAACATAACACTGTACGCCAAGTTCGCAAGTGTGAGTTTCTGGGGCTAACTCCGAGGCGAGATTATCGGGGACACGCCGTGGCCTGGCCACAGGTGTTAGCACCCGAAGCCTGAGGTTGTTAAGAGGTCGAGAGGCTGAAGTCAAATCTTCGAGATACGTAGTTTCGATCGCAGGTACTGGGCGTGGCGTTCATTAAGGATTTCTTGGCCAGCATCACCTATGACAAGGTCAATCTCGAAAGAGGTCAAGTTCGGTGGAATGACCTATGTGAGGGCATTCCCAGAATTGAAAAGGAGGCTTACTCAACTCTTATTCCGAGAACTCCAAAAGAGTGACAATGCATATGCTGTATCAGGATGCCCTCGAAGGACTCCGACTCCGATGCTTGATGTAGTCCCAGGAGGGTAGTAGCCATGGTTCTCGACAGCTAAAGAATCAATAGCAATTACCCCATGCATGATACTGGAGTTAGCGCCATGGTCTTTGCCTTGAAGATTCGTGCCACTACCTATACGGTGAGCGCTTCACCACAAAGTCCAATATCTTACGCAAATGACCTCAACATGACAAGAACCCAGTGAACGGAGTTCTCGAGGATTATGAATCACCAGATTACCATCCCAAGAAGGCAAAATGTAAAGTGGTCGATGCACTAATCTAAGTCACGAGGAGTATCAAGCAGTAGCTGGAAGCTTAGCAGATGCTGTAGACAGTGACAGTTCGACTACGCACAGCTGATCGTGTTCAAGGTACATTGGGAGCTTGAATGCCACGCCTTCCTACTCGAGCATGGATTGAGTCCTAGGGGCAAGACACAGAGGTAGTGTCCATCAACGACAGGGTACAATCCAGATGTGGTGACGTATATCGCCATTCACGCAGATGGTAGTCTTCGCGTAGGACTCAAGCATGGTTTCCTAGTCGGCGATCCGGAGAGTGTGATCTTCAGTGGAGTTCCATCGCCTGGATTTGCTAGCGCATCCAGTGGCACGAAGATGTACAAAGGATCTTCATCGCGTATTACTGAGCGACGAAGCGACACATACAGATTCGTCACGGTGTCTCACGGTTAATAGGTGATAGCGGACCCGCCACTAAGCCTGGGCAGATTTTCTAGCAGCGCGATGACCTTCACAATCGGGAGGAATTCTCGTCTATTGTATATTCGAGAGATTATCCGACTACACGGAGTATTAGTGTCCATAGTATCGGACAGGGATCCTGTGCTCATACACTTTCGGAAGAGTTTCCATAGCCACGGGACATAGTCGATGACGAGCACCGCTTCATCCATGCATGTGACACGGTCGGGCCGGTACTATACAGCTTGTAGGACATGCTGGCAGCATGTTTCCCAAATCATAAGGGTAGATGGAGTATACCACCCTTACTTGAGCTCAGATACAACAACACCATCAAGCGAGCATAGATGGCACTCCGCGATGCCTTTGCGTACGAGGCCATGTCGATCCTCGATTCATTGACAAAGACGCAGAGAGAGGTCCATCACTGGTCCGGATTTGATAAGAGATACCTTGAAGGCGTGGCCTGACAATGAAGTTATCTTGTTATGGCTCAAAGCCGGCCGTAAGAGTTACGAATCGAAGCTATCTGGCCGACCTCATAGTCTGAGGTGGGCGATCACATCTTCTCGGCTGTAATGCCTAAGAGAGGGAGCCTACCAAAGTTCGATTAAGCTGGGCAAGCTAGTGTCAGGTATATCTGGCCTCTCAAGATACCGGGATAGTGGCCATAGTTGCGCATGTTAACATTACCGCCAAGCTTATCGTGTGTGTTCAGCGAGGTGTTCCACGCTCCATGCTCGAAGTATAATTCCTGCATTCCAAATTCTCATGTAGTGGATTCGGGAGGGATTGTTGTTGATATAGATGGTGTCACACCCCTAACCCCCGCCTAGGCGGATGAAGGGGTCGCGAAACTATACTGGGACTCTTTACTTGTTTTTTCAGACATTGGTGGGCCCAAGTCTTATAACTGAATCAAAATATCATATACAAAGATACAAAATAAAACTACCACCATAGCCAGGTTTACAAAGGTCAATACATTGGCCACTCCCGAGTCCTATTTTACATATACATATGCCAAAACTCGTACATTTACATTTACATAATCAAAGTGCAAAACCTCCTTATCACGATTCTACTAGTTTATTGGCCCAAACAATACGTGGAAGATTGCACGCCCTCCTCCTGTGACTCATTACGATAAAACCCATGCTAAGCTTAACGCTTGAAGGGAAACATATGACTTATATGTATACACACGCACTAATACTTTAATATAGTATGCTATATAACAAAGAATGTATATACACTGGGGTAGATATCATAATTTTTCATGTATTCATAGAACAAACTTATACACATACTTGTACTTATAACAGACTTATACTTTTCCAGATCTCCCATAGGAGTTACAGAGCGCTTATATCAGACAGAAATTCCATAAGTTCTTACAAAGCTTATATCAGACAAAGGCAAATCTCGTAGGTACTACAGAGTTTATATCATATGCAGGTACCCGTAGGTACATTTAGAGTAGCACGATGTACATTACTTTTACTCTTCGTTATTCGCACTTTATCATATAACCTGTTTCGACTAAATTAGACCAATATAAGAAATGAGTAAGACAACAACACAATAAGTACCCGAAGGTATGGTACAAAACGAGGCGTCAGAAGATAGCCAAGTGAGCACTGGCATTGGATGCAGAAGGTCATCGCACTAATCAGAGAGTACTGAAGTCCTAAATGTGCCAAATCATGGTCATAGAGTGTCTTCGCACTAATCAGAGAGTACTGAAGTACTATACGTGCCTGCCCACATAAATGTAGGATGTCGTGGCCATTTAATATCCGGGTCTTAGTCATCCCAATTATAATGCGGCTCGTGGAACTTACTATCTTATCATAGGGGCATTAAGTTTGCCAACATCAAACTCGCTTTGCCGAGGCGGCGAGGTACATTATAATTTTTCCTTTACCTTACAAACATGAATGAACCCTTTCATACACTTATAGGGTCCTCATTAGTCCAATAGACAAGTCATCGGAATAACAGAATAGTAAAACATGACAAAAACACATGTTTGTGAACAATGTTACGCCATGGCGTAAGATCGCATGCTGGGCTGCACAGAGGCTCGCTAATAACGTAGTTTCATACGCCCGTCGCACCCGAGGCTCGCCTAAGCTCTTCCCTCCCCTCTACCGTGCTACGGAGATGACATGCCACGCCCAAGATGGACTTTACGCCGCGGCCAGTAGACCTCGAAATTGCCTGTGGGGATTTGCCGATTGGCCACTTTTTCCGTAACCAACTCAAAACCCTCCCAAAATAATCCAAAAGCATCACCAAAAAAAACTCCCAAATTGTTCATAACCCAAACATAAACACAAGAGGGGAATTTAAGAGGATTCCATACTCATCTTTACCAACTAGGGTTTTACCAACCTAACTTTCAACAAATCTAGGGTTAGGATGAATTCCTAACTAAACCCTTGAAATGGAACAAACTAATATCTATATTCCAAAATCCTCTCTCCTTTCTAGGCCTTTCTATCTCTGTATGAAACAAAATAACTACCAAAATCACTTCTTCAGAAACCTCCTAGCTTTCTCCCACACTCGCTTCCTCAAAAACATTTCTCTTTCCAAGACTAAATGTGGTCTTAAGTCACTTATTCTTCTTAAGTGCCATGTTCGCCCAAAACCTACTTTTTGGTTAAGTTCTCTCAAATGGCTATATAGCCCATATTTATTTCTATTTGCACTTTAATCCCTATATTTACACTTAGGCATATAAACTTATTTACAATTGACCCTTAGGTCCTCATTTTTCAAATTTTCATTTTTGCCCTTCTATCTTGTACAAATTCCAGGTTTCGAAATTTTCTCACTTAGCAAAATAATAATTGTGAAAAATTTCAAAATACACTTCTAATATACCCTAATTATGTTTAAAAACGACTAGGGTGTATTTTGGGGTGTTACGTATGGACCTTCAAGGCGGACTGCAGATATCATGGATAGCCGGATTAGGGTTTTATGGCACAAGACCAAGGAGGGCTAGTGAATGTGTTGCTTCAATACCGGCGGGAAATGGGAGGTGAGGCAAGTCAGAACGCGAAATGCCGATGCCGGCCATCTATCTCTTCTTGTTTAAGGACGAAGGTACGTGGTTTAATGCTTGGGTGATGAAAATGACTAGTTTATATGCAATTTGATTGCGGTACGGTCAGATACGATATGATTCAATTTGTAATGTATGCGCCGAATTTATGATCTAAATTCTTTTTAATGTAAGATCGTAAACCTTTGAGAAAATTCAAATTCTTCAAAAGCGTAAATGGTAATCAATAAAACTCGTAAATTTTCTAGATCTCGAATAACAAAACGGATTTCACCATTGGAATCCTCTCGCAAAATCTGGTTACCCAATCGAATTTCGTCGAATTATGAGACAGTCGGAATTTCACATTTTTCGAGGCACCGAGTGTAGCAAGTGACACATTGCACATGGTTGAATGGCTCACATTAAGCCATGTGTCAAAAGGAGAGGAAAAGTCAAACAAATGAGAGAAAGTCTAAGGGATGGCCATGCGTCAAGCCCTTAGAGGAAGGAAATCCAAATGTTTGGATAAGAGGATAAGGTGAGATGAAGAAAGCCAATGAGATGGAGACATGCGGCAAGATGAAGTCTCCTACTTGAACTTGTTGGACCAAAATCCAGTGGAGAGAGGGAAAATTGGAGGGAAAAAGAAAGAGAAAGAAGAAAAGAAAAGAAAATGAGAAGAAGAGGAGTAAGAAGCTCCAACTTCTTTCTAGATTTCACAGCGATCGGGCCGTCGGTTTTCGTCGGAGCAAGAGGTAAAGTTCGTCTACGAGACGAGAGCTTTGTGTGGGTACAAGAATCCGGGGTTTTCCCCAAACTCTGTGAGGTAGGGGTTCCTCTCCTACCTTGGTTACTTTTGGTCTAAGAGCCATTTAATGGCATTGGTTTTCTTTGGGTCGTGAATGGTCAGATCGTCGGGCCCTGCAATTTTGACCGAACACTGAATTTTCTGATCAAGCTGCAGTCCTGAACAATGTGTGTTGTTTTTTTTTTTGTTATTGCAAAAAAATTGAATAACATGTCAAGTCAGGTGGAAAATCATGTTAATGTATGCTTACGGATGTATCGACATGAATTTATGATATGTAAATTATATGTAAAATTATAATTATCCACATTTTATTATGTTCAGATGTGGTGCTCATCATGCATGTCACATGAATCGGGTACGTGAAATGGCATGTCAGATTTCATATGTACTGCAGGGACATCACGTGAAACGGGTGTGAGTGCATGGCATGGTTTTCGGTCAAAAAATTATCGGAGGGTCAGTCTAACAAAATATTTCAGAGTATGTCCACTAAATTATATCGGAGGGTTGTCCACAAAATATTTATTGGAGTATGTCCACTAAATTATATCGGAGGGTTGTCCAATAAATTTTGATATCGGAGATTGTCTAATGAGTTTTCAAAAGCAAAAATCTTTTCTTTTGAAAAGAGTTTTTCATACATGGCACTGTAATGTGTGAGGAAGTCTGAGACTCGGCGTACTGGTACGGCATGTAGACATTCGAGTAAGAATGTGCATATTTTCACTTGAATGTGTGTGTTTGTTACCGTATGCACTTAAAGGGAGTAAATTCTCAGAGAATTCGCCTTACCCGGGCATTGTTCACCCTGGCCGTAGGGAAAACATTTTCAGTACCGTAGGTACACAGTGAGAGGAAACACACTCCAAGACCGTAGTTACGAGAAAGGGCCATATTCGGGTTTATTCATGTATTTTGTACTACTCGATAGAATATCCGCCAGATATGTACATCGTGTTTTGTACTAAAATCATTCGACTTTTTAGTTTAGTGTTAATAGAGTTCTCAAGTTTTTACTACTTGTAGAATTTGTATAAAGGTAGTAGTAGTGAAATGTATCAGAAGAGAGTCAGCGCAGAAATGCAAAAGAAGCGGGCTACCGCTATTTTCGCTCAGGTTGCGACAAAGATTTCTTTATCGCGACAGAGTTTCTAAATTTCTGCGGTCGGCACAAATGGGTTTTGTGTCGCGATAGGAGTTGGTCTGGCTGGGTGTTTTTGGGTCGCGACATGGGTTTTCTGGGTCGCGACAATGCCTTCTGGCTTTATGTTGCGACATGATTTTCCTTCTATCCCGACATAGTTTCCATTTTTAAGCCATAGAAAATGTCGCGACATGGCTTATCATTGTTGCGACAGTTTTGGTTTTGCCAGGGGTTCTTATGTTGGGAAAAAGTTGGCCAAGGCAAGGGAAAAGTGTGTAACGACAGAGTTTTCCAGTGTAGGGAAAATTATGTTGCGACAGAGTATTCCTATGTCGCAACAGAGATGGCCAAGGCAAGGAGAAACTATGTCACAATAAAGCTGGTCGGGACGTAAAAATTACGCCGCTTCACGACCGAGTCAGACGGCGAGCCGCGACGTAGGCGTTTGTTGACCAATTTTGGGCAGAGATCGTTGCATGCTAATTGCTCCCAAGGACTATTATCTAATCCCCAATAAAGGCAATTAAAAACTGTCACCAAAATAGAATCCTCTCAGGGAGTGCTCATAATAAAGATGGCTTTATCAATGATTTTATTCAAAATTTAATTTGGTCATAATACTGCAAGTGCATAGGTTGTACAAGTAATAAAAGTGGACCTATAAGTCTGGATATCGTTCCCACAGAGATTAAAGATAATTCAAAGTTCAACTACCCCAACTACTCAAGTTCTACACTATTTGAACTTCCATTTCATAAAATTTTCAGTAATCTAGCTAAGAATTTCACTATCTAAATTTCTACATCTATAAGAAAAGAAAATTTTAAAATCCTAGCTCTAAACTAGACTGAACTAGATTATTGCTGGAAGTAGACACTGGGATTTCACTACTATGAAATTATCAAATCCTGCAACATATTCTAATTCCATTTTATCATGAATTGGAATCTGAATTTGTCAAAGAGGCAAGGTAGTATAATGATTTTTGTCTGCATTCTGACTGGATAGAGATTCTATATTGCCTCTAACATGTCCATCCAATCCCAGCACTGGATTTCAGCAGATTCCAGATTTGCATTTATACCGATTTCGGCGGATCGGCATTTCCCGGCAGGTGGTTATCCCGTATCCCCGCGAATGACCCACCTAGATCTTAGAGCCCGATTAGATCTGAACCAACAGATCACACATCATTCCTCAAGACCAGAGAATCAATGATTTAATGATGATCCTCAACCAATTCCCTCAACCATATAAATCTATGACGATTCATTAATCTTAGAGCTCATTACTTTTCAATATCATTAAATCTAGCACGGCCCTAAGTAATGCATCCATGCTCGTGAATCTCCAACCTGTGTCACTCAGGCCCCCAAATCGTAACCGCATAATAACCCTAATCGGGTATAAGTTACTAATGTTGGGAACAATTCACTTCATGAACAACACCATTCAAATAAATTAAAAATTCACAATCCAAGAAATTCCTTCTAATTGTGCAGGAAATACCATAACTAACATCAAATCTTTCCCATCGGAAGTTGTATTTCTTGAAAATTGAATCACAGTAAACACTGAAATATTGATTAGGAAATTTCCAATGCAATCGTAATCAACTGAAAGAAATAAATTCCAGTTTTTCTCTGGACTTCATTAGATTCAAACATTAATTGGAATTGATCTTCAACAATTTCAGCTCAACTTCGAAACTTCTGAACAATGCACTATTTCAAGTCCAGTAAACAAATTGAAATCCTACGCCAAATCTAATCTACGAAGAAAAGAAAATAAAAAGAAAAATATAATTCAAAAGAGTACTTAGCTCCCAGATGTCTGCTCTTCTCCTAACACTGACCGCCTCGCTTTCCTCAAACAGCTTTATTTATGAGCCCCGTAGCTCAGCCTAAATTCGAGGCTACATCGCTGGTCCCCAAAATTATGGCCCATATCGTGCATTCTTGGCCGCGACTTGGAAAGTAATAAGCCAACAGAGTTTTAATTCTTGTTATACTGCTACGTAACGCGCTACCGTCATGATAGTATTTTTCTTCAAGATATATTCCTTCGCCGCGACAAAGTTTCCTCTATCGCCGAAATCTTTCGCCCTTAACACTTTTTGTCTTGCAAGGTTTGTCGCTCTATCCATTCTATGTCGCTACGCCTTATGTGTGTTTATCGAATGCTTATGCTCGCGGATATCGACTATAAACCCGGAAAATTCTAATTTTCCGAAAAGAGTAAATGGTAATTCTTGGCCAAAATCCAAAATTTTCAGATTCTGATGACAAATCCGGGACTTCACCGTTGGAATCGTCTCGTGAAATCTAGCTACCACGAATTTCTTCAATTTTGAGACAATCTGACTTCACGTTTTTCGAAATCGTGTGTCATGTCGAAACATCTCTATGGAGAGACATGTGATGTGATAAAAGTCACCCACTACATGTGCCCATGTAACACATGTGGCATGATTAGTGAGATGATGGAAATGAATGGCTTAGATTAAGCCAAGTGTCAAAATCCAAAACTTAAAGGGACATGGATGGAATTATTGGAAAGTTAAATGAATAAGACAAATTAGGAATAGTTTTTCCAAAATTGGAGAAAACGTGTGTTGAGTCGGGTTTTGAGATTCTGTAGAGAGAAAGAGTGTCTTCTCCTAGATTTCCCACTGCTCGACCGCTCTGGGCTCTCGACCCGGAGCAAGAAGAAGTCAATATATGCTAGCGAGGGCTATGTGCTAAGATTCACCCCTGCGGGAGTTCCGACAACCCAAGAGAGGTAGGATCTTTTCCTACTTGTGTTATTCTTTGGCTAAGAGCCATGTGAATGGTTGGGGATATTCTGAGGCTTGAATGAGCCGTGTTTTTTGTCTCAAAACATTTGAACTCGGGAGCTGAGAAAATCCCTTTATTATAGGCTGCCGTGAACAGTGCCGACCCCGAGGGTTTCCACCTGCTCACGTGATTTTGTGTGGCTCGGGGTGATTCCAAAATGAATTGCTTGATCGTTAATTAGCCCATGAGCTAATTTTGGTGTTATTGTTATAATTTGAATAATATGAATTATGGAATTTAGTTATGTTAATATACACACGAAAAATATATGTTAGCATGAATATTGAATTGACATAATGTATCTCCATACGCATCAAGTACCCTAGAATATTAGGGGTAGGAGCGCATGACATGAAAGAAAACAAAACGAAAAATGTTGTGAAAGGAATTTCAAGGGAAGATTTTCCCGAGAATCAGGTTTGAGACTGGGTCTAACACCACGCCTGAGGGGCCCATGAATCGCTTCCAAAGTATTATCCAATGATTCGCCCTGAGGGTCAGTCTAATAAATTTTACCAAAACTCCTGTGAGTAAGCTTCGAGAACAAAAAAGATTTTGTTTTGAAACTGTATTTTACTCGCATTCGTCTAGGTGCATGTGTGAGGGAGCTCTGAGGACTCGAGACATGGAATCGGGTATGTAGACATTCAAGTAGTATCGTGTATTTACTGAGTGTGATTGTTCGCTATGACATGTGCACTTAGGTGGGGAGTAACCCACGTGAAATTATCTCTACTGGCATTGCTACCCTATCGAGGGATCACTATTTCAGCCAGGAGTGTATTGGTGGAGGATGGCGCCTACTAGAGGCCGTTTTAGAAGAAAGCCTGCCAGGGCTTTCAGAGAACATGTATTAAAACTTTAAATTTTGATATATGTTTCGTTAAGATATTGTATTAAACTCTCAAACTATTTGCAGAATAACATGTAATTCGTGGAGTATCGATGCATGGGCCCAAGTGGCCATTTTTATCACACATGGACATTCGCAGCATTGTTGACCGTCCATACTTCCACTGGGGCAGAGCTCCCCTGCATGTGCTGAGACTCGCCTCGGCTGCGGAGTGGTTTCGCCACCCAACATCCGAGTATTCCGTAGGTTGACGGTAGTCATTAACGGACTTCGAATCAAGGTCACATCGACAATCAGGTCGCGACATCGTTTCGTACAACTCTTCAAATTCTGCGTATGACCCATTTTATAGTGTCGCATAACATTTTTGTCAAGTTCTTGCTGGCAAATAATGTTTCTTATATTGTCGATTTACGCGACTCAAGAAAGTCTATCGCGATGCAGTCTCGTCGCCACTTAACCGGATTTCTCACAGACCTTCGCTTTCGAAGGTCACATAGTCTATCAGGTCGCAGGTAGATGTTTTTTGACAAGACAAGACTTTTCCCCTTTAGCTCATATTTTTGTCACGACCCAGTTCTGTTATGTCGCGATAAGATTTCTCTTCCTTGTGTTGGAATCTTTGTCGCGACATGGAAAAGTCTGTCGCGACCTTATTTATATGTGTTAAGCTTATTTATGTGTCGCGACCTTAAGATTCTTGTCGCGACATCGAAACCTCTCTTCAACTTGAAGTATGTGGCAACACTAAACTCTTTGTTTGCAACTAAGTCAGTTCACTAAGTTAGCATCACTTGTCGCGACTTTGCTTCTCTGTCAGGACCAGAAACCTTGTCTTTCAGTGTCGCAAGATTCATTACCTTGTTGCGACAGAACTTCTTCATACAGTGTCTCAGCAGGCTTTTCTAAGTTACAATAATTAGTATCACGACATGAGAAAATTCTGTTGCGACATAGATTCTGCCTTCTATTTTTCATTTTGTCGCAACATAAACAAATCTATCGCAGTATTCTTCCTGTATTGCTCTTAATTTCAGTCGCGAAGGTAACTTCGCTTTTCTGCTTTTTAAGCACGCGATACAGCTTTATGTCGCGACAGATTCTTCTTGATGTTGACATCCAGCTGACAAACCTTGTCGCAACATTATCTCTCTTTGTCTCAGCTGACTTGTTATATTCTTCCCATGTTTTGTTGCGACACGCTGTCTTTTTTCGCGACATAGCTCATCTTCTATATTCAATCCTTCGTGGTTACGAACAGGTTGTTATTGTCGCGGATAGATTCCTTAGCTATTTCCGCTTTCGATGTTTGCTGCGACATAGACTCCAAGTAATGCTTTTCTTATTTCTTGTTGAATTTTTCTCATTTTTGAATTAAAACCTGCAAAACATAAAGTTGGTTAATAATCCATAATTTGGCATTAAAACAAATATGAATACTAAAAATAAGCCATAAAAATGGATTAAAACTAGATGAGTTTAAGGGACATTTTGTTTGTCCTCAAACAATTCAACTTTATTTTTAGGGACATTTTTCTGCTTTCTACTACAATCTTTTTAATCACCTAATCAAAACTACTAGTCAAAGATGGTTTCAAATTTAGTTTTCAATTCGACTTAGGAAAAAATTTTCAATTACTATCACAAAACAAAACTAATAAATTCTTAAATGTGAACAATTCAGTCAATTCATCATGATCTGTGAGTGTGTGATGGTCTTCTTTCCCTTTCTCCTTGGAAAAATTAGCTAATCTTCTGGGATCTGACACAGTTACTGGATATCATTTTAAGTCTCATATGCTTGTTTTTCATATTAGTATCCACTAATGTAGGCAAATACAACCTTCAAGATCAATTAGGTCTTTTAGGCTTGTAAAGTTCGCTTCGCTATTAGGTGATAATCGAGAATTTAGGCTAAAAATTACCCAGATTCCAATCTTCACTTTTTTGCATCTTTGTCTCTATCCTTCATCCCTTTCTTTTCTATTCATTTCAGAAAAGAAATTTCCCCCCAAACTTGATTTTGATGTACCATAATGCATACTCTCATTTGATAATTCTACTTGCCACTGTCATTCTTATTAAGTTAGTCCCTTTAGATAGAAACCCTTTTTTTTTGCTTTTCTTTTCACTTGTCAAAGATTTTAGAATAGTAAGTAAATAAGCTATTTCCTTTTAGCTTTCTACCACTCTTAGAGAACTAAGTTAGAAGCTCCTATACCACTGGGCATTAGGTACTGTGTCAAACACCCTATGAACTTAATTGTTAAAGAGAGAAAGGCCACAAGACAAACTTATTCCAATTTGACAATTTACAACCCTTGACTTATTCTTTGCATTCGTTTCCTTTCCTTCATTTGTTCTTTTCTTTTTCCATTCTTCATTCTTGTTTTTCCCTTCAATTCAAAATAAAATTCCCCCAATCTTGTCCTTTTTTGTATTTTGAGGTTCTTTTCCTGAAATCTGGGCAATAAAGGGTTCTTTCTTGTAGGATTAGAATAAAGGAAGGGTTTGAGGTTTCTTATTGCATATTCAATGAAAAAATTAAAGTAATTCCTGGGTTTAATTATTAACTAGAGCGTATGTCAGTGGCATATTACGAGGGTAGGTCAAAGGCTCAAACTTCAAGGATGGCCTATATCACTTCAGCAGAGTATTGCCCGTGATTTCGCCTTGATTAGTAATCTAACAAGTTCTAGACATCGACTATTCGACCGTGAATGAACCCGTAAGATGTCCCTAAACTCGTCATTATTCGTTAAGGACTCACTTCACCATGTGCATTGCTTTTCAGATTTTTATCGATCTTATTGTTTACATAACAAATTTCAAAAAGTCTTATTGTTTCCTATTGGCACGCCTTCCTAAATTTGATCATTCAACTTCATTTCACCAAACTCAGAATCCTTTTTCCAATCGGGATTAAATTTATCACAATGAATCTATCAGTTGGTCATTGATTTGAATTTTGCTGTTGTGTTATTTTAATCAAGTACAGAGGTTCCTTTTGATCATGCATTCAACTCACGACAATATAACACAACTTCAGTTGTTCTCAAGTCATTTCACCCAAACATGCTACAACAAATAAACAATTTGGTCCAAGTAGTTGATTTCTTCTTTATTCAACCAAACAAATGGCAATCATGAAGCGAAGAAAATTAATTAAAACACACCAAACAATCAAAAACAAAAATGAACACAAAATTTTTGTACAAACCTTTATTTTATTCAGAGGAATGGATTTGAATACAAAGAGGATGATAATGATTGGCGAGATTTGGCTTTGAGAGAAAACAAAATACAGGGGTTTATCTCATTTTTTTGTAGGATTTTCTAAGTTTTGTGTCGAGGTTCAAGGTTGGGCAGCTAAAGACGGAGGGAACTTTGGAATGAGATGTCTCGCTTTCTTTTGGTCGGCGACTTTCCGAAAGAGCAGATTCATTTGTATACCCACTGGGGGTGGTGACCACCCCCGATTCGGGCTTTGAGTCAATTATGGTCTCACGATCTCAAGTCTGAGCAATATCAGGTATGTTCACTAAATTTGAATTCACCTGATCCAAGCTATCATTCCATAATTTCTGTCTATAGTACTTATCCATCTCTAGCTCCTTATCTCTCTTCTCCATGAGCTTTCCAAATTCCTTGAATTGTTCTTTGCAAAGATATTTAAACCCCTCTGCAGCATGCTGGCTTCCATCCTTCCCTCTCTCTTTTCTAAAAAGGTCAGCACATCTTCATCCCTTTTCAGTTGTTCATTGTAGAATGTATTTATTTTTAAGTCCAACCTTTGCATTAGTGCTCTTTCTCTCCTTTCTATTTCCTTCATTCCTCATCTCTCGCTTGAGAATTTGTTCCCATTATCGTTTTCTTTTTCTGGGGCATTCACCCAAGAAATTCCTCTCTAATCTTCTGTTGCTGCTCCCACCTTTTCTCTCTCTCTCTCCTCCATTTCCTTCTTCATTGACACCAACTTCTCCATAATTCTGCAAGATTTCCTTGATCGCCTCCCGAGCACTTTCACGATCTCGAAAAAGTCACCCTTACATTAGGAGGTGAATGAATGATCGGGCTTCTTCTTCTCGTCGCATCTCCTCCCATTAGCACTGGTCTCCGGGATTTGTCCTATCCCTAATTCTTCATTTTCTTCTTCATCAGGCTTCCCTGCCACTTCCAAAATCTCCATTTCCTTTCTCTTTTTTGTTATTCAGCCTTTAAGCATCTCCTCAAGGTCAAAAGGAGAAACCTTTAGGGCGTGCTCTTCTCCGCCCATTCCCCCATGAACTCCAACCAAAATACAAAGTCGAGTGATCATTGCTGGATGGGGGATTAGTCCCTTTTTTACATTTTTCTGGAAGCTCTTGATAGATGACTCAATTATCTTCCTAGCATTAAACTTTTATCCCTTTAGCAGGGCATACAAGATGATGGCTTCCTCGTCTCTTGTTATGCTCGCGATGCTTGCGGGTAATGATACATAAGCAATGAAATAAAACCACACCTTAGCTTCTTCTATGAGGGAGCCTCTGTTGATTGATTCGTGTGGATTCTTCTTTGTTGAGCTCCATTTCCCCTTTCCGACCGTCAAGAAATTTACAATTTTCTCATGGTTAGCTCTCGAGTAGTTTCCTCAGACTTAGATCCATTCTCGGGGATCTTTGATCCGAGAACCTCATCGATCCTTCTCTACGGCCCATCGGAACCCATATACCTATGACGTACACTTAATTTTTTCATCTCGCGCATGTCAAGTATTAATCCCTCGACCATTACAAAGAAAACCCAAGTGGTCTCAGGGCGTGTAGAACAAACTCACTTTGTCGATCGTCTCAAAGAAGGGCGAGATTAACTTCTATCAAAACCCTCTCTCTATAAACTCTCACGCTGTGATTCTCCTTCCGTAAAGAAAATTTTTATATGAATGAATGCTTTGTCATCTTCTGATTCTTTATTTTGCTCAGCTCTACTCTGCTATGTTTTTTGCTGCTTGTTTCTTTTTGGAGCTTGGTTTTGTTCCTCTCCCTGCACTTTTGGTTCTACAACTAGGGTTGTTTTAGTCTAAGGTTCCAGATGAACCTCCGCTTCACCTGCTACATATTCTGCCATCATCTTACTGAGATTTGGGACCAGGTTCTAGGGTTCTACCATTTCTGAGCTCCGGATTTGGGGTGGGTTTAGGTTCTTCAAGCTCAGAGTTTCGAGAGTTCAAGAGAGGGAAGAAAGTGGATTCTGTGTGAGAGTATGGAATGACGTGGAGGTAATCGAAAGAGACGACCTTCAGCTTTGAAAATTCCCTTAGTTACCGCTCAATAAATCAATGTTTCTCTTCGTGTGTCGCAACAATTAATGATTAGGTCACAATAATAACTTTTGACTAAAATGTGGAATTGATGTTGTAATTCCTCAATTTAAAATTTTCACTCAACCTTTATTATTACTTAACACGCTCATGTTGCTATGACACATCATAGTCAGACAACAAAGGCTAGTCCTAGTATTGAGAGATCTACGCGACATCGCAATCGTATTCTTAACAGTTACAATCTTGTTATGATAGGAAAATGTTTGCCGCTACATACATTGGCTTGAAAAGCATGAAAAGTGGTCGACAATTTTAAAGTCGTCGCGATTGCTTCTCACGCCATTCACTTAAATTGAAAAAATTCTGTTGCAACATGAAAAACAAGGTCTTGACAAGTTCCCATCATTTTGCAGTAAGTGATGTCGTGATCGCACTTTATAGTGTCGTGACAGTGGGTCTCTAAGGAAGAAAGTTTTTGTCACAATGTAACTTAATGTCGCTACCTACTTTTCTTTAAAGTTGTATTGTCCAGTCAAAGCCTTGTTGCGATAAACCTTTTCCTTCGATTATAAAACAGTGTCGCGACACAGGCTTTATTGTCGCGACACAGGCTTTATTGTCGCGACCCAATATTTGTTTTCCAAATTTTCTGCAACTTTGAACTCCCTTCCAATGCAGCGACCACTACAATCTGCCCACTTATGCGCTTCAGTTCGTGGAAACATATATAGCAACAAAAATTTTCAATTCAATTATGAGCAACAATCTCATTAACATCAAAACACTCAACAAAGCATTTAAGCAATTAGCACCTGGAAGTTGTCAAATTAATCATGCTCTAGAATCATCAAACTTCTTGATTCGCTAAAAGGTAGCATCATGCATGTGTGTAGATTCGTTCCTAATCAAAATATTTATGCAAACCTAAACCTCTTACCGTAGAAAGATAGCTAACGCAAAGATAGCTGGCTCTGTGGCCGAACACAGTATGGGTTTCTTCTGCAGTGACTACCAGCTTGATTCAAAATGGTGATTTCACTGGAATTAGGTTTTCATAAAAACAAAGGAGGGCCGGGTAATTTGAAAACCGCAAAATAAAATGAAATAAAATGTAAAAAGAACTCTCAAGCCCCTGGCCACTGGTTCGAGGTTCTAGGCAACCGAGAGGTCCTCTGGTCCTTTTCCTCAAGGCTGGGAGTGATGACTTATAGTCATTTCCCGAACCGGATCTTTATTGGGCTATAAAAATCGAACCTTAATAATTTTCCTTTTGAGATGTAGCATTTATTGGTCATTAATGTTTCTGGATAGTGAAACTTTATCTCTTGATCTACCCTACAGTGATAAATAAATGGCAACTAACCGAATCTCAGTGGATCTAGCAATAAGCATCCAGTGAACCCTAAAATATTGCCAAGTATTGGTCAATCAGGATACATCAAAGGGATTTAAACCTACAAAGTGAAAGATAGAAACATAAATGACAATAACTGCTTGAGTTAAAAACAAGAGGACCAACAGTTTACCTCAAAACCTTAGCCCAATAGCCCTTCTCTTCAAGGATGAGGGAGGTTTAGCTAACCATCCTCTGAGTTGTCATCCTCAGGGGGTGTTTGGCAGGTGAGAAAGTGAGAGAAAAGGGAGAAATGAAAGAAGAAAATAAAGTGATACCAAAGCTACGCTAAAATTTATTGCATAATGTGATGATTGTCTGTACAAAGGCTTGACTGAGCCTTATATACAACTCATAATAAGGGAAATTAAAAAAAATACATGAACTACTAATAATACATAAAGGGTAGTTTGGGAAAAAGATACAAAAAGTGGTCAAACGGGGGTTAAACATGACACAGGAGGAAGTAGGTTGCAAAAATTCGCAACCTGTGAAATTCTATAGGTTGCAATGCAAGTAACCCTACAAAATTCTCAGAGCGACCTACTCCCTTCCGTCGCCTCCATTTTCCTTCTAGCCTAACCGCAGACGCCAGGCTCGATTCTTCCCCTGTGGTTTTAGTCGACTCAATGATTTCGCATAGCTTAGCCCGCAAACTACAAAATTTGCCACAAAATGCGATCAAAGTATAATTAGTGACCTAATGTGCCAATCAAGTTAATTAAGCTGGATTAGCACACGTGCTCAAACCCAATAAACAGGGCTCAAAATAGCACTATTTAGGTACTAATCACTCCCCCCAACCGACACATTGCTAGTCCCTTAGCAATGAAAGAAAGAAAGAGAGATCAAACAAAGTATGATCAAAATTATGTTTACAAAAAATGGTATTCCAAAAAGAATGTGAATGAGTAATGCCTAACCCTCAGTATAAATCACTAAAAACCCTGCCCAATAACTATCTCGAGAGACCGACGCGATAGTTACGTAATCAAGTGTCAAGAGTTTCCAACCTGAGAATCAACTTAAAACTTCCACTAAAATCTAAGTGTTGCATGGATCGGGCCAACACAAATCGCGTAGACGCACCTCCCAACCAAGCTACTACCACAACCTAGTACACTAACCGACCTAAATAGATTAGAATCCACTCTTATTCCATATTTCTTTCTGTGTTATAGGGGTGCAATGCTGAGGCGTCGACTTCACCAAAGTCCATGTAACGGGGATCCACCGATGACTCCCAACAGATTAAGGTTTAGGGCATTAAGTCATAAGGATCTTTCGACAGCTGACTCTTCGTGTTTCACCTTCACGCGCCGTTACCCAAATGATTTCGAGACTCACCTACACCTCGCTAAACCCTCACCCATCCACCCATGCGGCGAGCACTGGGTCTGGGTGACCCAACCGCCGGGTTTAGGCACCATGCTTTAAAGACTTTCTCGTGATATACCCTCGCACTACGCTCTAGTTTCAAGGCAAAGCCAAGGTTTCTTTTCTTTTTCTTTGTGTTTTTTATTTATTTTTAAAAAAAATTATTTAATTTTTTTCGAAGATTTCATCGTCTCTTTCTACTGTGATCTTAACCTATTAAAGCGGTCAACGAAACAGGCCGCCCTCAAGTAAGGCTTAAAGCTAGGCGCTTTTTCGTGTTATTGTCAAAACATACGCGACCGTGTGTATTAGGGCTAAAGGTGGAAGAAAAAGTGTTATAAAATAAATGAGACTTCAACTGATCATCCACTTAATCATGCATGAAACTTATCTAATATCAACATAATTGGACAGTGTTTCAATTTTTCAAATTGCAGGCTAGGCAAAACACAAAAAAAAAAAAAAAAAAAAAGTGGTGTGATTTCGTCAGAAATATAAAGTTCGTATGGTATGTATAAAGAGATATAACTAAATTTTCATCTTTACAAACAAAAACTAACAGCTTCGTAAAAAGGGTAAACAACAAGCCATCAATATAAAAAAATGGGCTTGGCCAAATAAAGAATAAAACATGAATAAAGCCACTTCCTTCGCTAACTCTCCCCCTTAACTAAATGTCACATCGTCTCGCACCGGGTCGATTGGAAAGTTAGAGAAGGAAGTGCTACCTCCTTAGTGGTGTGCAACCGGTGGAAGGTCATCCTCATCCCGGGTAGCTAAGGTCTACTGTGTACTGAGGAATGGCAACACATCGTTGGTGCAAAGTGTGTTACATATAAGCCGCAGGGTCACAGCAGAGGGGTGTCACCGCTGTAGATGAACCAAAAGGCCTAGGTAGGCAATCGATGGGGAACCTGAGGTAGCCCAGTGACTTTGAATCCGCACAAGGGACGGGCTCTGACTGCGCGAGAATGACGTCGTCTGGAATGACGTACCGACGTTGTCATCCCCGCCTGTATCACTCGGGGAGCCAAAAGATGCGTATGTGGTCGGTAGCGCGTGACCGCATCCATAATGGCAAGAAAGTCCCGAGCCGATAAATCGAGATATGTCAGAGTGGTAGCCGCTGCACCCGGGTCCAGAGAATCCAAAGAGCCGAGTACTGGGGGTCGAGGGCCCCATAGTACAAAGAACGCAGTGTCAGGAGGGGCAACGGATGTGCTGATACCGGAAATGGAGCTCGAGGGATGCCTGGAATCCGAGGCCCCTTCAGAGGTACCCGCCAAGGTGGTCGATCCTCCGTAGGAAGGTCAACTCGCGGCCGATCCCACATCCGGAGGGGCGGAGGTACAAAGAAATAGCACACCCACACTAGTCAACAAGAAGGAGACCTCGCAATCTCTACAAGACTATAGTTCAGCTCGGCAGAGGAAAACCAATATGCTTTAATACCTGGCATTATAACCTCGGGAACAGGAGGGAAATGGACTCATCTCGGGTCAAGTTCTTGCGGTGGACCTTGTCTTCGAAATGGAACAAGGAGGTCATGATGAGATCGCGTATCGAATCAAAAGCCCCAGACATACGATAGCCTCTGTATCGGGCCTCCTCGCCTATACAAGATCGGAGCTAAATAGATCGGGACCGCACATATGATCGATAAGGAGCATACCATGTGAAGCCGCTCCTCGAATAAGATGGGCCTAACCGCGTCTCGAGAATAAACGAACCACTCCGGCAAGACGAGGGATTGGGCCAACGCTTCGTAGCTGCCGAAAGTTAGCTGTGACCACCGGCGTATTTAACGAAGATCGCCGTGGGTTCGGCGTACTTCCACAGCCATCAATAGCAAAATGAATAAGAATGGATTGCCTTTCCGGATGTCATAGTGTGGTAGAACTGGCGACCACCTGGGCGTAAAACGCGCTGGGTCATAAATGGCTTCAAGGAGTACTCGCACGCCAGTCATAGCCCCGAGCCTAGATCTTAGCAAAGGCCTAAGATTGTACAACCGCTATGCGTCCTAGTACATCAATCAGAATTTCGTAATGCGGCATAATTAAGTCGGGTCGCCTCGATGATCGGTCGTGGACAAACCAGGAGATTTCAGTGGCCTCGATTAGCAGTGAACGGGACTCCTGGTGTGGCCCGAACTGAAGACTCTCGACCGCAGGTCCAACCTTTAAAGACAGGCCCCCGTGCAGCTTGGATGCGAGGAGACGGAGGAGCGGGGCCAACTCTAGCATCATACTACGCGCAAGGTGAGCAGCAGGAATAGACAGCAGAAGTGAAGCAAATAAGCCACAGCCCACTAAGCAGGAGTGCCCCGCGAGCACTGGGGGTGGTGGGGCGGCGTGAGGCGCACGGTGGTCGCGGGCGTGACGAGGGACCGTGGCCGAGCTCGGCCGATGTGGGAAGTGGGCAAGTCCGCCCTCGGTATGTGGTTGTGTCTCATGTCTTAGCCATGCTCAAGGAGAAGGGAAGTGATGTATGACACTGGGAGGAGGAGTGTTTATGTTATAAGGAAAAGAAATGGTTTGAAATGAAAAATGAAAGAAAATGCTGGGGAAAGCGGCATTTAAATAGGGACTGCAAAGGTGAGTGGTTGCTCAATTAACGTCCATAAAGGGGTAAGTTAAAACTAGTGGCTCAAAACTGAATAATTCATGGCAGGCAAGAAATGAAAATTGTCAAGATGAAGAGGTCGAAAATGAAGGGGTGTGTATGTGATTTCGCAATCAGGCGAATTTCGCGCAGTTGCGAAATTCTCGCACCGCATTACCCCCGACTGGCAACAAAGCTCTACCTTATGCTACACCTACAAAACAGAGAACCAAAATTCATGAGAATATGCATATGAAAGATAGAAAAATTACTAAGAAAACTAAACTAAAAATAAAGAAATTATGTAAAACCACAAATAAAATTAAAAGTAAAAAACAAAATCTTAACAAAATTTTGGGGTGGCCAATGAGTCTCTGCAAAGACCACACCCACACAGGGTAGCCTTTTGGATTCATGGAGGGTCAAGGAGGGGGATCTCCTCCGTCTCACTGTGGTTCTATACTGCATGTGGCTTTACCTCGCTCATTGACTCCTTAAGACCATGTCTCGAATTGCTGCGTCCACTTAATCCATCGAGATAGACTTTGATGGATTTACGAATTGGCCTACCCATCTCGACTGAAGTTTACCCTAAAGAGGCAGAGCTTGGAGTCATAAAGCAAAAGACTTCACCCCTTGTCAATTCTTTCATGGCACACTGATCATGCCACTTCTTTAACTGCCTTGCAATCTTCGAGTCAAGTAGCATCATTCCTCGCCCTTCTAGCCTATCGATATCAAGGAGCCTTTAAGGCCAATTTCTTCCCAAACTAAGTTCGCCTGACCGCGCCCCGCCATGCCTTATACTCAATTTCCACAAGGTATCATTCACGCCTTGCCATAAACTAGGCTATAAGGGGACATGCCAAGGATGGTCTTCAGATGTTGTTCATATGCCCACAAGTGACTTCGCATTGAGACCGGGCTCCTTCTATCGAGCTCACCTCAATTCCCATCAATATTATTTTGATTTCCCTGTTGGCAAACTCAACTTGACCACTGGTTTGAGGATGGTAAGGGGTGGCCACATTATGCTTTACACCATAATTAGCTAGGAGGTTCTCAAAAGGTCTGTTGTAGAAGTGTGAACCTCCATCACTGATTATGGCCTTGGGGACCCCAAATCTGAAGAAGATGTTCTCCTTTAGGAATTTCAACACCACCCTGTGGTCTGCTGCTCTGCAGAGCACTGCTTCAACCCATTTCGACACATAGTCGACTCCCACCAAAATGTAGACATATCCAAACAATGAAGGGAATGGTCCCATAAAGTCGATGCCCCAAACATCGAACAAATCAACTACTAAGATCGGGTTCAGAGGCATCATGTGACAATGAGAGATTTTCCCCAATCTTTGGCATTTGTCACATTCCCTACATATGGTGTGGGCATCCTTGAAAAGAGAAGGCTAATAAAACCTAGATCGTAAATAATCTTCATGGCGCTTCGAAGCAAAATGACTTCCACATGCATTCTCAGCGGCAACGGCTCGAGCATCCCTTTACTCGCTCTCCCTCGTGCACACATCTTCTAATTATATGGATTAGCACACATTTAGGCCAGAAGAAGGCTCTTCCCAATAGTAGGAGTGAATTTTCGGGAAGAAAAACTTCTGCCTCAGGCCTTCCGCCCATCGGTAACTCCCTCTCGCTGCTAAAGAAATCGGGCACACGGGCATGGTCAATGGGCATTCTCTACTGTGAGCAGGGACCTCAGGAAATCTCATCATTGATTAGAGGGTCAGTGGGAGTGTCAGGTGTCATTGTTAGCCCTCGAGAGATGATCCAAGAACAACATTCTCCTTACACTTTTTATCCCCGATTCATAGCTGAACTCTTGAGCAGGAGAACCCATCTGATAAGCCTAGCCTTGGCATTTTGCTTGGTGAGTAGGTACTTCAAAGCCAAGTGATATGTGAAGATGATTATGTCCGACCCAACCAAGTAAGCACGAAACTTGTCCAAAGCAAAGACCACTACCAACAGCTCTTTCTCTATGGTGGTGTAATTCCTCCGTGCCTCATTCAACGCTTTGTCAGACAAGCAGTAATTCACATAAGGTTTTCCTTCTTCTCTCCGCCGAGAACTCGGCCTCCAATGGCGAGGCCGCCAGATCGCATTAATAACCTCGAAAGATAACTCTACCGGGGCCTCACCATTGGCAGCTGGTTGCAGGCCTGAGCTCCTCAAAGCTCTTTTCGCGGGCCTTTCATCCCAAATGAATTTGGCATCCTTCCTCCCGTGTGAATTTTATAAAAGAGGCTCGCAATTTCGAAAAATCCCGATTTAACCTCCTATAAGTCTTCACATGCCCTAAGAATCTCTCACGCCTCATCTGTGGGAGAAGGCAATGAAAATCAGTTCAATTTTCGCCACAACCCCAATTCCTTTGTCGAAATAATATGTCCAGCTAGACACCCCTGGCTGGACCATAAAATGGCATTTTTCCCAATTCAGCACCAAGTTCTTCTCCATACATCTATGCAGGACAGTTTCCAAGTTGATCAAGCATTTTTCGAAGCTCCCTCCATAAACTATAATATTATCCATGTAGACCTCCATAATGCACTCCACCAAATCACTGAAGATACTAAGCATGCATCACCGAATGCGTATAGGCATTACACAAATATGGCATCCTCCGTATGTGCCAAACGGTAGGTGAAAGTGGTCTTCCCTTTGTTCAGAGTAATCTCATGAAGTAGCTTGAAGAGCCATCTAGCAAGAAAAGTGGTGGCCTCTAAATTCTTTCGAAAAGCTGGTCCATGAAAAGTAGAGGGAAGTGATCCTTTCTTGTCACCTCATTTAACCTTCTGTAATCAATACATACCCTCCAACCTATGGTAAGGCGAGTGGGCATTTCCTCTCCCTTCTTATTATGCATGAGTGTTCCTTGATTTTTCGGGCATAAATTGGCTTGACTCACCCAAGTGCTACTCTGATAATGGGGTAAATGATACCAATATAGCAATTTTAGACTTTTGCACGCATTTCCACCTCCCGCATGTGAGGGTTCAATCTCCTTGTCGCTCTTGTTGATTTTGCTTCCTTCTCCACAGATATGATGTGTGCAAACCGGGCTAATTCTCAGTCGGTTGATTTTCCCAATCTAATACCGCTTGTTTCTCCCGAGGATGTCCAAAGCAGGCCGTTTCCTAAGGAAGTGACTGAAAGGTGGAAGATATGACAACTAGGTAATCGCCGGTGTCTTCTAAGTATGCATATTTTAGTTCCAAGGTGCAAAGGGCTTGAGATCTAGCTTTCGAGGCCTATCGTTCCTTCTCAATCGCCAAAGGTAGATTTCCTTTTTTTTTCACCTCATTGCCCATGCATGCATTCAAGTCTCGGACTTCCCATACCTTCGTGAATAGTCGACAAAATTTCCTCAATTAGCACATCCCTACGCGCTGATCATCTTGTTCCTCTTATTTATCACTATGCAAACTTCCTCCGACCCTCTTCCACCGATTGCATATGCTTTTACCTGGGCTGCATGTTGAAGTTCCAAGGTCATGTTCCCAAATGTAAGTTGCATAAATCCATTTTGGAAATTGATAATCGCATTAGAAGTGGCTAAGAATGGTCTTCCGAGTATGATAGGCACATAATTAGTCCCCATCAGAATCGGGTTCTCAGACAAGTACAACAAAGTCTATGTGATGCAGAATTTGTCTACTTGTATTAAAACATCCTCTACGCGTTCCTTCGTATTTTTATGGATCTATATGCAAGTGGATAATGTGATGGAAGTGGGTTTATTCTCCTAAATCGAGCTGTTTGTACATCGAATAAGGCGTAGGGTTTACACTAGCCTCAAGTCTAGCGTTGCTCTTCTACACAAGTGCCTCCGATATTCACCGAGATGGTAGGGCAACCCAGATCTTAGTACTTTACTGGAGTCTTGCACTGAATGATGGCACTGACTTATTCTATCAGGAAGGCCTTCTTGTCTACATTAACCCTCTCTTCACTATGCACAGGTCCTTTAAAAAATTGGCATATGTTCCTGACCGCTAACGCGTCGCTGCATGGCTGTCGACTCACACCGCCTTAGCACCTCTAATATTTCAGCCTGGTTGATGGCCTTTTTCTTGGCTTTTAATGCTTGTGGAGAATGTGGGGGTGTGCTCTTTTTCACTGCATTTTCTTTGATCACTTCCTCCTCTGGTTCAGCTTCTTTTGCCTCTTAGCCTCTTCTCATTGCTCGGACTGGTCGCCAACCTCCTTACCACTTCTCAAAGTGATAACCGCAATCTCATCTATCTCGATTCGCTCTTTACTAGGAAGAGCCTTCAATTCATGCACTCCCCTAGGATTAGGCTGTGTCTGAGAGGGAAATTTCCCTTTTTCCTGCACCTGCTACTGGTTGGTCAACCTTGAAATTGAGTACTATAGGTTGTCAAATTTTTGGGAAATTTTAGACCATAGGTTCTCATCTTCTTTGTCTAACGTGCCTCTATCAGATCAATCCTCCAAGTTACCTGCATTCATCGCTTCCTGTTTCTTCCATTGAATATTGCCCAAATTCTCACCTTACTCAAGTTCATAGCTTGCTCAACTAGGGATGAGGATCAAGGGTGGCTACAGGCTGATTTAAGAACCATACTATCGCTACGCAGTTAAGCGGGCACATACGGCGAGGGTCTGGGCTTCCAGGAGAGGTTGGGGACAATTCCTCCAAGCATATTATAGGTGTCGTAATATAGGCGTGCTGGTTGGCAGGCTTGTATTGGCTCCACAAAGATTGGCTTGTTCACCATCATTTCTCTTACTCAAGGAACAATGCGTTGCTCTCCTCGTGCTTAGTGAATCGACAAACGGCAAGGTTGGTTAGGCATAGATGCCTCAGTCATTGCTCGCACCTCATGTTGATTTCGCATTTCAAGCTCCTCCAACCTTCTAGCCAAGGTGGATAGCTTTGCCTTCATCTCCATGTCCTCTCGTGGAGTGCTATTACGCCTCCCTTGAATCGTCAAGGTGTCTAATCCTCTTTCGCCTCCTGATCGGGGTCATCCCATGCTTGATGTCTCACCCATATAATTCAGAAATCCATCCGGATTTTTACTCACAAGTCCTCCACATAAGCCTCAAATAACCGCCTTACAGTAGGGGACATTCCATCATGTATGATTAACTAACATCCAAGTATCAAAGCCATATAGGACAGTATTGATGGTTCTGCACCTTTCCCAAAGATCGGGTAGAATTTCTCATTTTCGTATCGCAAAGGTGCAATTCGCCTCTTCGTAATTATGGGTTCTACGGGTGTCGAAGAATTTCCTTCAAAATTCAGCCTTCATGTCTACCCACTTCTGACGGCCTCAACCCTCGTGAGTCGAAATAAATCTCAAATTGGTCTCCTTCGCAGTTGGGAGGGAAGAACTTTAGCCTCATCGATCCACACTGAGATGTCCCTCTTCAAGGTATCGCATACTCGAACTCCTGATGTGTGAATAGGGATTTTAACTCATCCCATGGAAAGGGGGATAAGGGCACAACGAGGCTCGAGCACTACGCCCTTCGATGGCACACCATGAGGGCACTCACTCTGGAGGCGATATGGTCCTCATGGTCCCATATGCATTCGACTCTCCTGTAGATCCCCCCCGCCGCCCGTTGTTCCTCAAGTGTGGAGGGTTCCATCCGTCTAATCGCTCAAGCTCACTCACCCTCGTCTTGTGGAGCAGTGGTCCTTTCTAACTTACTTGTTGTGTTCCTATCCCAGTGGTGCATAAACTACTATGAAAACAGCACAAAACATAATAAGAAACGAAAACCAGGCTACCAAAAAGGTTACTGTTAGCTAAGATTAAAAAGAAAGAAATCAGATATAGACAAGATAAATTGAATCAACCTCAATGAACTTTAGAGAAATAAAGGTAAAGACAAAAAGGATTGGAATTTCACCAATACTTATGATGTGGATCACAAGTTTAACAAATCAACATTTGCACAAAGGCACCATCCCCGGCAACGACGCCATTTGATTCGCTAAAAGGTAGCATCATACATAGGGTAGAGATTTGGTGCTCGGAATCAAAAATATTTATAAACCTAAATCCCTTCATCGTAGCATAGCTACTGCGTAATATGCTGGCTCTGTGGTCAACACAGGATGGGTTTTCTTCGTAGTGTGACTACCAATGATTCAAAATGGTGATTTCACTTCGATTTAGGCTTTTCATAAAAATCAGCGAGGTCAAGGATTTGAAACTGTAAATAAATGCAAAAGAACTCCTTGAAGCCTCTGGCCACTGGGTTTGAGGTTCTAGGGCAATTGAGAGGTCCTTGGGTCCTTTTCCTTGCGTTGGGGAGGATGACCTATACCGGATCTTCATTTGGCTATAAAAACCGAACCCTAATAATTTTCCTTTTGAGATGTAGCATTTATTCACACACGTTTCCGGATAGTGAACTTTATCTCGATCTACCTACAAAGGATAAATAAATGGCAACGAACCTAATCTCGCTGATCTAGTAATAAGCATCCAATGAACCCTAAAAGATCGCCAAGTATCGGGTCACGATCGTGATACATCAAAGGGATTTAAACTCTACAAAGGAAAGATGTAAACATAAATGACAATAATCACATGTTAAAAAACAAGAGACAAGAGTTTACCCTCAAAACCCTAGCCCAAGAAATTCTTCTCTTCAAGGATGAGGAGGTTTACCTAACCATCCTCCGAGTTGTCATCCTTAAGGTGTTTCTGTAGGCGAAAGTGAAAGAAAAGGAGAAATGAGAGCAAGAAAAATAAAGTGGATACCAAAACTTTCGCGCCTAAAATTTATCGTGATAATGTGATGATCGGGTTCAGACAGGTAAGCCTTGACTGAAAGCCTTATATACAAAATGTAATAAGGGAAATTACAAAAATACATAACTACCAACAATACAAGGGGTGGTTCGGGGAAAAGATACAAAAAGTAAATAAACGGTCAAACAGACACGCGAGGCAAAGCAGTCGCGAAAATCATGACCGTGAGTTCTCGCAGCCGCGCACCGCAACCCTGCTGCAAAATCCCGCAGTCGACCTAATTTCTTCGTCAGCTCCATTTTCCTTTCCGGCTTTTGACCTACACTGAGTTCTACTTGATTCTTCGTGTTTGAGTCACTCCAATGATTTCGCATAGTTAGTCAAGTAAAACTAAGAAATTGGCTTACAAATGCAATCGGCGTATAATGCAGGACCTTTAATGTACAATGGTTAATTGCTGATTAGTACACAAAAAATGCTCAAAACCTACAATAAATAGGGCTCAAAATAGCACTATTTGGGCACTAATCACTTCTCAAACTTCAACTGTGCATGATTATCTAAAAACAAGTTGAGGGAATTAGAAATACTCCCCCTTGTGGCTATTTCATGCACAATTCAGTTTAGAGCAGTGTGCTTTCTAATATCTTATGATTCTAGTTTATCTTTCCTATCCAAGTCCAAATTTAGTAAATGATCAAACATCCTAATAAAACTTCTAACAAATAGAAATTAAAACCACAAAATCCTAAAAGCAATCAACATCAATAAAGTTAACAAAAATAAACAAAATCAAGCAGTCGCTTCTCCAAGAAGCCGTCACTTAATGTCCTTAAATCAGACACAGTCGCAGAAAGGTCTTCGCCCCGCACTTTTCTCCTTTTCCAACCGGATATGCCTCCTTCATGCTTCCTCCAAAATAATGCTTTAGTCTCTAACCATTTACTTTGAATTCACCTCCAGATTCAGCCTTCAATGTTACTGCTCCAAAAGGTGTACTTGCTACAACTATGTATGGACCACTCCATCTTGACTTTAGTTTCCCTGGAAATAGCTTTAGCTTGGAGCTGTATAAGAGAACTTGTTTTCCTGCCTTGAATTCTCTCCTTAAAATCTTTTGATTATGCCACTTCTTGGTCTTTTCTTCAGAGATTCCGGGGCATTAGCTTCATTTCATTTTCTTCTAGTTCATTCATTTGGGTAGTCTCTTTCGCTTTGCGGCTTGAGAAGTCCTGATTAGGTTTGATGTTTATGCTTTGTATTCTAGTTCTAAGGGGAGATGGCAAGGTTTTCCATATACAATTCTGTATAGGGACATTCTAATGGGAGTCTTGTAAGCAGTTCTATAGGCCCATAGTGCATCATCCAATTTTATAGACCAGTCCTTTCTGCTTGCACTAACTGTTTTCTCTAGAATTTTCTTGATCTCCTTATTGGAAATTTCAACTTGTCCATTTGATTGAGGGTGATAAGCCAATCCCATTAGATGTTTGATTCCATATCTGCTCATGAGTTTTTCAAAAACTTTATTTGCAAAATAGCTTCCCTCATCACTAATGATTGTCTTAGGTGCTCCAAATCTGCTCAAAATGTTTCTTTGTATAAACCCAACCAACATTTGTTGTCATTTGGGACTAAAAATTTGTTATTCACCCATTGGATGCATAATCCCGCATTTAGGAGGATGTACATATTGCGAATGATGATGGGAAGGTCCCATAAAGTCTATTCCCCATACATAAAATGCTGCAAGGAATTCTGTGGGCGTTTCCATTTTCTTACCTTAAGTTTCCCATTCTCTAACAAGCATCATAATCATTTTATTCAAACAATCTTTAATAAGTAGGCCCGATAAAATCCTGATTTGAGAATTTTCTTGTTTGTCTTGTCCTCTGCCAGTGTCTCCATATGGTGATGCATGACATTTCTCCATAATACCACCTTGTTCTATTTCTGGGACACATCTCCTTATGATCATATCTGCTCCTCTACTATACAGTAGTGGGTTATCCCATATATACAATTTGCAATCAATTCTTAATTTTCTCCTCTACTGGTAGCTAAATTCAAATGGCTTGACTCCACAAGCTAAGTAATTCACTATATCTGCATACCATGGTATTTGTATTGATAACATAAATAGCTGCTCATCAGGAAAAATTTATGTTATTTATATTATACCACATTTAGTATTATACCAATCTAGACAAGTGATGCTATCACATTGTCAACACCCTTTATCTTTGATCTCGAGATCAAACTCTTTTCAATAATGCTTATCAGATCAGGTCATGGCAGCATCATATTTGCCATTAATGTTAATTGCGGCATGATCGAGTGTGTATTACAACATAGGACCCCCGATATATAAGACCTGAATTTTCACAAGTAAATACCATTTCGTCTCATTTTACGTAGTGAAGTAGTTTTCTTGTGCCTGAATGTTTTATTGGCATAGTATATGGTGAATATCTTTTCGAGTTCTCTTTGTCCCCGATACAACTCCTGTTGCTGTAATCACTGTAGTCACATAATTTCAAACTCATTGTTCAGTGGTATGTGTTGACAATGGGGTACATTACCTGTCTGGTTTGGGTTTACCGATGTAGTCTGTGAATTCATCAAAATCAATTTTCATCTTTTTCCTGGTCTACACCATTAGTGCGGAGATTTTGAAAAATCTTTGATGCATCTTCTGTAAAATCCAGCATGTCCCATGAAGCTTCTTATTCCTTTCACTATTGTAGGTGACATGAGAGTTTTTGTAACAACAATCTTTGCTTGGTCTACTTCCAATCCATCAGCAAAAATCTTGTGCCCCAAAACAATACCTTCATTTACCATGAAATGACATTTTCCTAATTTAAAGCCAAATTTTTGTCTTGGCACTCTGCAAATCTTTATTGTCAAGTTTCTTCCAACAGTCATCATTTGGATCCATAAAGTAGAAATTATTCATGAATCTTTGTAACCTCTTCACAATTGGAAAAATATGACTTATGTTTATCTTTGGCTGGCATCCTTAAAGGCAAAGTTGCCATGACATGTAAATGTTGATTTCTCTTGTTCCTCAAATTCCTCGATCTGAGTTATGGCAGATATCCATCAAGGAAGCTTGATAATGGGGTGCCTTGTATTTGTCAACATTTGGTTAATGAAAGGTGAGGATAATGGTCCTTTCTAGTAGCAGTGTTAAGTTTCCTATAATCTATACAAACTCTCCATCCTGTCACAGTTCTTATAGGAATCAATTCATTCTTCTCATTTACGATCCTGATGAATCTCTGCTTTCTTTGAGACACATGTATGTTGCGCTCACCAAGGGCGTAAGATTGCATATAGAAAGCTGTTTAGCGGTTTAACACTTCTTTTCTAAATACTTCTTTCATTACTGGATTCAGCCTCCTCTAATGTTCTACATAAGTTCTAGCACTCTCCTCCAACAGGATCTTGTGCATATAGATTGAGGGACTGATTCCTTTCAAATCTTCTATAGACTAAGCTATTGCTTTTTTATATTTATTGAGAGTCTCCAATAGTTTTTCCTTTTCCAGCCTAGTTAATGCAGCTGAAATGATAACCGGCTTTCCTTTTTTTGGTTGCAAAAAGGCATACTTCAAATGTTCAAGTAGTTCCTTGAGTATTAAACCCTCTGAGCTTTTGTTTTCTTCATAACTGTTTGATCTTTTTGCACTGATTTTTCCAACACTGAATACTGAATCTTTTAATTTAAAATTGGAGTTCAGAATTTCAACTTCAAGATGCTCAAGATACTGGAAATTCATCTCATTCTCATTCATTGAATTTTGAAAAATTACACTTTCAGTGGCGGGTTCGGGCGACGAATTTTTGTTTCTACAATTTCCATGATCCAACAACTAAGTTATGGTTGTTTTAAAGTGTGATTGAGATTGAAGTGCACTACTTCATCTCCAACCCTGAGAGTCAGTTCCCCTTTTTTCACGTCAATCAGTGTTGCCCCTGTTGCTAAGAATGGTCTTCCTAACAACAGTGGGATTTGTTTGTCTTCCTCCATATTAATGACCACAAAGTCCACTGGAAAGACAAATTTCCCTACCTTGATCAGCACATCTTCAAGGATGCCCTCAGGATGAGCCATTGTTCTTTCTGCCATCTACAAGGTAATGGCTGTGGGAGTGAGCTTCCCTAAACTTAATCTTTAAGCAACAGACAAAGGCATCAAGTTGATGTTGGCTCCAAAATCACACAATGCTTTTCCCATATCAGCATCCCCAATCTTGCAAGGTATAGTGAAGCTGCCTGGATCTTGCTTTTTCTCTAGTAAGGTCTTCTGAGTCACTACACTACAGGTTGCTGTTAGGTTCACTATCCCTTCCTTAGTAATCTTCCTCTTTTTGCTTAATATATCTTTCATGAATTTTGCATACTGAGACATCTGAGTTAATGCCTCAGAGAAATGAATGATCTCTCTTCTTGTGTGTTTAAGAATTTAGAGAACTGCTCCTCTAGCTTTGCTTTCTACAATCTTTGAGGGAATGGAAATGGAGGATTGTAAGCTTTAACTTCTTCATTCTTTCCCTGTTGATTGGGCTGCATTTCTATTGTTTTCTCTTTCTTAGTAGTTTTTGAACTGTGCTGCTCAAGTTCTTCTCCAATTTCTTTTTGTTTCTCTTCCTGAGTATCCTCTTTTCACCTCTCCTTTCATCTAGCTCTCTGCCACTCCTCAGAATTACTGCCTTACAGTCCTTTGGATTCTTTCTAGTGTCACTTGGAAATGAATCCTTAGTATCTTTTTGTACACCTTAGGCCAGTTGCCTTATATGTATCTCAGTTCTTTAAGGGCATTAGTGTGTTAGATGCAAACAGATGTGTTTGGTTGGAAGTTTTTGAGTTAGAAAATTTCTTTTCATGCGGTCAAAATCCTTTTGTTTCGACATGAAATAAAGCATCTGATCTTCAGTTGAGTCCTTTTAGAGCCTAATACTCTCTCTATTGTCCCTCTCTTTGGCACATTTGTTCTTAGAACACAGGTGAGCATTGGCTTGCTAGTAATTTAGAAACCAGTGCAGGGCCCTATTGTGTATAGTGCTAGTGTATAGTGTGTTGGCAAGTTAGGGTTAGGCTTGAAGTGATAACTTCTTTTAACTCATTCCTTATCTTGGTCTCCTGACTTAGTAGGGCTCTTCTCGAATAGTTCCTCGCCTTCTTCTACTTCTTTCTTCTCACATCACTTCATGTGCAGTGTGCATTCTTCTTTCATTGTTCCCCAGTTTGTTCATCAACACATCGGCTTTGCTTTTATGGGTACATCATTACATCAAGCCCGATAAGACCATTTCCTTTATTCTTTGCTTTGCTCCACGAGTTTCAGATGGAGCCTTGTAGTTGCATTTGCCAAGGTCTTTAATCAGTTGCTTTGCCTCTTCTACACTTCTTCTTTTAAAAGCTCCACATCAGGATGCATCAGTTATACCCTTGGAGGCATAATTCATAGCATGATAGAAAATATCGATCTGAGTGGTCAGGGTATTCCATGCATGGGACATCCACCCGGCAATCTTTTGAATCTCTCCGTACCGATGAGGCTCTCATCTTCCCCTTGCTTGAAGACAATTATTTATCCTCTTCTCTCAAAAGTGAGAGCTGGAGGGAAAAATCTACTCATGTCCACCAATTCTTCCCAAGTGTTCACTGATCCCACTGGTAGTGAGTCAAACCATGTTGCTACCATGTCTCTCAATGAAAATGGAATAGTTGAAGCTTGATTACATTTGGTCTCTACCCCGTTCGGCTTATTTGTGTTTGCAAATCCCTCATGAATCTCGGTGCTCATTAGGATCTTCATAAAGTGGCTGTGAGCGATGTTCTTTGCCAACTAGTAATCAAGAGTTGGCTGACTCAAAATTGTTTATAATGGAAGGTTGTCTCACACTGAGTACTCCTCTTGGATAATAGGCCTCCAAAATTCCTCCATAGTGTTAGGCCTTTGAGGTCCCTCTAATTCTTCTTCTTCTTCTGAAATAGCATGCAATCTTTCTTTCTGATTTGCCATATTTCTGGATTCTTCACCAATGATTCTTCTTAGATTATGTAGGGTTCTCTCAATTTCAGTATCTAAAGGCAGCAAATCTGCTTCTGGTCTTCTATGCATTAAATTATTCCTTAAAGTAGAAACACATTGAGATCAAATGGAGTTAGTGATATAAAAAATTATATATCTATTTAGGCTTCCAAAAATATCAATGGCTTATTCGTACTTTATATTAAAAGCCCATTTTGTTGTTTTTATGGAAATTTTGTAAACGAAGAAAAATGTCCAAAATAACATTTCTCTCATTTGTCAGAATATTGATTTTCAAATTCTATCCCGACAAGCGGCGCGAAAACTTGTTATTGATTCTTGTATAGGAATTAAATTTATATTCTTGTACCCAAGGACTATTATCTAATCCCCAGTAAAGGCACAAAAAACTTGTTGACCAAAATAGAACTTGTATGCTCATAATAAAGATGGCTTTGTCAATGATTTTATTCAAAATTTAATTTGGTCATAATACTGCAAGTGCATAGGTCTTACAAGTAATAAAAGTGGACCTATAAGTCTAGATATTGTTCCCACAAAGATTACAGAGAATTCAATGTTCAACTACCCCCAACTACTCAAGTTCTACACTATTTTAACTTCCATTTCATAACATTTTCAATAACTTAACTAAGATTTTCACTATCTAAATTTCTACATCTATAATAAAAGAAAATTTTAAAATCCTAGCTCTATTTGGACTAAGCAGTTATTGCTAGAAGTAGACAGGATTTCCTTTGTTTTGAAATTGTATCTCGATTCTGCAACATATTCTAATTTCATTTTATCATGAATTGGAATCTGAATTTGTCAAAGAGGCAAGGTAGTATAGTTTGGATTTCTCCCTTAGCCATACATTTCACTGATTAGATATTCATGTTCATTTACGAGAAACATGTGTCCTAACCCGATTACTTATGTCAGTTTTCTTTATAAGATATGGGTATTTTACTTTTCCAATACTTCATACCCATTTCTTATGACTACAGATTTCTTGCTTTCCAAGACAGGGCCATTTTCCAAATCTCTACTAGATGAATGATGTCTCATCCTTAAGATCTTAAAGAGTTCTCCCTTTCCTTGATTAGATCTAAGCTAACAGGAATTCGAGATCATTCCTGAGGCCAAGGGAGAAATCTGTTCATTTAATTGATAGATCTCAATTAATTCTCAAACATGAGTGATTAAGGATTTATCTATTTAATCTTTTAAGAGCTCTTTAGTTCTTCAATAATGATCAACTACTCTACAATGTGCATCCATGCTCTCAGGAATCTCCAACTCTGTGTCACTTAAAGAGCCTCCTGGAAATTAGAGCCAGACAACAGTCCTTAATTGACTATAAGTTACTAATGTTGGGAACAATTCACTTCACGAACAACACCATTCAAATAAATTCAAAATTCACAATCCAAGAAATTTCTTTCTAATTGTGGGAAATATATAACTTCTTATCGGATCTTTTGTGGAAGTTGTATTTCGAAAATTGAATCCACGGTAAACAGCAGAAATACTAATCGAAATTTCAATACAACCATAATAAGGCCAGAAAATAAGTCGGCTTATACGGACTTCATTAGATTCAAACGTGTCGGAATTGATTTTCAGCAATTTCATCTCAGTATTGGGCAATGCCTTATTTCAAGTCCGGTAAACAAGTGAAATTCTACGCTAAATCTAATCTACGAAGAAAATAAAATAAAAAATAAAAAGAAAATAAATAAAGAGTCATAGCTCCTAGATGCTCTGGTTTTAGTCGATTAATTGCCTCGCTTTCCTCAAATGTTTCCACATTTATAGAGCCACTAGATGTTATTTTTAAATTCAAGGCTTTGGCTGTGGATCCCCGAGTCGACGTATTGCATGATTGGGCGCGACCTAAAAGTGTTGTTGCAACAGAGTTTTAATTCTTTGTTGTAGTTCTCTGTTGCAGCATGTAGCAGTCTGTCGCGATAGTATTTGTTTCTTCAGCATATTTATTCTATCACGACAAAGTTTCCTTTGTCGTGACAGATCTTTCTTTGGCCCTTTAACACTTTGTCCTACAAGGTCTGTCGTTCTATCCATTCTATGTCGCGATAGTCTTATGTGTGTTTACTGGAATAGTTATGTTGCGACATTAACAATTGTGTTGCGACGTTGTTCCTGTGCAGCTTCTTCAAATTTGTGTCGCGACCCAGTTTTTATGTCGCGATAGCATTTCTGTTGGTTCTTGTTGCAATAATGTTTCTTGTATTGTCAGCTTTTCTATCGCGACCAAGAAAGTCTATCGCGACAGAGTCTTGTCGCCACTTAACCTGATTTCTTGTTGCAGCCTCGTTTTGATGTTACGACATAGTCTATTGGTGTTGTAGATGTTTTCTATCGCGACCAAGTTTTAATGTCGTGACAAGACTTTTTGCCTTCAGTTCATCTTTGTGTCGCGGCCTAGTTCTGTTTTGCCACGACAAGATTTCTCTTCCTTGTGTTGGAATCTTTGTCGCAACATGGAAAAGTCTGTCACAACCTTGTTTATATGTGTTAAGTTTATTTATGTGTCGCGGCCCTAAGATCCTTGTCATGACATGAAACCTGTGACTTGATATGTCGTAACGAACTCTTTGTTCGCGACCGAGTCGAGTTCACTAAGTCAAAACTGCATCTCAGTGGCATTTGCTTCTCTATTAGGACTAGAAACCTTGTCTTTCAATGTTAAGACATTCGACCTACCTTGTAGTGAGCTTCGTGCTCTGATGTCTCAGCGAGGCTTTTCGATTTGCAATAATCGATTGTCAGCGACGGAGAAGATTCTGTGCGACATAGATTACGCCTTTATTTTTCATTACATGTGACATAAAGCCCGATGCATCCACGGTATTCTTCGGGTATTGCTCTTTAATTTCTTGCTTGTCGCGACATAAGATACCTTGTCGGGATAGAAATTACGCTTTAACTCTTTGTTTTTAGTGTCGCAGAGGCTTTTATGTATCGCGACGGGTTCTTCACGATGTTGACATCCGGTGACGAGCCCGTATGACATTAGCTCTTTGTCTCAACTAACTTGTAACATTCTTCTCATGTTCTATCGCGACACATTGTCTTTTTGTCGCGACATAACTCATCTTCTATATTCAGTCCTTTGTGTTGCAACAGAAGAAATATTGTCGTGACAGATTTCCTTAGCCATTTGCTTCGACGTTTGTCACGACACACAGAACTCTGTCGTGACATAAACTGCTACAATTGCTCTCTTTCTCTTCTTTCTTACTGAAATTTTCTCAGTTTTGAATTAAACCTGGAAAACATAAAGTTGGTGAATAATCCATAATTTGGCATTAAAACAAATCTAAAAATGATAAAAATAAGCTAGAAAAATAGATTAAAAATAGATGAGTTTAAGACTCATGAGCGCCCCAGCGTGACAGCGCGGAGATAAGCGCCTGGCTGGCCTTGACATCGAAGCACGTGCGGCGCGCGCGGTGGCGCGGTGAAGCACTAGAGGCGCTGCACGTGGGAGGTACTCCACGGCGGGCGCCAGCCTTTGCCTGCGGCGCCTCCGCAGCCGAGAGGCTTTGTCGCGCTGACATCTTGTGCGCGTGTTGGGATCAAGCGTGGCAGGAGAACGTGTGGCCGGGTGCCAGGCGCACATTCGATAGGGCACAGGCGCGAGACATGATCTGAGCTTACTACACCGACGTGGGCAGATCCTTTCGCGATAGACTTGTCCGATGTGAAAAAAAAAACCAGGATTTAGAGTTAATCACAATTTTTCTGAGAGGAGAGAATGATGCAAAGTCAAGGTATGACTTCTAAGACTGCAATTAAAGTTCCAAAATGGTAGGTTTTGAGAGTAGAATGAAAGAAGATCAAGGATGCACTCAATATGCTAATTCAAGTTCCAGAAGAATCTAGACGTATTTGGAATGTTATCTAGATCAAATTATATGTCTTGCATGCTAAGTTATTTTACTTTCCTTTTAGTTTATTTATGTTTTATTTATTTTCCTTAGTTTATTTTTATTTGGATTTATTTCATTTTCTAGTTTTAGGTGTGATTTAGGTTAAAGATTGCAGTAGATATTTTATTTATATTTCCTTTCTAGTTTGGATCATATATAAATGCATGTTTATAATGTAATAATACAAAAGAATATGTGTGAGCCCAAGCAGGGTCCTTTGACGGCAAATCGGCACGAAATACACCTTAAGTAATCGTATACCTAAGCTTTGATATAACAGGCTTGTTATCAAACACTGTCATTCATTAACTTCGATACCACCTCGTTAGGTCCCATTCATCGAGATCCATTCATCGATACTTAAGTTAAAAATATGTGAAATTACATTTAAAACAGTCTGTAAGAGTTCGATCACGACTCTCTTACCTTTATTACATAAAGTTTTTACAAAAAGATTTATCAAAGTCACGTGTTGCCCTACTTCACAATTGCAGCCTCAAATGAGCGTCGTCTACCAATGTAAATCTCGCACCTAAAATGTTTTCCCATAAAGGTTGAGCCACGCCTAGTAGAGAATATTTCGTACAAAGGCTACTTCCCACCTAAGTGCACATGAAATGGTCATGTTCCGCACATTCACATTCACATTCCAAGTAAAAACATGCAATTTCTACTATGGAATCCTACATGTCATGCCATGAAATGAGATGAGACTCAATCATGTACCATGCCGAGTCCTTCTTGACTCCCATCACACGAGTCCTGCCGGCTCTGTCATACGATATCAAAGCGAAATGCGTGATAAAATCCATCATTTATCAGTTCACATCCGATGATCATTTACAAAATAGTTTCATTTGTTTCAAACCCGAGTTTTTGGATGTTGTTACCTCGATGATCATTTTGTATACAAAAACACATGTGTCTTTTTGTGGGTAACAAATTTTAGTGATGTCCTGCTGCGAACCGCACACTATGAACACTTTTATGGCCTTTCACCCTCCCCAAATTATATCTAACCACAGTGCGGGTCTTTCACGAGGGGTGTCTATCCCCTTGCTATTACGACCTGAGGTTTCTTTACCACATTATTCAGCGTCGCGACTCTACATTTGGACTTCGTTGCACTTGGCGCAGAGCCCACCCGATCAAACACGAATCACGGTGTTTATTTTTTGACCATGCACTCCACACCCGTTCGATATAATGTCCCCGTGCATATCATTTTGAATTGTGTCATTGCATGTTATATCATCTGCATGTATAATGAATGCTACGTGAACGGCACAATCCACCACTTAAAACATCCATGGACGATCACATCACACGCATCACGACTTCCATATATCTGTTTCATTCATGTCGATATATTATGCACACATATATCAACATCTGACACCGCAAACCATGTCGTTATGTTCAAGCGATGACACTTACGATCAAGCCATGTAATGGCCATTTGCACATATAAATTCATCACATGTCAATACATTAGAACACACATATTGACTTCCAAGCATGTCACTCTTGGTCAAGTAGTGATACTCTCAAACAAGTCATACAATGGCCTCGAAGTAAGCCTGACCAGTCCTGAGCTAGGCGAGGCAGGCCACGAGCAAGCCGTAAACACGAGGCTTCCCACACAGTCACGGAGCTCACTAAACGTAGCCTACCTTCACCTAGGCAAGCAACACCCTCTCTTAGGCGGACGAGAAAGTCCACCAGTTTCATCCTCAGGTTCCCTTTGCCTACGCGAAACTTCTCTTCGCCTAGGTGGAGACCCCTTTCTTCTTGACGAAGCTCACATGTGCTCGCTTTAAGTGAGCACGATTCGCCCCCAGGCGAAAGGCAGCCTTCTTTGGAACTTCGGACATCAGACCATTTCGACTAAAATGAAAAGTAAACCAAGGTAGGAAGAATCCCTTACTTATTAGTACTCAAATGAATTATATTTTGAACCACATTCAGCTTTGGTTTTGAGCACTTTTTGTGTGCTAATCAACAATTAGCTTGATTGTGCAATGGGTCCTTATACTCTTTGATCTCTTTTTTGTAAACTTTATAGTTTTACAAGCCAGCCCTTAAATTGTTGAGTCATCTCGATCATGAAGACTCCAAGTCGAAATCAGAGCTGCATATTAGAAGTTAGAAGAAAAGATAAGCAGAGAAAGCAAAGTAGAAAGTAGAGCAATGGAGGCGAGCTGCGAAATTTTGCAACTACTTGAAATTTTCGATTCTGCAATTTTAGCAGCAAAACTAGCTCACCACTTTTTGACCCGTTTGACTCCTTTTTTTACCAATCTTTGCAATTTTTCCTGAATTACCCCTCATGTAATAGTGGGTATTTCACACATTTTTGTAATTTTTCTTGTCTTGGCAGTATATAAGCCCCCAGATAAGGCTTTGAAGACCTTGACAATCTCTGTACATTCTTTGTGAGGGAATTTTCCGCTTTCTCAGTTCTCTCATTTTCTCTCATTTTCTCTCATTTTCCTAGCTGCCAAACACCCTCTGAGGATGACAACTCAAAGGATGGTTGGCTAAACTCCCTTCATCCTTGAAGGGGAAGGGTACTGGAGGAGGGTTCCAAGGATTCTGGGGGTTTCCCATTGTTTCAATGCAGGTAATTGTTGTCATTTTCGTGTTTCCTCTCAACCCTAGGTTCAAATCCCTTAGATGCATCTTGAATAACCTTTATTTGGTAATCTTTTAGGGTTAAGTGGATGCTTATTGCTAGATCCACTAAAATTCATTAGCTTCCATTTATTGGCCACTATAAGATGAGTAAAGGAGATAGGTTTCACTAACTGAGGCCATTAATGTTCAATAAATACCATCTTTCAAAAGGAAATTTATTACGGGCCTAACTTTTATAGCCATAAAAAGATCCAGTTCGGGAGATGACTATAGGTCATCCTCCCCAACGTGAGGAAATGGGCTCGAGAACCCCTCAGTTATTTTAGGAACCCAAATCCATACCCTGATGCTTCAAGGAGTCTTCTTTCATATTTTATTCCACTTTATTTTCAGTTTTCCACTACCAAAACCCACTATTTTTACAAAGCCTTAAAATCCAAAACCAATTCACCAATTCAAACATCACTGTAAATTATTTATGTGAAGAAAACTCATTCATGTGTTCGACCCTAGAGCCACTACACTATAGTAGCCATGCTACGGCAGTAGGAGGAATTAGGTTTATAAATTTTGTTGATTGGACCACTACGCTTGAATCATACACCTCTTAGAGAGAGAGTAGAAGAAACCTAAAACCTCATGGACCTTTACAAACCCGAAACCTTTGATTTCAAGAGACAGCTGGATCCTAGAGCGAAATCCGTGTTTGGTACTGTGTGCCACAGTCGATGCGATGAAATTTTGTTCTTGGCCCGACGAAAACCAACCAATGGAACTCCGTAGATCTTGGAAGGAAGCTCTTTGCTCTCCTCTTTCTCTCTTCTCTCACTCTCAGAAAAAACCAGGAAAAATGGGCTCCTTTTTCCCCCATTTTGCCCTTTTGTTCCAACTTAATCCTTAAGTTAAGTAAGTGGCCCACGTTATGCCACGTGTCCAACCTTGCCCAAGTCCGTCTCTACCCCGAAACATTTTATTTTCTCAATTCAAGTTCAAATTATTTTCCATGAACTTAACTGAGTCTGTGCAACTTTCGAATTTTTCGTAAAAATCTTCGTCCTGATCCTTTTGATCCATTCAGTTGCCCAAAATTCGTGAAAATCCGACTTTCAAGATGGCAGAAAGTACCCTATGGTGTAACTTTCAGATTTTTGCGAGACGGAATCGATGGTGAAGTGCATTTAGCCATCCAGAGATCGAAAATTTCTAGGTTTTCAACCTATACTATTCCGACAATTTACTGTTTTGCCTTTTTTCAGAAAAATTCTATTTTTCTCAGGTTTTACAATATGAATTAAAAATTGTGAGAGTGTTCTCCTCTTTGGTTCACCAATGAACTTTTGAACTTATTGGATTTTTATGTGGCACTCATCCCATCGACTTATCAATCAACACTTCATTGTTGATTGTGACATCTTCATTCCATCGTCTTATCAAACAACCTTTCCATAGTTGATTATGGAATCTTCATTCCATCGACTTATCAATCAGTCATTCTATAGTTGATTGTGGCATCTTCATTATCCATGACTTATCAATCAACCTTTCCATAGTTGATTGTGGCATCTTCATCCCATCGAGTATTATGAGGTTATCACTCTCGTGAATCACCTCAATTTCTCACACCCAAACATCTATTCACCGCTAGGTTCTTCTAGGCAGTTTAATGCAATACTTTTTTCTAACAATAGGATAAACCCTTAGGTATTCTATTGGTCACCACTAGGTACTTGCAATAGGATTAACCTGAGCTGTGCTAGATTTGATCACCACTAGGTCCTTACAAATCCAGCATAATGCTTCATTGATGTTTGTCCCTAATAAAATCCTTTTAGTAATAGCCATTGCTAATTTCCTAAACTTATTTGACTAGGTTCAATTAATTTTACCAATTGGAATATGTTGGGCTACGGGCAGAATATCCAATCTGATTGGAACATAAACGCAGCGGAATTTAAAATTTTTATCCCTTAACCCACCAAGGATCACATGCATTTCATAAAAACCGAAGGAAGGGTGAACGAAACTTACCTCTTGTAGATGTCGATTCGTGAAGCCTTCAAAGTGCGTCTTGGTTTATTTGGATCTTCAAGGTTCTTGCCTTTAGAGCGACCGCCCTTTACAAGTATCCACACACGAACAAATAATGAACGATCTTGTTGAATGCTAGTTCAAGTTCGTCTTCTCAAAACGAAATTAGGGTCTCTCTGTTTTGGTTGTTCTTAGAGTAAAAGACAACCACTACCAAAAAAATATATATGTCTCACATATATATATCTATATATATATATATATATATATAAGTCTCACAGGAGTTTTTGTCAGCAGATTTGATATTATTATATATTTTAAAACTCTTTTAAATAATAACAATTTAAATTCAAATCCTTATCGAATGGAAGAATTTTTATTATTATATATTTAAAATTCCTTTTAAATAACCAACAATTTAAGTGAATCCTTATCGAGATAAAGCAGACTATTTATATTAATATATATTTAAAACTCTTTTAAATAATAGATTTAATTCAAATCGCTATCGAGATAAGGAAAGCGAATTTATATTATATATTTAAAGCTCTTTAAATAATAACAATTTAAATTCAAATCCTTATGAGATAAAACTAAATTTATTTATATTAATATATATTTAAAACTCCTTTTAAAAAACCCTTTACAGATTATTTCCTTATCCAATAAGAAAATATAACAAATTAATTATTTATTATAATTTTAAAATCAATTAAACTTTCTCAGAACAAATTGAATTTAAATAACGACTAATTGTTATTTGTATTTAAAATAATCTCATCATTTTAAATTACTCTGAAGTGAAAAACCATACTTAGTTATTATTCGTTCTTAATATGCAGGCCACATAGGTTCGATTAACATTGGCGATGAAGCCTAAATCACATTTTGATCCCATAAGTCGTAAGTGACTCTGCGAGCGTTATATTTATCCGAGTTAAATGAAAAGCTCATGATGAAGGACAGCCTTAATATAGCTAATGACATAATCCTTTTGTCTCATGATATCTTGATAGAATATAAGGCATGGGCAAAGTCGACCTTATATCGTTATCTTTGATTACTCGAAACCCCAGTCGTGACTAAACAAATGACATTGATCTCCATGGTCTATTTTGAGCAGGTCATGCATTTCTTAGTCTCGATTGTCGAGGACGAGGAGATATCTCTTATAATAAGAGGGACAAATTCCATCTTAATCGCTCATATCTCATTTACATAATTCTTATTGTGTTCAAGTATAACCTTTATAGTCATCCGATTAAAGACAACGTTTTATTATATCAAAACCTGATATTCCTTATGTTGAGCTATAGTGATCTCGGGTCAAAGGATTTAATGACACAACTATTAGGAGTTAACTATGACTTTGATCCATGTATTAATCTCGAGACCAGATTACTGTCCCAATATTTGTTCTCAACAAATAGATATAAATTTGATTTGGCAATGTCTCATACACATATTCAAAACCCATGAATATCAATCAAACTTTATACTAATCTTAATTCATTATTATTTCCCATAACATGCTTAGATTAAGACATTTAGAATAATTAATAATAGTATTCAAGGACATTATATTATAATAAACATGAGAATCATCTATAATAATAAATTCATAAGCAATGAGTCGAAATACCATGTCCATACGATGGGGCCTGAGGCACTATTGCTAACCGAATATGCTTTTTTGAAGAGACTAGGTCAAGGCTTGGGATTGATTCAACAGTCACTCTAGAAATACAAATTCGAACTTTACTAATCTAGGTCTCTAACTCGAGTTCGAGCATATCTAGATTAGATAAAGCGTAGTAATCCTTAAGCGCATCAACAAACATCAACACAATGATTTTACGAAAAATCATTCTATAAAATATATAAACTAGGTATTAATGTCTACAACTAACCCTAGAGGATAATTTAGTTCCTCATTATAGTTATCATATCATCCAGAATCTTGACTATAAACCAAAATAAAGAAAGAAATAAGGAAGAAATGAGGTTAGAGATACAAAATAGTGTGAGCTAAGATGCTCTCCAACCAATCCCAATTGCAAATGTCCTCTAGAGAATAGATTCTTCAATCCGGATCCAAAACTTCGAAATATTTACACAAGAACTCCAATAATCCAAAATTTGAGCCAAGAGAGCTCTAAGAAAACATCAAGAACCTCAAGAGAGGGAGATGTCTCTTCAAATTCGTGCTCTCCTCTCAATGATTGCCTCTTTAATGATTATCCCCTCATTTTTTAGATTATTACAACTTATTCTATATATACTCTCGAGAAATCGATTGAAAATCAAGGAAAAAATGTAGTTTGTCATCGTCATGTCGCGACATGACAGAATGTGTGCTTCAAGACTACGTCTCATGTCGCGACATAAAGATCCACCATGTCGCGACATAACAAAGAGGCTGCTCCAAGACTGTTTCTCATGTCATGACATGCAGATCCACCATGTCACGACATGATAGAGAGTGTGCTCCAAGATTGCTCTTCAGGAATTTGATGTCGGGACATGAAGCAGGGTCATGTTGCAACATGACAAAGAGGCTCCTTAATCCCGAGTCCTTCTCATGTTGCGACATGAAGCTCCACGTCTTGACATGAGCACTTTTTTAGCTCCTCTTCATCATATCTTCTCTTCTTGCTTCCTTTGCTCAGTTTTTCTTCATTTTGTTCAAAACCAAGGTAAGGAGAGGTTTTATCCTATAATTGAGCTAATTAGGTGTGAATTTAACATGAAGAACTCAATAAATGTATGAAATGAATGCTTAAAACAAGGTGGAATTTACGCCTAACATAAAAAACGCATACTAAGGCAATGAAGTATCAACCATCATCAATTGTTCATTAAGAAAAAATTCTTCTATTTCCTTTGATTCTTTAATCTCATTTTTCCTTTCCAAACAAGATAAATGATCAGCAACTACATTCTCCTCACCTTGTCTATCCCGGATCTCCATGTTAAACTCTTGGAGGAGCAATACCCAATGAATGAGTCTAGGCTTTGCATCCTTCTTTTTCATCAAGTATCTTTTGGTCTCATGGTCCTTTTTCACAATCACTTTTGATCCAATAGTATATGATCTAAATTTTTCACAAGAATAAACTACCGCTAACATCTCCTTTTCACTGGTTGTGTAGTTCTCTTGTGCTTCATTAAGGGTACGATTAGCATAGTAAATGGCACAACAAATCTTATCATGAAGTTGCCCCAAGACAAGCCTAATAGAAAAATCACCAGTGTCACACATAATTTCAAAGGGGATGTTCCAATTTGGTGCAATCATATTAGTAGCTAAAATAAGCCTCTTCTTAATCTCCATAAATGCATCAAGGCAAGCTTCATCAAACAGAAAGGTTGCATATTTCTCAAGCAATCTACACAATGGTCTCACAATTTTGGAGAAGTCTTTGATGAACCTCCTAGAAAACTCCTCATCCCTTTGACATTCATTGGTGGCGCAGGTTTTTATGTAGTGGAGATTTGTATCTTGTCACTACAAGAAAAAAGGCATTTGTTGACAGTTTTTCACCGTCAAGTTAGGGTACATATGTTAAGATAGGTTACTATTGATAAATGTTATCTATGTCAATGTCAAGAAAAGTTAAAAGCTTCCATGACATTTATAAATGTCAAAGTTGTATCTATTTTTACTAATTATGAAACATTTGTTAATATGATAAATGTCAACGTTTCTTACACTTTTATCAATGTTGAATTTAATATATGTTAAGATTACTTGAACTTATGTCAATGTTGGGCATTGATTATCTATCAAGATTGCTCATAAAAAATCTATATAATTTTATTATAATTATTATTTTTAATGGAAAATGAAATTGTTGATAAATGAAACCTATTTCCAAATTACATTTGCTACATATTCAATTATGATAATAATAACAATTAGGTCCTCAAATAAAGAATATAAACTAATATTTACAATTACAAGAATACATCAAACATATATATAATTTGTAAACATCATATCTCTTGCACTGATCTTCATCTTGAATAAATCTTCAATCACAACCTTCTAGAAAGATCCCCACATTGTCAATACCTATACATAAAAAATATCATGGAAAGAACAAACCTTGTTAACAAAAAGAAAAGTTCAACAGTTTCACTCGACATGTTAACAACACCTTTATACCTCTACATTCAAATACTATACATCAACATAAAATTCAATTGTTAAACATTTATACATCTATACCTCTCTATACATGTATTCAAATTCTATACATAAACATAGAGAAAACAAACAATGACTTTTACTAATATAAAATAAAAACAAAAGTTACAAAAAACACATATCATGTTATTTTTGGAGAAAAAAAAGATGGAATTACATTTTTTAAACATTGATGCCTATAAACTTGATCTAAACATAAAAATGAAATGAAACGTAAATTTCAAACTTCAAAATTGTAAACCAAATAAGCCTTTTTAGTTTTTTGTTCTTTGCTTGTTTACAATGCAGTGTTGGAAAATAATAGAAACAAATTTTGAAATAGGATATTCTAAGACTTTTTTTTTTTGTAACTTTCTTCCTATGTTTACCTATAATAAAAGAAAGTAAGAAATGATGAGTAAATGTTATGCTAATAAGAGAGTAAAATTCACCATTTCCTATTGTTATGATAATTTTTACAATAATAAAATATAAAACAAAATTGAATAATTAATTCCTTATAGAAATAGAAATTGAACCATCAAAGTTTGTAAATAAGTTATCATATGCCTATTTGTTCATTTTTCTTATCTTATTTAAAAAAAAAAGAACTAGTAGGAGTAAGGTGGGGCATCTCAACCAAAGCCAATGAATGGTCCTGATCATTGAAGATGGTGATTAGTAACCAAACTAACTTCCTCATCCTAAAACTGAGGCTAGAATTATTAAGTTCATCTAAACAACTACTTGGGATGCACAATAATAGAAGTAACCTAAAACAAAGCATTTATTATTAGTAGTAAAGTTTACAAACATTTGTAAATTAAATAATTAAAGATTAAGATAATTGTCAGCTCCCAACACCCTTGACATTACTATATACGCATCCTATGAAACCCTGTGAAAATCCTAATTTTCTGAAAAATTGTAAAATGGTCATTTTGGTCAAAATTCGGAATTTTTCTAGATCTCGGACGACGAAACGGACTTCACCGTTGAAATCTTCTCGCGAAATCTAGCTACCATATTCAATTCATCAATTAGAGAAAGTCATAATTTCACGTTTTTCGAAGGCTGCAAAGGGTGCGGACACTTGGCACATTTTGAGTGGCTTCTGAGTGCCACGTGTCATGTGCGAAATTAGTCAAACATGAGCTGCAAGTGTGGCGTAGGTGGACACATGGCATGATGCCGTGGATGAAAATCAAAGTAGGTGGATAAAGGAGACAGGTAATCCTATCCAACCAATGGAAGGTTGACATGTGGCAATGAGAATAAGGAATAGAGTAGAAAAGAGAAAAGAACATTTCTCTTTCTTTTTGAGGTCAGAATCAGGCGGTGGAGGGAAGAATAGGTTTTAGAGAGAGAAAGTTCAACTTCTCTCTAAATTTCCCGCGATTGGACCGTCGAATTCCGGCGAGGCAAGAAGCAAAGTTGCTCTACGTTGCAAGGGCTACACGTGGGCACCGGTTTTGTGGAGTTTCGACAACTCCGAGAGGTAGGGGTCTTCTCCTACTCGCTTTATTTTTGGTTTAAGAGCCATTAAAATGGTTTGATTTATATGAGGCCGTGAGTGGCCGTTTGATAAGTCCCGAAAATCGGGATTGCATGCTGGAAATTCTGGGACCCGTTTTGGACAGTCTAGACTGATCTCGGACTGAAAATGGTCCTTGTGTGCCTTGGATGTGTGTTATAAATTGTGGTTGGAGTGTTTGGGGCCGAAATGGCCGTGAGTTTTCGGTCCTCCGGAGTGGGACCGAATGCTGAAATTTTTGGGCAGTTTCGGGCAACCCACCCACTGTTTTTGGGGACTATTAAAAATAGTCCCGATTTGCGTGTTGGGCAGAAAACGTCCATGTGAATTTGCTTGAATTGGATGGCATGGATTATGTGGAAAATGATATGTTGATGCATGCTAAATTTATGTGTTAACATGAGTGGTTGAATTATATGAAATATAATTGTGTGTGAGCCATTGGAAATAAAATTGTTTATTAGCTTATGTGAGCTAATTTTGATGTTATTACTATGAATAAATAACATGTGGTTAGTATGTGAATTTTGTTAATATATGCATGATTGATATATTGTATGTGTTATATGAAAATGGCATAATGCATTTCGCATGCCGGCGTGACTAGAACAATAGGTGTGAGTACATGACATGAAAGAAAAGAAAAGGAAAATGGTTGCGAAAGGAATTTCAAATGAAGATTTTCTGAAGAATTGCCTTGGAGAGTTGTCAATGATTCACGTCGGAGGCCCGTAGTACATTTCGAAGAATTACCCAACAATTCACCTCGGAGGGTTGTCCAATAGATTTTACCAAAACTCGGTAGTATGTTTTCGAGAATAAAAATCTTTTGTTTTAAAAACAATGTTTTCTCACACTTGGCTTAGGCATGCATGAGAGAGTCAATGAGGGCTCAAGAAGTGGGAAAGGGTGAGTTGCATTCTCATCCATTTTATGTAGACATTTGAGTAGGAACATATATGTTTTGCTTGAATGTTGGTTTGTTATTGCATGAGCATTAGGCAGGGAGTAACCCATGTGGGTTATATCTGGGCATTGCTCACCAGTCGTGGGATCCCTTTAAGTCTGAGGTGTTCGGAAGATGGCGCTCATTAGAGCCGCTTTTGAGGAAAGCCAGACATGTGGCTTGATATATATTTTAAAAACATGTATTATAAATTCTTAATTTTTGATATATGTTTTTTGATTAAGAGTGATGTAACAACTCTTGGACTGTGTCATATAGTTGGATATAATATTTAGTGAGCATTGATGTATGCGAGCTTAGCGTATTGCACTCTTTACCCGATAATATGGGTCTTATGATATGAGACACCACAGGTTTCGCGAGGTGTGATTGATCAATAGGACATATGAGATTTGGGGAAATCCGCATCCATCACAAATCTTTGAAACAAATTGCCTCGTCACCTCTTGACCAAGATTCGATAGTAAATTTGTTTATAATAACATGAAATAAAATTGGATCAAAGTCAAATGATTCTTAATATAGTATATGATTCACTCATTTTATATCTTTAAATATTATGCACTTATAAATTGTGCTACTTAACAAACAATTATCAATTAGATACATCTCAATATTTATTATTTACTTATGCCAAGAGTTAAGCAAAAATCTAAACCAGCACAAATCAAATACTCATTTAATTCAAAATAACGCACAAAGGAAACATATGATTCTATATCTTATGTCATACAAAGAAACTAACACTTTCCAATAAACACATGGTAACATTGACAAACAAACAACGTATCATAATCAAAATAAATATCCTTGAATGAATTAAATCCCAGCTAACTACAATTAGAACTTTTTCTTTCATGCAGGTTAGTGCCCAATTGAAATCAGTATAATCCCCAAGGACAAAATGAGTACAAAATGAAACCCACACTTAAGCTACTAAGAAACAAACCAACCATGCAATTAACATAAGCATGAAAATCAATAAAAAAATTTTAAGGTATCAATGATTTGAGTTCCTTATTACATGCATACCTTAGTATATCTTTTTATTTAATCTATAATTATTTATGAACATAATACTCATAACTTATAATATTCCATAAGCTTTTTTCTAGATGTTGATTAAAATATTTCTATTTTCCTACCTTTTATATATATATATATATATATATATATATATATATATATATATATATATATATATATATATATATATATATATATATATATATACATATGTAAAAAACAAAAATAATTTTATAATTGCTATTTGTTTTATAATTTTATTCAGAAAAATGAAAAACTATTATCTAAAATATTAGATTAAACAAGCCACTTGAAGAATAGGTATTTTCAATCTTTTTCCTATAAAAACATAAACTCTCTTGTGCCTTTTTCGACTTGTTCCTATTCTACTATTCAAGGCCAGACAGGTATCATATACATTAAGAGAGGGGGGTGGTGTAGAGTTCTTGATATTGGAGTGTCAAGGTAGCATTTTTTCTGTCATATTTTCCTATAATCAATATTATATTCTTTTTTCAAAAAAGCAAGCTTGCAGAATTGAGTAATTTTACATCATTTGTACTTTCATTATCATGAAATATAAAATTCGTGTTCACATTTTACCTTGCATCAATGACTTAAATTAAATTATTGAATCAGTAATTTTTTTTACATTAAACATCTTTCGTAAAAGGATTTAGTAAAATTTAACATTTAATAATGAATAATTAAAATGACTTTTTGAAGTTAATGTTGTTAAACCGTAAAAAATTACTAAGTTTATTTAACCAAATCTTTCAAGCATTTAAGATCAGATTGAACCAACTAGTTTGAACCACTTAGATAGTGGATTGGTCCATAATCTGATTCAGTTCATCATTCGTCGAATAGATATTGAATTATATAACATGAAATGTTGAATGACTAAACTGTACCACCCAATCAGATTTGAAATAATTGGTCTATTTTTTTCCAACTAAAAAAATTATGGAATGGGCAATGAGATGGATGTATTTTTATCTACAATAAATTATTTTTAGAAGCACTTTTTAGAAAATAAAACATCTCAAAAACTTAGTTGCATATATAATTTTTAAAAATCATTTTGCAAGAAGAGTATAAATTTAATTATATATATATATATATATATATATATATATATATATATATATATATATATATATATATATATATATATATACCACTTATACTCTGTTTGTGAGATGAGTTTTAGGGGTCGAACTTTATTAGAAGATTAGTATCATACATATGAATTTACTCCAGATTCTTCCCTAAATTTGAGAAATAGTTCACACAAGTTTAAATACATAAGTCTTCACAAAAGTTCATAAGTAATAAATTTACTCCACAATTACCCACTAAAATTTGTGAGGCCCACGACATAATGTTCGACCTACGTTAAAATCAAAATTCAGCATAGTTCCCTTCTACTTCTCTCATATTTTTCTACTTATTTCAACAAGAACTCAGATGTGTTCCAGCCTCATTATAATCAAAATTCAGCATAGTTCCCTTCTAATTCTCTCATATTCTTCCACTTATTTCAGCAGGAACTGACATGTGTTCCAGCCTCATTATAATCAAAATTCAGCATAGTTCCCTTCTAATTCTCTAATATTCTTCTACTTAGAATTTAGGTGTCATCGAATAAATTTAAACCCGCAAATCTTCCATGAAAATGCAAACATGCGCCGTTCTTGCATGATTCTCCATTAAATTAACAACTCATGTGTTTATTACTATTACGACTAAATTTTAATAAACATCCATTAAATTTACTTAGCCTAGCTTTCATTAAAATTCCAATACGCTTTAGTCGACAGTATGTTTTATTAAAAATTTATTACACACTTTGCCTTTGTTCTAACAATTGTTTCATCAAAATTTTAAGAACTTCGCCTCAGTTTCAACCATTATTCTAATTAAACCCTTGTTTTGCTAAAATATGAACCAGCGTCCTTTCGGCTTCAACGCGGTTTTAGTTTCTTATCCTCCTTAAATTCTCATGATGTTTAGCTACAATAGTCAACAAATATGAGCATGTGAAGTCAAAATTTGAATTCCCATGACATTCAGTTATTATATTCAACAAACATATTGTGACGCCCCAAATCCGCGTTGACAACCCGTCAACCTACGGAATACTCGTGAATGTCACGGTAACGAACCGCATTCACGAGAAATCGAAGCGAGAGTCTCCTTTGTCTGGGAGCTACACCCCGAAGTACATAACTGTCCCCAGTGACATCGGAAGACATATACATGAGTAGAAACGGCCACTTGGGCCCATACAGCAATACCTGTCAATATATACTAACCATATACCATAGTTTCAAAGAGTTAATAATTTTACTCTTATACAGCATATATTAAAAGTTTAAAACATTCCTGCCATGTATCCAGCCCCATATCACCAAAGCCCTGACGGCTTTCTTCAAAATCGGCCTCTAAGATGAGTCTCTCTCGTCTCGATGCATCCTATATGTAAATAATATATTCCCTCGACGGGGGAGTAGGCTAATGCCCGGTAATTGGAATCACTAAATGGGTTCTCTCCACTTAAGTGCATGTCTGATGATCAAAGTAAACACACACTCAAGTAAATTCATGATCCTACTTGAATGTCTAAATGACCAACCATGTCAGAGTCCTCACCAACTCCTCACACTTGCCTTAAGCCATGTAGCCCCCGAAGCTTATCATTTCAAAACAAAACTTGTTGTTCTCGAAAATATACTACCGAAGTGTCGGTAAAAATATGGGACTACCCTCCGAGGTGAATGTGTTGGAGAATCTTCCAAATAATACATGGGCTCCTCCGACATGTAATTGTAGGACCATCTCCCAACACCATTCTACGGAAAATCATCCTGTGAAATTCCTTTCGCAACCATGTTCGTTTTTCAGAAAATTCATGTCATGCACACACACTTAATTTCTAGGTTACCCGTTGCATATGAGAATGCATCATGTCATTTCAACACAATTCATCTAACACATGCAAATATATCATCATGTATATATTTACATAATTTAAATCACAACAACATGTTATATAAATTATCAATCAATTACACGAAATTAAGCTCGTATGGAGGCTGAGTGTAAAACCACGAGCAATTGATTTGAATTATTCGTAAACGCATTTTCACCCAAAATATTTCATGAACACTATTCATGTGAGCAATGAAACCCTCGGGTTCTTGTTCCGCGACCAAATCCTTGATCATCGGTTTCACTTTGTGAACGAGAAATCCATGGTCATTTAAGGCCTCCTTTTGCACGACACACAATTTATTTCATAAATTATGAAACAAACACCCAAAACAGCCTCGAGAGCAGTCACGGGTATCCCGAATGGGCAAATTCCATGGTCGGTCCCGAGTTTGGGACGATCCAGCTATTCTCAAAGAGGCCTCGAAATCAACTCAAATCATCCACAAAACACTTAAACAAGTGTTAATAAGTAGGATAAAACCCCTACCTCACGGAGTTTGACGAAACTCCACAAAGCTGGGGTGCCAGCATCGCCCTCGCCCGCGTAGAGCGACTTTTCGCTGCTGGCCGAAGAAATCGATGATCCATCGCGGGATCTTAGAGATAGTCACACTCTCTCTAAAAGCAAAACCTAAGCTCACTGTAAAATCTCCTTTTCTCCCTCACGTTTTTGGTCTTTTGAATAAAGGGAGAGGATGACACTATACACACTTTTGTCCTATTATCATTTACAAATAAAATAATACCAATCATGTCTCTAAGCTTAGATTTTCGACATTTGGCACTATCTCGGCCGTCCATTTCCATCTTCTCTCTACTCATGCAACATGTGTCACTTGAGTACATGTTATGGGTGACATTTGTCATCACGCTGTCGTTTTCACTGACTTAGATGCTGATTACTTACACTCGAGAAAAGCGTGCAAATTCATTGTCTCGAGTCAGTGAAGTCGACTTGTTAGCTAGATTTCATGAGGCGATTCGACGGTAAAGTGGTTTGTCCATCAGATTTAGAAAAATTCCAGTTTTACGAAATGACCCGTTTCTACTTTTAGAAAGTGGAATTTTCTCGGGTCTTACATTCTCCCTCCTTAAATGGGTTTCGTCCAGAGTGGAGACGATCACAATCACTCACATGCATACGCAGCGTGCACTATACCATGCATGGAAACTACGTCATTTAATATTCGCAGTAAACCATATACCTTCATCCCTAAACAAGAAGGAATAGGTGGCCCGCATCGTGTCCTCGCGCTCCCACGTTGATTCCTCCACTCCATAGTGCCGCCATAGCACCCTCACTAGCCTCACGGTCTTGCGTCGCAAAACCTGATCATGACTATCCAAAATGCATACTGGTCCCTCGCCCGAAGGTCCGTCGACGTCTGACCTGATCGTCCCCGATCCGCGGCGTAGGCTAGATCGGGTATGCCCGGAGCATGGAGACGTGAAATACCGTTGACACTTGACATCTTTGGGTGGTAAAATAGCCGTGCTTCACGGCGCCTACCCTCTCAGTATCTCGAAGGTCGATAAACCTCGCGATAACTTCCCATCACTAGAACGACCGGCTCCTCTCTTAGGCATGCGCCCAGCGTGATCACCAACCTCGAACTCTAAGAATTCGACGTCATTACATCGACCATAAGCTCGCCTAGCGGCTACGGCCCAGATTAGAAGACGCTGTTATCAAGCTCACCCTTCTCGGAGGGTGTCTCTAATCGAGATCAAGACCGGAGTGGTAGACTCTCTCTCCACCCCCCAGGTCCAACATAACGGTGACTGCATGGCCTCCCATAAAATGCACCTCATATGGTGCCATCGTAGCCTACTTTGATAGCTGTTGTTGTAGGCGAGGTCCACTGGGGCAAGTACTCTTCCCGACTACCCTTGATCGGGACACATGCTGCGTAGCATGTCCTCTATCCCCTGTATAGTCCTCTGGCGACCATGCAATACGTGGGTGGAAAGTGTACTCATGGTCGGTAGTGTTTTATAGCCTTTGGAAACTCTTCGAAGTGCGCGTAAACCTCGGGTCCCTATCCCAGGCACTATGATCACGGTACTCCATGTAGTCTAAGCTATCTCTGGAATCTACAGCTTTGTAGAATCTCTCCAATGTGAAAATTAATAAGCACCGGTAGAAAATGTGCCGACTTCGTGAGCCGATCCATTATCACCCATACCGCATCATGCCTCTACGGCGTCCGTGGCAAGTGGGTCACAAAATCTATCGTGACATGCTCCTTCCACTCGACCACCTCGGCGGTACGAGTAGCCTGGCGCAGGTGCTCGGCTTTAACCTGCGACACATGAGACATCGTCGAGCAGAAGTCCCCTCATTGCCTGCCCCGTTTCCGCTCCGGTAGTGCGCGGCAGATCTTGATACATCGCCGTGCCACGCGGATTCAGCGGCAAGCGAGCGGTCAGAACTCCTTGAGAATCTCCTCTCTCAAATCGGTCAACTGGGAAACACGATCCGTCCTCTACACCGAAGACTGCCATCCGTGTGGATGGTCCCACTGGCCACCCATGCCCGACCGCATCTCGGGTCCCCGATGGACACTATCTCTACGCCCCGCCCCCGACACCCAATCACTCGTCTCAAGAGAGACGGTAGCCACTAAACTCCCTAACGCATTCCCCGAGCTCGTCACGCCGCATCAGAGTCTAAACCGCCCCACGGCCTCGAAAGCATCCGTCACTCCCGGAAGCCATACTAGCCACGCCCCCGTGACTTCCGACCGAGTGCATCGCCCACCACATTTGCCTTACTGTGGTGGTAATGCAAAGTGGAAGTCATAATCCTCTAAGAATCTCCATCCATCTCGTTGCCTCATGTCATATCCCGCCGAGCTGAAAATATACTTCAGACTTTTGTGGTCTGAGTACACCTCGAACTCCTCGTCATATAAGTAGTGGCGCCAAATCTTCAAGGCGAAGACTACGGCCACCAACTCCATGTCGTGTGTGGGGTAATTCTACTCATGATTCTTCAACTGACGGGAACCATAAGTATGTGTTTGAAGCGAAGGCGATTCAGAGGATGGAACTTCATTTTTCTGGTCACTTTATAAGGAGGCTTGGATTGAAGACCCACTTGCCTTGGGAGTTTTTGGAGAGGTGTAAGCGCCTTCTCCTCTCTGTCTTTGCTGGTGAGTAATCAATCCCCAGCTTGTAGAGGTCGACGTAGCCCAAATCTTGCCGTCGTCCAAGAGCTCATTGGCGGAGAGATAAGTTCTCTCCATCTTGCCCGTTGAAATCAAATGCGGAATCTCGACCTTACTCGTCTTCATCACGAGTACTATCGCTCTTCACGACGGCGTTCACCACCGGGAATTCCTGGCATTGCTCATGATCCAGAGCGATTGTTGAGTCTTGTGTTGGCTCGTATTGGTATTCTTGAGGCTGTAGCTTGTACTCGGCTTGGTTCAATGGGAAGAATTCGACCTTTTGTAGCAGTTAATTGCCCTTTGGAAACAGGGGAAATGATTGCAGAAAACAAGAAAAAGAATAAAACCCAGAAGCTCTCCATTTTCTGACCAAGGAAAATGGAAAAAAGATGCAAAGTATTAGACATTTATGGTGAAGAAAAAAAAAAAAAGAAGTATGAATCTCAGTCTGAATATTTCATAAAGAAGCAATTATGATTTGGGTTTCTGTCAATGGCGCAGAATCTTTTATCGAACTTTCAGAAACATTAATTTCGGAGGTGATGAGGTGGTATCTGGAAATAATAATACACAAGAAAATGTTTTTCGGGAAAAGAGACTCTTTTTCTTGGAGTTTATGGTAGATCTGGAGATTGTAATTTGCAGGAAGCTGAACCTGAATCCACCACGTATGGACTCCACCTCGGTCTATTTAAAAAAAAGCCAAGTAAACCATTATCTTATCTCCCATTGCAGAAAGGGAGATGCAACCCATTTGCAAAGAATTTGGAGGATGGAAAAGGAGATACTGAGAGGGGATTTGGTATTAATGCTTAATATAAGATTTTGGAGAGTGCTTTATACAGAATAAAAGGGAAATTAGCGTAGAACAAAACAAAAGTCGTACTTGTAAAATAATCAACAAATTTCAAATAATCCTGATGTAAAACAAAACAAATTAGATATTAACATGTGGTAATAGAAAGGAGAAAGTCCATGTATATAGGATTATTTTAACATTCTTAGCTCGTAACTGATGCCTCGGGACTAATACAATACGCTACTCTCCAAACATAGGATTATTCATAAATTAACAGTAGATATGACTAATTAAAGAAGACCAGTCAAATTATAAATTATTACTGTCAATTACCCAAAAAATTATATATAATGAAAGAGATGTAGGCTATTAATACTCACAAAGTGCAACGTATGGAATAAGAATAGAAAAAACTGCAATTAAAATATAATAAAGTAAATTATAGATTCCAAATTTATTATATCGTATCTTACTTTTAAAGGCTTTGTCCTAAAATAAATGTAGAGATATATTGGTTCAACCTATTTTAAAAGAAATTTTCTCATTTGAAAAATGATTTTCAGCTCAAACCAATGAGTTCATTTGCAAACGAAACAATCCTTACTGAGTTAAAGAACTTAATCTTAGGAGGAGGCCACCTCACTGTCTCAGTCGTTCCACCCTCTTCAAGAAATGTGGTTTAAATAGTAAGGTTTTAATTTTTGTCAAACATTCAAAGTTGAAAAATATAATTAAATCTTTATTGATCGAGTGATATAGTGAAATTCTATGTTTAAAAAGACAACTACTCTTTAGCATGATCAATTTGTTATTGATCCAACTGGTTTAAACAGAAGGACATCCTTAATCCAATTTTTAACAAGAAAAAATAAAAGTTCAAAATTAATTTATCAATATTTGATATCATCTGTCACCTCCAAAAACTTAGTAGCTTTAATAATTCAATCACGGACATTTTGAAAATGACAAGTGATGGGGTAGAGAACTACATATACATAGACGCAGAGCGCAAACCCAGAGACGCAGGCCCAAACCTCTGCTTTTATAAAGGGAGTTGGGGGACCCCCCCAATAAAGAAGCTCGGCCCACAATGAGACCCTACCCATGCCACAGTATTTGGGACAAGGCCCAGAATTAAATTCACTCTACCGATAAATCAAGTGATATAGGTGGCCCAAAAAACTCTTGTAAAAGGAAAAGTGCCTGGGCCCCACGATCCGCATCCCATTGACAGTGAAAAGAAAGATCGTGCATGATCACGACTCCTCCATTATCCCTTAAGAGTCGGTCCATGATAAGGAAAAGAAAACTCCTTACCCAATGAGAAAGATACCGTATCACCATCCAACGAAAAAAGTAACCACTATTTTCCCTTTATAAATACCGACCCATTCCACCACAAAAATGGTACGTATCAGTCACGCCATAGAAAATAGTTGAATTCTTTTTCATAAGGAAGAAATTGACTTAGCCATCGAAGCGGCGCCCGACACACCACCGCCGAATCACCCTTTTTATGCAAGTTGCAGGTTGCTCAATGATCTGATCCATCAGACCGGCCCAACGACCTCAAGAGGCTCCAGCCCAGTATTGGTAAAAAAAAAGTACCATCAGTTTGGCGCAGTCTGTGGGAATGACAATTCCTTTACAAGTAAAACTGAATTCTTAGTGACTGATGGTATCAACTCGAAACATGAGCAAGAGTCACGCCAACCCCCTTGGGACGTAAGACCAGTAAGGCAACCTAGACGGGCCGATCCGCCGCAGACGCCCTCGAAACCATACTAAGCCATTGACGAGGTGGCGCGCTCCGTCCCTCGCCTGCCAACCAGCGCTTGTCGAAAAGATCCCAAGAACCTCCACCCGACAAATGCAACGACAGCAGGAAGAACGACAACACCACGACACTCCTCGGGACGCTGACGGAGAAGGAGAAACTAGCCGAGCCAGGGAGCTCGATCCTTATAAGCCCCAAGGAGAAGACCGCAATGAGGGGATTCTCGATAGGAACGACATAGGCAATGGACCCACCCTTTATCAGCCGGAGATAGGGGAACAAGAGCGGAGCAAAGATTTCCCGGACATCCAAGAAGAGCCGTGCACGCGAGGGAAACAGCAAAGAACGAGCCCAGCCTCCATGGACGCTGGTACAAAGAACGAGTCCCCGTTCACAACCGAGGTACTACGCTTCCCTCTCCCAACGAAGTTTAGAATGCCTCAAATCGAAACGTTCAACAGAACGAAAGATCCTGTGGACCACCTCAATACCTACAAGAATCAAATGGAGCTCCACGGGTACCAGGACATTGTCAGATGCAAAGCTTTCGTCATCACACTAAAAGGCCCGAATTTAGCTTGGTTCAACAGACTCCCCCATCGTCGATCTCATCCTTCAGAGAGCTGTCCATCGCGTTCGTCTCTCACTTCATCGAAGCTCGGACATACAGGAAGCCGAGCTATCACTTGCTGACCATTAAGAAAGGCCCACAGGAGAACCTGAGGTCCTATGTCTAGAGGTTTAACGCGAAGTCTTTAAAGGTAGACATCCCGGACGAGAAGTTTTCCATCATCAAGCATCGCCGAGTCGGGCGCAAATGAAAAGACTTGATGTTTTCCATCTCAAAGAATCCTCAGGCGGACAAAGAGAACAGAGAACGATCTCCAAAGAGACGAGGCAACGTCAGGGACCGCTTTGGCCCACCCCAGCCCGAGCTACAACATATATCCACCCTCGACACCACACCCCTACAGCCCTGGTCGCGCAGTCCTACGTGAGACTAGCAAACACGAAAGTTTTTAAGGTGGCCATCTCGATGAAGACGTAATCTGCAACGAAGAGACCTAACTAAGTATTGTGAATTCCATAGGGATCATGAACACCAAATAGATGATTGTATCCAGTTGAGGAAGGAAATTGAATACCTGATCCGACGTGGACATCTTTGCCGCTTCGTGGCCTCAGAAGGTCGGGACCAGGCACCGCCCCCATCACCTCGTCAACCAACACCAACTCAACACCAACAACCCTTGGGAAACCACAAGGATCTTCTGAGGATTCGCGGGAGGAGAGAGTCCGCCCAGGGCCCGCAAGGCTCATTTGTGCAAAGATCGTAACGCGGAGATGCCGAAATACAAGCAGTATCCAAACTCCCTCGGCTAGACACCACCATAACTTTTTCGAACTCCGACATGGAAGGCTGCCAGCATCCTCATGACGATTCGCTAGTAGTAAAGGCTGTCGTAGCCAACAAAACAATGCATAGAGTCTTGGTTGACAATGGAAGCTCGACCGACATCATCTTCGCGTCAGCCTTCGATAAGATGGGATCGGAAGGGAGAAGCTAAAGCCGGTCAACGCCCACCTGCGGGGGTTCTCCGGAGAAAGAGTGCTACCCCTGGGGTCAATACAACCGGTGCTCACTTTGGGAGATCCCCCGTGTCAGGCCACAACAACGGTGAGATTCCTCATAGTGGATGCCCCATCAACTTATAACATACTTCTGGGCCGACCTTCCCTCAATGCCATGAGAGCCATCCCTTCCTCCTATCATATGGTTATCAAATTCCCCATTGCTAATGGGGTAGGAATGGTTCGAGGAGATCAGCGCATAGCCAGGGAGTGCTACTCGACATCTATGAAACAAAAAGCGATAGGTAGCGTCTACATGGACGAGCTCGACATGAGATATGAGATGAGCACCCGGCCTACACCCTCAGAAGATTTAGAACCGTTGCAGCTTGATGAACAGCCAGAACACCTCGTCTACATCGGATCCAAACTAGCCAAAGATGTCAGGGACCTCCTCATCCACTTCTTGAAGCATAACATGGAAGTATTCGCTTGGAAGGAGGAGGATATAGGGTGAATTGATCCCGCAGTGATCACACACAAGTTGAACATCAACCCCTCCTTCAAACCTGTCAAGAAAAAAAGAAGGAATTTCGCCCTAGAAAGGCAGAAGGCGATCGATGAAGAAGTTAACAAACTTCTATAAGCCAAAGCTATCCGAGAAGTGGAATACCCTGACTGGTTGGCTAACGTAGTCCTCGTCAAAAAGGCAAATGGAAAATGGGGACTCTACATTGACTTCACCGATATCAACAAAGCCTGTCCGAAAGATAGATTTCCCCTACCTCGAATTGACTTGATAGTGGACGCCACAGCCGACCACGAGCTTCTCATCTTTATGGACACTTTCTCGGGATACAACCAGATCAGAATGGACCCCAATGACCAAGAGAAGACCTCGTTCATAAGTGGGCAAGGTACTTACTGTTACCAGGTGATGCCCTTCGAGTTGAAGAACGCAGGGGCCACATATCAAAGGCTGGTAAACATAATGTTTAAGAAATAGATTGGAACATCTATGGAGGTATATATAGATGACATGCTGATAAAATCGCGCATACGAGCTCCACATACCCCACTCCACCGAAGTCGCTCCAAGTCTTGAAGAACTATAACATGACGCAACCGACCAAGTGTGCCTTCGAGTCCTCGCCGGAAAATTCTGGGTTTCCATGGTCAACAAATGAGGAATAGAAGCAAAATCCCGATAAGATAAAAAGCTCCAGGCTAGACATGCACCCACTACGAACACCAGCAGATCCAACGCTGACCGGGAGAATAGCCGCTCTCAGCCGCGATATTCGTGATCCAAATGACAAGTGCCAACCATTCTTCCAAGTTCTGAAAAAGGCTTTCCATTGGGACGCTCAGTGCGAGGAGGTGTTCTCAACACTAAAAACATACCTGAGCTCCCCTCATCCTAGTAAGCCCCTCCGAGGGAGAACTCCTTACCCTTTATTTGGCCGTTTCAGATTTCTCAACCAGCGCTGCCCTGGTAAGAGAGCAAGATGGAATACAGCAGCCGGTCTACTACTGCAACCGAGCTCTGAGGGGAGCAGAGGAAAGGTATATAAAGATGGAAAAGTTGATCCTAACATTGGTAACCACCGCTAAGGTTTTGACCATATTTCAGCCACACTATTTAAGTCCCAAATTGTAACACCTTAATGAGATGATACTGCACAAGCCAGAGACCTCAGGAAGACTGATAAAATGGGCCATAAAGCTTAGTGAGTTCGACATCAGGTACAAGCCGAGGACGGCGGTCAAAGGGCAGGTTTTAGCAGACTTCATCGTGGAATTCAACGATCTCAAATAATACCCCCAAGACATCCTACCGAAACCACTCACCATGCCTCCGACCTACCCATCCGAGGCCGGCCCGTCGGAGGCCGTAATTCCCAAGGAGGCGGTGCAAGTCTAATTCTGACCTCCCTGGACGGAATTGACGTGGAGTACGCCCTCAGATTCGGATTTCAAGCCTCCAACAACGAGGCCGAGTATGAAGCGGTCATAGCCGGGCTTAATCTTGCCCACTCTATGGAAGCTGATCAACTGGAGATATGCGGTGACTCCCAATTGGTGGTAAAACAAATAGAGGACTCCTAATGGCCGTGAGGTGAAAATTGATCCACTCAAAAAGGTGCGAGAGCCGCCTAAAGTTTACATCGGTTCGTCGCATGTCTTAAGGACAGAGAACACACGGGCAGACGCCTTAGCAAAGCTAGCGACAACCCCACAGGAGGATCTAGACAGACTGATATCGGTTCAGCACCTCCCAGAACCCTCGATGAGCATCGACGGTGAAGAGGTGTCCCCGGTAATGTCCGAGCCGAGCTAGATGGACCCCATCTGGGTTTACTTAGTGGACGGAACCTTGCCAATCAATCCAAAGGAGGCCTCTAAGCTCAGGAATAGGTCGACTAGATTCGCGATTCATTAGGGAACCCTATATAGACGAGGCTTTTCGACACCCATCCTTAAATGTGTGGGAAAGGAAGACGCCAATTATAGTGCCTGTGAGAGGTGCATGAAGCGCATCTCGTGGCAACTATATTCTGAGTCGTGTCCTCGGGTAGCAAAAGACACTAAGCACAGGATATTGGCCCAAAATACTCAAAGACGCCACGGAGCTGGTTAAAAAATGCAAGATCTGTCAAGAGCATTCTCAAATCCCTCACCTCCCTTCCAATCCACTGACCTCAATCACAAGCCCTCGTCTTTTCAAATGCAATGGGGCTTCGACATACCGGGCCCCACCATCGGGAAGATCCAAAGCAAGTTTATTGTTGTAGGAGTGATTACTTCACCAAGTGGATCGAGGCTGCCGCTAGCAACGATCACGAGCGTAAGATACGTAACTCATTCATGCTCCATAATTTGCGGTGTTCGAATCCCTGTGAGCCCTAGTATCCGATAATGGGAAACAGTTCGACAACCCCAAGTTCAGAGATTTTTGCGTTGAGCTCGGTATCAAGAATTACTACTCATCTCCCTGGCCATCCAAGCAATCAACGATGCGTAAGTCACTATAAGGACTTCAAGGCGCCATGCAGAAGACTAAACTGGAAAATCTAGTGGAAAATGGGTGTATCACTCTCCGGAGTGTTAAGGGCCTACGTAACTACACGTGCATCAACAACCCAAGAAACCCATTTTCCTAGCTACACAGCTGTAGCTCCCGTAGAGGCTAGGCTGTAATCACCAAGAGCTGAGTTCGCAAATACCGAGGCCAACGAGGAGATTCGCTTGAACCCGACCCTTAAGAAAAGCGAGCGCGCCCTAAAGCATGCCGAGGACTACACAGGAAGACAACAAAATATTACGACCGAAGGGTCATGCCAAGAAGTTTTAGGCTCGGCGACCTAGTTTTAAAGAAACTCCTGCCAGCAAGGAAAGACCCCACACACTGGAAGCTAGGACCTAACTGGGATGGACCCTACATGGTATCGCGAATAGTCCGACTTGGCAACTACGAACTTCAAATAGAGGAGGGAAAAACCTTGCCACACCTTAGAACGCTGAGTACCTCAGGCGTTTCTACTAATAGACCTCGAATTGTAGCTTTTAATAAGAAATTCATAGTTTTGTTATAATAACAGTCTTTGTTCATTTTCTGCCTGATTAATATTCTAGGAGATCAATAAAAAAAAAAAGAAAAAAAGAAACAAACATCAAATAAGTACACACGTTTCCAAAAGATTGTACTTTTATTTCATTTATCTTAGAAGATTATAATCAGCAAAGTCGTTCTCTACATCTCAGGAAACTACAATCAGCAAGACCGTTCTTCACATCGGCCAACACCCAGTCAAGGCGAAAACCATAAGAAAGAGAAAGAGAAAGAGAAAGAGAAAGAGAAAGAGAGAGAGAGAAAGAAGAGGAGAAAGAGAAAAGGAAAAGGACGGAGAAAGAGAAAAACGAAGGAGAAGCGGATGTTATGGTAGCGAAGAAGCAAGAGGAAAAGAAAAGCAGTGACAGTATAATGGAGGAAGCGAGACTTAAAATATCCCCTCCCGAGCATACCGCCCTCCGAATACGCTCCCTGCCTGGGCCCATCAATGGGTAGACTAGGAATAAACACAACTCCCACAATGTGAGAACCAGTGGAAAACACAACTCATACAAAAGGTAGAGCATCAAAACTAAACGTCGACCTGAGGTCACCAAACAGACCCCATGTAATAACCATAAAACCCCGAAGCTTCATCATGAACAAACTCCAACACTATTGAAGAGAGGAAGAAGGTTGCGAGCCGTGGTACCACACATGCACTCCATCAAAGAGAAAGTTGGGCAAAGAATTTATAAAAAGAAACTCTGACACCCGAGAGCTTACGCATTATGTTCCACTCTCCTCGCGATAATCGCATTAAAATCACACGCGCCTTCCATAAGAGAAGAAGAAGAAGGGGCCACGTAGCTCGCCTGCGGTCATGCAACCTAAGGAGCCTTGTAGCCTCGCCTTCCAAGGAGTTATAGCCAGGAGCCTCAGCCCACCCCCCAAGGAGTCATGTAGCTCGGGAGCCTTGTAGCCCGCCTTCAAGAAGGCCGTTAGCCAAGGGCCATGTGTAGCCTCCTCGTGAGCCTTGTAACCTCAAGAGACCTCAGAGCTCATTCAAAAAGGGTCGTATAGCTCCTGGCTCATAAGAACCCGGACGGGGCCTCAAGTGCCAAGTAGCTAAGGAGCCATGTACCGGTGGCCTTGTAACCTCGCTCAAGAAGGCCAAGTAGCCAAGGGGCCATGTAGCTCAAGAGCCATGTAGCTCAAGAGAGCCTTGTAGCTCAGATTCAAAAGGGTCATACAACTCGGTTCATAAAGAACCTAACAAATTAAGGCTAAGGTACCTAAGGCCATGTAGCTCAGCAGCCTCAGATTCAAGAGAGCCTCATAGCCTCGATTCAAAAGGGTCGTGACAAATTCTCGGTTCATATAAAGAACCCCGACAACTCGAAGGCCAAGTAGCCAAGGAGCCATGTAGCTCGTGTGGAGCCTTGTAGCCCGCTTCAAGGTCGGGCAAACAAGGCCATGTAGCTTATGAGCCTCAGAGCTCAAGAGAACCTTGCACTGCATCCAAAAAGTTGTCATACAAATTTCGCCTCATAAAGAACTTGATGTACCTGTGAGTTACAGCCAAGGAGCCATGTAGCTCAAGAGCTCCAGGAGAAATTAGCTTCAAGAAGGCCAAGTATCCGAGGGGCCATGTAGCTCAGGAGCCTTGTAGCTCAAGAGAGCCTTGCAGCTCATATTCAAAAGGGTCATACAGCTCGATTCATAAAGAATCTGATAGCTCAGAAGGCCAAGTAGCCAAGGGGCCATGCAGCATAGGAGCCTTGTAGCTCAAGAGAGCCTTGCAGCTCATATTCAAAAGGGTCGTACAGCTCGGTTCATAAAGAACCCACACCACACTGGCAGCCATGAGCCATGTAGCTCAGGAGCCTTGTAGCTCAAGAGAGCCTTGTACCGGGGACTAAAAGGGCCCACAGCCTCTGGCTCATAAAACCCAATGTCGTAAGGCCAAGTAGTCAAGGAGCCATAGGAACAGAGCTCAGAAATTTCGCCACAGGGCGCCAAGTAGCCAAGGGGCCATGTAGCTCAGGAGCCTTGTAGCTCAAGAGAGCCCTGTAGCTCAGATTCAAAAGGGTCGTACGGCTAGGTTCATAAAGAACCTGATAGCTCAGAAGGCCAAATAGCCAAGGGGACATGTAGCTTAAGAGCCTTATAGCTTAAGAGAGCCTTGCAACTTATATTCAAAAGGGTCATACAGCTCAGTTCATAAAGAACTTGACAGCTCAGAAGGCTAAGTAGCCAAGGAGCCATGTAGCTCAGGAGCCTTGTAGCTCAGTTTCGAGGAGCCATGTAGCTAAAGAGCCTTGTAGCTCTGCTTCGCTGAGCTCAGGAACTTAAGGAGCCTTGTAAACAACTTCAAGGGAGCAGCCTTAAATAAATTTCACAAAAGAGCCTTATTCCTCGGTGACAAGAATCCGACCATCAAAAGACAAGAAAACCTTTTCAACGCGGGTCATAGAAGAAGACGGGAAAACTAAAGAGGTAGAAGGACAAATATCCATAAAATAACAAAACCAATGTTGGCATTACAGATGTCCAGGGCTCAAAGCTCGACGCAAAGATTATACAAAAGGGCCTAAGTGTTTGAGAGGGAGCTACGAGTAGCCTTAGTAATGCGAGCCTCCGAGCCGTGTAAATTAGAAGGCAAGCCCCATCAGGCAAAGGGGAAGAACCAGCCTCGACAAGAGCCTCAGCTTCTCCAGCGAAAGGAACCGAGCTGGGAGCACCTCAAGGTCTGCTTCTTCCTCAGACATGGATTCTTCCGCCTCTTCTTCATCAGGAACTTGAAGATTGAAGTCCAAACCCGGAAAAGCCTTGGCAGCTCTGCATCGAAAAGCGAGCCACCCGGAGGCCCATAAGGTGCATGCTGGGCCGCCCTCGCTCCGCTTATTACTCCATTCCTTCACCGATCATAACCTCCTCCCACCTCCTCGGAGGTCCCCCGCGTAATCGCATCGGCACTCCTGGCCAAGCGCTCCACCGGGGCTCTTAGCTCGCAGGCCTCTCACGCCCAATCCAACGCGCCGCCTCGGGTGCACATCTCTTCTCTGGTGACCTGGAACTCTTCCTTAACCACCCGCAGCTCATCCTCGACAGACCTTAGGCCCTCTATAGCCTTCTTCTCCCTGTCTTCAGCCCTCGTCTTCACGGTCAAGGTATTCTTCAGATCGGATTTATACCCCAAAACATCATCAGTCAAGCTCTATATCCGAGCTTGCAGCTCGTCCCTCTCGGAAGTCCAGGAGGCGACCTTAGAGGAAGCTCGGCAACCTTTCTCAAAGAACCCTTGGCTCCTGCAGCGGAGGAGGAGGGACGCTGCGCGCCCGCCACCTTTGACACCTCGGCCGAAGAGGACCACTCCTGCCCCCTCACCTGAGCTTGGGTGCGCGAGTGGGGATCAGATACTCCCAACTTCGGGACCTTACCCCGAGCCGAGAGCCTGCCCTCAGGAGGATCCTAAGCCTTGCGCTTCACGCTACTCTTCTTCTTCGCCAACAGCTCGACACAGGCCCGAAGTTCTCCCCTAGTTGGCTTCACAATTAGAGGTCCCCTAAGAGAGGTTTCCATAGCAGGGAGTGGAGGAGATTTGGAACAAGGAGAACTAGAGGGGCTCACTCCTGAAGAGCCAGGAAGGTCCTACTTGATCACCGAATATGCCCTGAGTGGCGACATCTTGCCCAATTGCCGCCCACTTCCCTCGTCTCGAAGTAAGGTCAGCGACAGACACCTGAAGGCAACACAACCATAACAAAGTAAAAAACATAACCTAGCCTCTAAAAATTGACCCCTTACTAGCATGGACAGAAAACTCATGCAAGTTCTCAGGGGCAGTCCCTACGGTCGGAATCCCCAACATATCGTCTTGGTCAACAGGGTTGTATTCCAAATGTCGACCCCTGACAAAGAAATAACTCTCTTTCCAGTGCTTATGGGAAGAAGGGAGGTCAGAAATAATAAATGCCCGCAAAGGCTCCGCTTAGAAAAATGTACAGTTCCCCAGCTCCTCTTCACACCTCAAGAGATCCAAGAATGTTAGTAAATACAGAGACCCCAGGCCTTATCCCCGAAGAAACCAAAATGCCGACCAAGACGCCTCAAAAATTAGGAGAGAGCTGGGACGGGCACACATTAAAATGTTGTAAAACACCTTTTATGAAGGGGTGCAAATGAAATCGAAGGCCATTCTCAAAGGCCGCCTCAAAGAAGCAGACCATCTTGGGAACGAACACCACATAAGACGTGAGGATATTAGGACACCGTGATTCGGGACATTCCAAGGTGGCCCATAATGAGGTGGAAAAAATTTTAGCTAACTTAAGGCTTGGCTTAGGGCCCAAAGCGCGCATACCTCATAGCAGCCCCAGCCGAGGTCTGTGAGCCACTAGGGTACTCCATCTGCAATCTTCCCTTTCTGCTCCCATACTTCACAGAAAGATAACCTATCAAGACCGGCAACCCGCAACGACAGACCACCAACCGCACCATTTCGCCTCGACACTGCCTCCTGACCGCCTTCCTCTATTCGCAGTTTCAATGTATAATCATGACTAAACTGGCCGGAAAGGGAGAACAAACAAAGCTACGAAGAGGCGGGACCCCAACCCAACACGCCCTAACAACCTGAAATTCAAAAACAAGGAAAAGAAAACAGTAAGGAAAGGAAGACGTGACCGAACTAGAAGGAGTGAAACTATGAAACGTCTTAGGAAGAGGTAGAAAGCACCACAAGCAATTCTGAACATTGATCAAAGATACTTCCAAAACCGCATAAGAAGTGGAAAAGTGCGATACAAGGAATGTTTCTAAAGGCATGAGGAGCGACAGTCCAAATAGGAGCGAAAATCGAAAAAGTGCCATAATTATCAGAAGACGTTTGGCAGCGACAAAGCTCAAATTAAACCATCCCCTGCAAGCCACGTGGAAGCCATAACCGATCCAAGAAACACTTCACCCTCGTCAAGCCTCGCTTAGTTAAGAGCCGGGGCTACTCGATGGGGCAACTTACATACATAGGCCCAGAGCACAAACTCAGGGGCGCAGGCCCAAACCTCCGCTTTATAAAGGGAGTTGGGGACCCCCCCCCCCCCAATAAAGAAGCCCAGCCCATAATGAGACCCTACCCATGCCACAGCATTTGGGCTAAGGCCCAGAATTAAAATCACCCTATCTGGAAATCAAGTGATATAGGTGGCCCGAAAAGCTCATGTAAAAGGAAAAGTGTCTAGTCCCCATGATCCGCATCCCACGAATTAGGAAAGAATGATCGTGCATGATCACGACTCCTCCATTATCCCTTAAGAGTTGATCCATGATAAGGAAAAGGAAACTCCTCACCCAATGAGAAAGATACCGTACCACCATCCAACGAGGAAAGTAACCACTATTTTTCCCTTATAAATACCGACCCATTCCATCATAAAAAATGTACGCAGCAGTCACACCATAGAAATCAGTTGAATTCTTTTTCATAAGGAAGAAACTAACTTAGCCATCGGAGCGGCAGTTGGCACACCCCTGCCGGATCACCCTTTTTGTGCAGGTTGCAGATTGCCCGACGATCCGATCCATCAGATCGGCCCAACGGCCTCAAGAGGCTCCAACCCAGTATCAAAAAGCACCATCAACAAGATTTAAGGGAGTATTTGAATCAATTAAGCTAAGAATACAATGAAAAAATTGCTGATGTATAAAGATGGTTACAACTCACTTAAAACATTTAGAATATATTAATAGATTATTATGTTGGAATAAAAGTAATTATGTCTAATTCAATTAATTGAGATGCTTATTCGAAGTTCTAAAAATAAGAGTTAAATGTAGAACAGAATTTTTGAAAAATAATTTAAAGAAAAAGACTATTTCTTTTTTTCTAATGAAGTAATGAAGTTTAAACACTCTCTAAGAAAGATCCTTCTGCTTGTTCAAAAACTAAGATGAAAATAATGTGCAGCGAAAGTTAGACGGAACTTACTCATGAACCATTATTTAATTATTTAAATTTTGGAAATTTTAAGGTATCAATTTTATACATATTGATCATATTCACAATCTCTATAGTTGAAAGTATAATAAAGAAAGAAAAAAAAATAAATGAATGTAAGTTATAAAGCAATTAATAAATTAAAAACAACAGAATCGAAACATATTCGAAGAAAAATTGAAATTACTGCATACACACTGTTTACATTCAATCTTTATACATCAATGCTTACTCGGTTACTCCACATGATTCTATTTCACAAAAAAAAAAAAAAAAAAAAAAAAAAAAAAAAAAGAAAAGAACAGAAGCACTTTGAAAATTAAAACAAACTGAATCGCATTTATAGACACAAATCTCTCCAGAGTGTTTTATGGATCCATGCGAATAATGCAACGAAGGCTGTCCCCACTAAGCATATATTCGAAGGCCTTATTGATTTCTGAAAATGGGACTTCATGTGTGATGAATTTCTCCAGCTCTAGCTCCTTGTTCATGTATTTTTCCACCACCGAAGGAAGGTCGGAACGGGGTTTGTAGTTGCCAAAGAAAGTACCCTTAAGAGTCTTCTCATTCAATACATTCATGGGATGCGTTTTGAATGAGTCGTCTTTGTTTGGCACCCCAACCAGTACAGCAACACCCCACCCCTGCAATCAGACAACACCAACCAAGTTAATTTCAATGGTTTGAAAATTAATTTTCATCTCTTTGGATAATTATAAATTAACACATGACGAGATGTGATGAACTTACATCATGAACACATTCGAATGCAGAAATCATAGCATTGACATTTCCTGTGCACTCAACGCTTCTGTCGACTCCCCCGCCAGTCATCTCAGCAATCACCTAACCAACAAAGAATTCTCAAAATCAGTATAAAGCACGGGCTTATTTATATTTGATTGTCACCAAATTATGATAAAAAAGGAAAAGGTATGAACCTCTTGAACAGGCTTTTCATGATCCTTTGGGTTCACAAACTCAGTCACCCCAAATTTCTTCGCTGTTAGCAACAAAGAATCCACATATATATGAGTTGTCAGTTTGGAAAATCAGGGAAATTGTGACACAATGTTCGAATCTTGTCTGCATTTTGACTCACCTTCATGAAATCTCTTTGGGTTTAGATCAACCCCAATGATTCTGGCAGCACCTGCCATTCTGGCCCCCTCAGCAGCCTAATCATATGTGAAACCACAGTATAATTAATTTCATAAAGAGCAGTAATAAATAGTACAAAAATGAGCTGCTTCCATTAGAGAGGATCGAGAAACTTACAGCAAGTCCCACAGCTCCTAAGCCAAAAATGGCAACTGAGGAACCCTTCCATGGTTTTGCAACATTCAATGTAGCACCAAGACCTTCGACATAAACAACACTTGTCAATAACATTATAGAAAAAATAATAATAATATATAATATACCAATGAAATAAATAGATTGAAAGAGTTTGTTTATGTCTCTCCCTCACTCACCTGTGGAGATTCCACAGCTGAGAACACAAACTTTGTCGAGTGGAGCAGCGGGGTTGATCTTGGCAACGCAGCCAACATGGACGACGGTGTATTCACTGAATGTGGAGGTCCCCACAAAATGGTAAATGGGTTTTCCATTAATAGAGAATCTTGACTTGTTATCACTCAGCATCACGCCTCGGTCGGTGTTAATCCTGAGAAGGTCACACATGTTACTCTCCTCCGACTTGCAATGCCGGCACTCCTTGCATTCTCCGGTGAATACAGGGAGAACGTGATCCCCAGGCTGGAGATCTGTCACACCCTCTCCCACGCTCTCCACAATCCTAATTAAATCACCAGCAAAGAAGTTGTATTAAGATAAATAGACAACAAGAATCAACAACGAACGTGGAAAATTTTAGTATTTTGCTTTGCAAAAAATAATTGATTTATCTTCATACCCGCCAGCCTCGTGACCAAATATCCGAGGAAATAAGGGGGTTTGTCCCTGAAAAAGGAAAACCCAAATTGTAATTCGCATTCAACTAAGGAAGGTAAGCAAGCAACTGTAAATAAATCTCTATATAGTAGTAACATGAGGCTGATGAGGAAGATACCTTGGCTTCCCAGAAGTAAACGTCAGTGTGGCAGAGGGAAGTGAAGAGGATCTTCAGACGGACCTCATTCGCCTGTGGCGGCGCCACTTCCACTTCTTCCATCACCAATGGCTTTCCTGCTTCCCATGCCACAGCGGCTGTAACGGAGATGCCCATTTGTCAGAAGAATTCAACAAATGGTGTATAGGAGAAATCATGAATTCATGTTTAACAATCATCTCATTCCCCAAAACAACCAAGAAGAAAATAATATGAGCCCAATACTGAAAATTTAAAATACCTTTGCAACGTATAACTTGACCAGCTGTGCTTGACATCTTTAGGCTCTTCCTTCTCTCACGCTTCACAGTAATAGTATCGCTCTGTTTTTCTCCTTTGTGGAGAAATAGGTGTCCTCCTACTCATATTTATATCACATACCAGGGCACAAAACCCAGTTACCAACCACTAATCACAACCCATGTTTTGACTTTTGTGGCCTACCAACCCACGGCGCCTTTCGAATGCCATCCCTGATTTCTTTGCCTGGTTTGCTGTCTCATGCCTTTTTTAAATACGCGGTTGCCTGTTATCAACGCTAAGTAAAAACTAATAATATTTCATCACTCTCTACCATTATCAAATCTTATGTTTATTAAAAAACTAATGGCAAGTGGTTAAAGTAGAAGGTATCTTCCTATAGGATAATCCTAAGCACCATGCCAGTGAAGCAAAACATACATCTTCATCATTCGATACCATTTCAAAGACTAAGGAAGCAAGTGGGGAAATATAACACAATTTATTCTTACGTTTTTTATGGTGAAGGGTGAAAAATTAAGCTTGGATAAGGTCACTTGACTAATAATCTAATTGAAAAGTTACTAAAGCAATGAGAGAATATATATTATATTTCTTATTTTAAATATATGCCACTGTCGGTTCAAGAGAAACTTACAACGAAAAGTCTATATTTTATACACCTAATACCCAGTTACCCACTACCCAAGTAGAGGTATGATTATTAGTTCTTGTCTGTTCATTAAACCAAACACATCACATCCATCTTTTTTTATAATACTAATAGAGAAAACTGTTTGTTTTGATAGTCGGTTGTTGCATCAACCGCTGCGACACTATTGTAGGTGGTGCATCATGTCATGAATCATTTGCTAGAACAATGTCATTTGAAAAGAAATAAAATCACGCATAAATCAACATATACGTAAGGAAATTAGAGATTGGTTACACAATTCAGTAGAAGCCTACGTTCCCAGGGCTGAGCCTAGATGCAAGGAGTTTCACTGAATATAAATTAGGTTACGCATTGGTCTTAAGTGAGACAAGGCTCCCCATTTTTTACAAATGCCTTCCTAACTCTCTCTATAGCGAACATAGTAATGTTCTCCCTTATTTCCTCATACAACGACATCTGGACTCATAAACGCCCAATCACTGCTTCTCAATGAAGAGTATCAACATTGCTTATCATCAAGCCTTAAAGTAGTATTTGCAGCATGTATCTTCATGTGTGAATAGCTCCTCCGACGAATCTCCTTCATGTGTGCTCTTAAAAATCAATATGTAGAGAAAAGTGTCTACATCTTTTTAAGTAGCCCCTTGGTGATTTTCTCAATATTTAGAATCTCCATGTTACCTAAACTATCCCAACAGGCCAAGCTAGAAGAATATGATATCATTCCATATTCATCAAAGTACAATATCTTCCTTCCATAGCATTCTCACAAAATAAGATCCAATTTCTCTAATTTGATCTGTCCAATATTGCCCAATATCCTCCTCTTCTTTATTCATCCTAGTGAACATTGTCTCCTGATTTGCATAATATTGCCCCCAAAATTCATGTGGACAACATAAGGTAAGTTGTGTCACACAACTTGTTCTACCATCACGTGCGACACCAACTGTGACATACCAAATACGGCGAGTTGTGGTCACACGACTTGTTCTATGATCTGGTGTGACAATATTGGAAAACATGCAATTTATTTTTGGCTAAGATTATGACAAGGCATATCTCCAACAATCTCTCCCTTTGGTATTCTTTGGCAAAAATAGTACAATAGAAGCATGGGTTGGAGAGACTTATCAAGATATGCAACCAAAAAACATAAGGAGAACCAGGTAATACTTCATAGAAGCACAAGTCATCATCAAAGGGTATGCATACCATAATTTCAGTGCATTGGTTATAAAAGAAAACCAAAAAACAAGTAGTCCATTAGCAACCGTAAGAAATCAACCAATATTAAGCAAACTTGCTTCTTCTCCATATCTCCCCCTCTATATGTTAGAGAAGGCCAAAGAAAGATATAGCAATACTTGGCCCAGCCATCCTTAGACATCGCCTCTGATTTTCTCTCTCCAGTACTCTCGGTTGCCTCATATTTTGGTTAGATCTTTGGCACAACGCAAAGCGACATACTATAGCGAAGGATACGTAACACCAGAAGTGAGAAAGTTCGATTCACGACAAGGTTTTCAGTACAAACTTCTCTATTTGACGGAGATGAAGACATGCTTGGAAACTTTCAAGACCTTGATCTACTAGAATTCATAGAAACCATGAAGATGCGACAAGAAAGATCAAGTTTTTAAGGTAAGACCGGTAAAGAGGGGAAGAGGATGACGATTGGCTAAATCATGGGAAGATCCACCACTTCCCCTGCTAGAAGCTTGACTTACGAACTTCCCAAAATGGTTAAGGTAAGTTTTTCCCTTTTATAATGCCCACTTACTGAACTAGTTTCCCTTTCCAAAAAAAATAATAAATAATGTAAGATATGAGCAAGGAAAGGCACACTTGCCTTTCCTTAAATTGGAAAGAGATATCATAATAAAAAACCCGGTAAGAATATTCAACCAACTTACCCTGCTAGAACGATAAAGACGAATATACAAGGAGGAGAGCAAACATTACTTTCTTTTACAAATAATCACCATAATTTCTCCTTGATTGTTGAAACTATGACATGTCAGAGAACACATGATCCTAGAAAGGACCTTAGTGTCTCAAATCAGAATGCCTCGAGGCCATTGGTGAAGATATCAAAAAACAGGTGTGTGGTAGGAATGTGCTTGAGTTCTATCACCTTATCTTCAACCATATTTTTGATAAAGTGATGTCTGATATGATTGGGTCATAAATGTTGAACTGGGTTTTTGGAGAAATTAAATGCACTGGTGTTGTCACAATACAGTGTCATACTAGATGATGTACCATCCAGTGAGACACCATAATCTTTCATCATATTTTTTTATCCAAACTTGCTACGAGAACCTACTACCAGTGGCTATGTACTCTTCTCCTGCATCACAACAATCCATTAAGTTGGAAGTAGAGTCATGAGTGTACCATAGTTCATATTCTATGGTTCCATTGATATTTACATCTTTAGGTCTAGTCACTAAGTCCCAAACTTCATTCCTTTGTGAATTGCCCTAACTCTTCTTGCATAACAGTCAACCAATAATCATCCTCTAGTGCTTCTTTTGTTAGAGATGTTCTCTAAAGGCAACCTCCCTTAGCAGTTATTATACGTCTTAGGTTACTATTAAAGGCATCTTCATTAATTTGATAATCATACGTTGAATTGATTTAGATCTTCAATCGGATTAATGAAGTCCATGATACGAAACATAGTGTGAAGGAAATCGTGATGAGATCATGATAATAAGATTCCTATCATGTGCAATTATCTTAGTATCTAAATTATCCCTGGTCATAATATCAAAGAGACTGGACATTGGTGATCCTAATAAACTAGCATATGTCATACTCCTTGATTGGATCAAGCAATGGATCTTATAAATTGTGATCATGAGTTGATTAGAGTTGACATGCGGATGCATGCTTAGTTCAGCAAAGTACATTGGAGACTTGCTATGAGTTAATCATATGGATTATCTATCATATGCAAATGATTGTCTCATCATAGCAATGGGGCAAGTATCCTTAGACTTAAGGTGCTCAAGGGTATCTTGGATGTTGATTCCTTTCTTTGATTTCTCTCCTTGTTACCGTTTTGAGGTCGCTCATATGGTGATCATCAGGTACAACTTGAGGTGTTCGAAGGTAATTGTGTAGCCAACAAAGGATTCGCCAATCATGTAGATTCTTGCCAAGTTTAGCTAAGTACATTAAAGACCTGCTATGAGACAACCATATGGATTATCTATTATATGTAGATGATTATCTCTTCATAGTAATAGGGCAAGTATCCTTATACTTGAGGTGCCTAAGGATATCTTGGATGTTGATTATGTGCTTTGATTCCATTCCTTGTTACTTTTTCAAGGTCGCTCATAGGGTGATCATCGGGTACAATTGAGGTGCTCAAAGGTAATTGTGTAGCCAACAAAAGATTCACCACTCCCAATAAAGGAAAAGTATACTTGTGAAAACCCGGGTAATGTGAAACGAGAGATTACCGTTACAGTACAGACTGTAAGTCTAGAAATTTCTCTAGATCTCGGATGACGACGCAGACCACGCCATTGAGTTCGTCTCATGAAATCCCTAGGTACCACATTGAATTCATTAGATTCCTAGACCAATTCAAATTTCACGTATTTGATCATGAATGGTCGAATAATAGGGCGACACTGGCATGAGGGGCATTGTACCATGTGGCATTAGAAGGACGCCCGCACGCGGTGGGACCAGTGTCATGCTCCTAAATTTATGCATGGGAAATTAGTGGAAGACAATTAAAGGCATGAAGAACACATGGCATGTTGATTGCCATGTGTTAGAATGAATTGAAAAAGAACTCTAGAGCTAGACCAAAAAAAAATCAGGTCGGGTGAGAATTGGAAGGAAAGAAAGGAAAGGAGAAAGATAGAAGAAAAGAAAGAAGAAGAGAGGAGAGGTCAGGTTTCTGGTTTTCCAACACTCTAGCAAGGAGAGTCCACGTCCAGAAGGGGGCTTGTATGCACTCCAAGGTAGGGTTCTTCTCCTACTCTGGTTACCCTTGTCTAAGGGCGTTCAGTAGCGGGAGTTCGAAGAAGAATATAATAGTAGAGAATTTGGTTCATGATAGTTTGGATCAAACTGTGGTGTGTTTTTGGGTTATATTCTAGTTCTAGAACTGCAGTTCTAGAATAGGTTGAGTATGCTGATATTATGTGTCATGATGGATTTTATGCATGCTATTTTTCTAAGTTGGAAAACTGGAAAAAAAATCTAGTTTGCATGTTAATTTCTTGATTTGAATGACATGTAGTTTTTTTTTTTTTTTTTGTGAGAATGATGATTGGTATATGTATGTTGAATATATTAACATGGATTATGTGCAGGTAGGAATTACATGTTATAGATGTACTTATGAGGCATTATGAAACATGGATTACGAAATCCACGCATGTAGTTCCTTTGTATGCATGTAATATGTAAATACCATGCAGTGGCATTAGCATTGCATGTGCACGGGGACATTGCGTGAATCGGGTGTGAGTGCATGACATGGATTTTGAACAAAGAGGTTTTATCGGAGGGTTGTCCACTAAATATTATCGGAGTATGTCCAATAAACTATATCGGAACGTTGTCCAACAATATTATCGGAGTATGTCCAATAAACTATATCGGGGGGTTGTCCGATAAATTTTGATATCGGAGAATGTCCAATGAGTTTTCAAAAAAAAAAAAAAAAAAACTTTTGTTTTGGAAACAGTTTTCATACATGGTAAATGCATGTGTGAGGGAGTCGGTGAGGACTCGAGACATGGGGCATGGCATGTGGACATTCATGTAGAAATGTGTATATTTTTACTTGAATGCATGTGGATGTGTGAACATGGCATTGCATGTGCACTTAGGTGGGGAGTAGCCCTTGTAGGAGATTTTCTCTATTGGGCATTGCTCACCTCGTCGTGGGAAAATATTTTTAGGTACTAGAGGTACACCAGGAGATGAAATAGGTCCAAGAAATTAGTTGAGAAAAAGGCCAGATTTGACTTTGTTCTATATTCTGTAAATTTTGGGTAGAAAACCCAGTTTCTATTTATGTAAAAATAGCAGAGTTGTAATTAAACTCATTTGAATACATTTTGGTTAGTTTTCTAGGTTCATGTTGCCTTTTTAATAAAAAGGCTACTGTGTGTTGAGATTATAGTGTATTGAAAGGAAAGAAAAAGGGAAAATTGGAGGTGCAAGAGGACTAAAAAGAGTTCTTTGCCCATTTGGGTCCTTTGCATCGCTGACGGACGGAGGCGCACGACCCGGCTAGGCGCGCGACAGGCTTTACGGCCTTGTGTGTGACGAGGGATTTTTCGTTTTGCGGCCCGGGATTCCTAGGCATACTGGGCAGTTTAGGTCGTCATAAAGGCTTTCTCTGTCGTTATAGAGATTTTTAGACCCGCGTCGCGACAGAAATTTTGTGTCACGATAGGTTTTGGGGCTAGGACTGGGTGCTTGGGTCGCTACAAGGGTCCCCTTTGTGCCGCGACAGAATTTTCCCAAGGCTATCCATTTATGTCGCGACATAAGACTTTATGTCACGAAAGGGTTTCCTAGAATTGGTGTTGCGGCCAGGAGATTTCTGTGGAGCCCTGGGCAAACCTGCAGCTACGACGGAGCGTTGGACCTTGCCTGATAGGCGGGCACGCTCGCCGCCGCGCACCGGTGCTAGCTGGCCGTGTCGCGAGCACGCCTCATAATACAAAATACATGCCTCATGCTCCCTGGTCTGATACACCATAGTGTATTCGTACAAAAACCCGGCGACCGACCCACTGTTCATGTCACGATACACCTATTGTATCGTGACACTCTCCTGGCTAACCGAAGCCTTTGTCGATCCGCGATATAATCGTTGTATCGTATTGCCGATTGTATCGACCCTCAAGCCTTCAGTCACGATACAAGATTGTATGTGACACAGCTCCTCCCCTAAGCAGGCCGAGTTTTCCAACCACAATTGTCACGATACAATATTTGTATACGTGACCTAGTGTATGTTCGAATGGGCGTACAGTTTAGGTTTGCACCTTTTTCATTTTTTTCTTCACATATATATTTTTTTTCACACATTTTTGCTACTGGAAAATACCCAAAAAAAAACCTATCCATTTTCCTCATTCTCAGCACTCAAATAAATTTATAAAAAATATATTTTTCTTCACTTTCTTGAGTTTTACCTTTGTAAAACCTAACAATATTTTCTCCACCTCATTTTTTTTCTTGTTTTTCAGTAAACCAAATAAATTTATTAAAATTTATTTCATTTATTTCCTTTTTCAATTTTACACCTTTGGCAAAACTCCAAAAAATTTCAACACACTATGTGCTATTTACCTAAGCACCCAATTCACACAACACATAACAATTCATGTTATGCATACCATTCACAAAACAATTCATCAAACAAACACATGATCACACATCATTCATCAATTTCATCAAACAATCACCTAAAACACATGCATGCAATGTTCTAATATTTATCCCGTGATTGTCTAGGTACCCACATACCTAACTCTAACATCAAGCCATCAAGTGGTGATGTTCTTATCTCTTAAAGACTATGGCCTTGGCGAGACTTTCCCCTGACCCTAAGTATTCGTATACAAGCTACGATACAGTGTGGCGCTTTAAACGGGGTGTCTATTGACAACCCGTCAACCTACAGAAAATCAATACGTCACGTATCACGAGACACATACCTGAGCGAAAATGGCCACTTGGGCCCATACACTAATGTTCATCAACATACATTCAACCAATTATATTATGGTCCAAGAGTTATACATTACTCTTAATACGAATACATATTAATTTACAATTCTAATACATATCTCAAAACATCAAAGCCAAAATCACATTTCTTCAAAATCGGCCTCTAAGATGAGCCGTCTTCAGCCCACAATACGATAATATATTCCCTCGACAGGGTGAGCTATCGCCCAGTAGTGGAATCACCTTAAATGGGTTACTCCCACCTAAGTGCATATGCAATGATCCTATGTAAACACACATTCAAGCAAATTCGTGATCCTACTTGAATGTCTAAATGCCCGTTCCCATGTCTCGAGTCCTCACCGACTCCCTCACACTTGCCTAAGCCATGTATGAGAAAAACATCGTTTCAAAACAAAACTTGTTGTTTTGAAAATACACTGCCGACGTGTCGGTAAAAATATGGGACTACCCTCTGAGGCGAATGTGTTGAGACCTTCAAACAATACATGGGCTCCTGGGCGTGTAGGTGTAGGTTCATCTCGACCTGCATTCTGGAAGATCATCTTGTAGAGTTCCTTCGCAGCCATGTTAGTTTTCTTTCCAATTTTCATGTCTTTTACACACCTAATTTCTAGGTCTGCAGTTATTGTGAAATGCATTATGTCATTCATTATGAGTGCTCCTGACAATCTTTAATATATAAAACATGATATATACTAACATATTTAATCCACACAAACATGTTATGTAAATTCACAAACCACTTTACCAAAAATTAGCTCACATGGGCTAATTAACAAACACGAGCAATTCAATTTGAATTACTCAACCAAACACATATTCTCACAAAAATATTTGGTGAATACTATTCACATGAACAGTGAAACCCTCGGAGTTCGCATTCACGGCCATACCTTGTCGGTTCCACTTTGTGAACCCGAAAATCATGGCCATTTTCGGCCTCATACACATCAATACATGATTTAATGCATAAATGCAACCTGAAGCAACCCCGAACAGCCCCTACGTGCGATTTGTCAAGAGCGGGCTCAAAAGTTCTCACATTTGATTCCAAGTTTTGGAACCGATCAAGCGGCCCCTCATTTCAGCATATAACCATCAACAAAACGCTTAAACAAGTGTAACTCAAGTAGGATCGCCTACCTTACAGGTTTTGCCGAGCTCGAAATTCGGTTTTCGCGTTTTCATTGCGTGGGGCAACTTTCCTTCTTGCTTCGAAGAATTCCGACGGTCCGATCTCCCGGAATCTTAAAGAGAAGGCACTCCCTCTCTCATTAAAAAATCAAATCTCAAGCTTCTATAAGTTTCTCCTTCCCCTACACGTTTCCTCTTTGCTTTTGAAGAAAGAAGATGATCACTATTCGCTATTTCGTCCTATTATCATTTACAAATCAATAATACCAATCATGTCCCTAAGCTTGGATTTTCGACATTTTGCACCATCTCAGCCGTCCATTTCCATCCTCTCTCTACTCATGCAACATGTGTCACATGAGTACATGTTATAGGTGACTTTTGTCACCTTAGATTTCGTTTTACGGCACCCGATACTATATGCCTCGAAAAACGTGCAAATTATGACTATCTCGGAATTTGACGAAATTCGATGTGTTAGCTAGATTTCGCTAGACGATTCCAACAGTGAAATTCATTTCGTCCTCCGAGATCTAGAAAATTTTCATATTTTTACCGAAATTACGATTTTGCCCTTTTTCAGAAAATTAGAATTTTACGGGGGTCTCTCATAGGTCGGTTTTGGGAAATGGTATAGGTCGTCACTCCCAGCCAACGAGGAAAAGACAGAGGACTTCCAGAATCACCCTAGAACCTCAAGCCAGGTGGCTAGAGACTTTGGGAGTTCTTTTTACATTCCATTCATTTGTTTGTAGTTTTCAAACCACCAATCTAGCTGTTTTCAAAAACCCCAAATCAGTGAAATCATATCTTGCATCAAGCGTAAATCATTTTGCGTGAAGAAAACCATCCACGAGTTCGACCCTAAAACCACTATCTTTGTAGTAGCTGCACTTTCTGACGGTCGAATTTAGGTTACAAATATTGTTGATTAAAATTTGCACCTCTTGTGTACAATCAAATGGCGTCGTTGCGGGGTTTGGTGTAAGCAAGTGAAGCTATTGAACTTGTGATCCTAAATCATAGTATTGGTGAATTCTAATTCCTTTTTGTCTTTATTTTTATTTCCCCTAGCAATTCACTGCTAGGTGGAATTAATTTCTATACTGCCGTAGCTTCAGCTAACCTTAACCTTTTTGGAAGCCCTGCTTTCTTGTTGTTTGTCACATGCATTGTTTAGCACTGGCTTATGCACCATAGGGACGAAAAGGAACACTCGGCGGTGGAAAGTCGGTATGAAACGGGGTTTGAAGTGAGCTGAACACTAGCCCGGATGGACCCTCCTTTGAGAACAATAAACCCAGCGGGGTTCAAAAGACCGATGAATACAGCAATGAGGGACCATATGCCTCAGGGTGAGTGCACCCTCATGTATCGTACCTCTGCGAGGATGTGAATGTTAGGCCTTATCGGTGCCCTATCCCAACTTTCCATGGTATGGAAAATGAAAATCATACACGCACATGCAGGAGTTTGAGGAAGTTTGCATGACTTTGAGGAGGCGTAGCTGATATGGAAATTGCTGAAATTGAAAGTCTTCCCCTTAACCACAGAAAACGAGGCCCCGAATTTGGCTCTCGACTCTCTAAGGCCGAGAACTATAAGAAATTGGGGAGATATGTAAGCAGAATTTTTCAAGAAATTCTTCAACACCCATAAAACCAATAATCTGAAGAGGGAAATTTACACATACAATCTAGAAATGAGAAATTCTGCAATCTTGGGAAAGGTACCTAGAGATCATCGGTCTTGCCCTCCTTACGGCTTGATACTTGGATGTTGGTTAATCACTTCTATAATGGAATGTCCCCTGCTATGATGCAGTTTTTGGAAACTATGTGCGGAGGGGACTTCATGAGTAAACATCCAAAGGAAGCCATGGACTTCTTAAACTATGTGGCTGAGACATCCAAAGCATAAGATGAACCCAACCCCAGGCAGAGAGGATGAGACCTGCATCCAATTTAAGAGGAGAGCATGTACTCAATCCACGAGAGGACATGAAGATGAAGGCACAAAGCTATCCACCTTGACTAGAAGGTTGAAGGGCTTGAAGTAAATCCTGCATGAGGTGCAGTAGTAGGCCAGGCATCTATGCCTAGCAGTCAGCAATTTCCGCCCACTTGATCTAATAGGCACGAGGGGTGTTGCGAGCCGCTCCTTCGATGGGGATATGATGGCTAAAGCATGCAAATGTTGTGGGTCGGTACAAGCCACCAACCAATGCCACATATGGCAACACCTATAACCTAACTAGAGAGAAACCATCCTAACCTCTCTTGGAAGCCTAGCCTCGCGTATGTGCCCCCTGTTTGTGCGGCGGCAGCGTGGTCCCTCATCACCGACCACGAGCCACCACCTTCCTCATCCCCAGTTGAACAAGCTATCATGAATTTGAGCAAAGTGGTAGGCAATTTTGTGGAGGAACATAAGGCAGTGAATGCCCAAGCTAATTAGAGAATCGACACAGTGGAAAGCACTTTCTGACAAAGATGGATAACTTCTGTTGAGATCTCCCAATATGATAACTGCGATTATTGATCTAAAGTTGACTGACCAGCAGCGAGGTGCGAAAATTTCCATCTCGAGGACCACTACCAAATCCTAGGGAAGTGCATGAAGTGATCTCTTCCAATGAGCCAAATCCCAGGATGGATGAAGTTAAAGCAATTATCACATTGAGAAGTGGTAAAGAGCTTAAACAATCAATACCCAAACCAATAGAAGAAGGTCATGAGGTTAAAGAGGCTGAACCAGATGAGGTGGTGACTAAAGAACATGCAATACTTTACCCCACGTTTCCATGAAGCACTTAAGGCTAAGAAAAGGCCATCAACTTGGTGAAATACTAGAGTGCTAAGGCAGTGAAAGTCTGACATCCCCCTGCTTGATATGATTAAACAAGTCCTCACTTATGCCAAATTTTGAAGGACTTGTGCACGGCTTGAAAGAGAATAAATGTTGACAGAAGGCCTTCCCTAATGAACAAGTCGGTGCTATCATCGTTGCCGACTCCCGGTGAAGTACAAAGATCCGGGTTGTCCTACCATCTCGGTTAATATTGGAGGCACTTGCGTAGAAAAAGCACTTTTGGACCTAGGTGCCAGTGTAAACCTGCTCCCTTATTCGATGTATAAGCAGCTCGGGTTGGGAGAATTAAAGCCCACTTCCATCACATTGTCTCTTGCAGATAGATCCATAAAGATACCAAAGGGGACAGTGAAAGATGTTCTAATACTAGTGGACAAATTCTCTTATCCGGTGATTTTATTGTACTTGATAAGCCGGTTAGTAGGGGCTAACTATGTACCATCATCCTAAGGGACATTCTTGGCCACTTCTAATGCTATTATCAAGCTGCCCGAAATGGGGTTATGCGGCTCATATTATTCGAGCATGACCTTAGAACAACATCTTCCCACTTAAGTAAAAAGCACATGCGACTGTGGAAGATGTCGGCGAAAGTACGCATAATTGAAACAATCACGGAGCGGTGTCCGATAACAAATGCGAGATTTGTTAATTGAGAACTAGTTGATTGTCTGGCGGCGAGAAGCCCGGGAACATGAATATTGTGCAGGGGCACTAGAGAAAAAAACAAGAAATTTTGCCTTCACCGACTGAGGAAGGAACTAGTGAATCACAAAATCTGGACCTTAAAACCTTACCTACGGAATTGAAATACGTCTACTTAGAAGAACAGGAGGAGTGCCCAATGGTCATATCCTCCTTGCTCGATCTTCCACGAGAAGATAGCACGCTACAGGCGTCTCGGGAAAACGAGCGGGCTATTGGAATTTTGGAGAAAATCAACGTCGAAGGGTGGTGTGTATCGACGGTTTGCACCATCACATCTACTTGGAGGAGGAGGCAAAACCAGTAAGGCAGCCACAACAGAGACTAAATCCTCATATGTAGGAAGTGGTTGTTTGAAATTTTAAAGTTGCTCTGTTGGTATCATTTACCCCATATCCGATAGCATTTGGGTGAGTCCAACCCAGGTTATGCCTAAGAAATCAGGGGTAACCACCGTGCATAATGAAAAGGGAGAGGAGATGCCCACCCGTCTTACCACAGGCTGGAGGGTGTGTATTGACTACAGAAGATTAAATGAGGTGACAAGAAAAGATCACTTCCCTCTGCCCTTCATGGACCAGCTTCTTGAAAGAATTTCCGGCCATCCCTTCTACTACTTCTTGGATGGTTATTCAGGCTATTTTCAAATTGAAATTGCTGCAGAAGACCGGGAAGACCACTGCCTGCCATTTGGCACATATGCTTACAGGAGGATGCCCTTTGGCCTGTGTAACACATTCCAGCGTTGCATGCTTAGTATCTTGAGCGATTTGGTGGAGCGCATTATGGAGGTAATACATGGATGATGTTCACCGGTTTATGGAGGAGCTTTGAAGAATGCTTGATCAACTTAGAAGCGTCTGCATGGAGTGCATAGAGAAGAACTTAGTGAATTGGGAAAAGTGCCATTTATAATTGACAGGGGATAATCTTGGGGCGTATTATTTCAATCAAAGGGAATTGAAGTTGGAAAAAATTGAGATGATTTCCAAATGCCCTCCCTCTGAATGTAGGCTTGTGAAGGCAATTCTTCAGGAGCATCTGAGGCTTTACAGGAGGTTCATCATGGACTTCTCAAAAATTTCCAAGCCTCTACATGGTATTAGAGAAAGGCGAAATTTTGTGGGAAGAAGGCGTGAGAGTTTCGAGAAGCTGAAACTCAGCAGTGCTGCACGATAGTGAGGCCCTCAGCGGAGTTACCTTTCGAGGTAATGTGCGACGCAAGTGACCTCGCCATTAGAGAAATTCTCGGGCAGAGGGAAGGAGGAAAACCCTATGTGGTCTATTACGCAAGAAAGACATTGAACAAAGCCCAGAGATATTACACTACCATAGAGAAGGAGCTGCTGACAGTGGTCTATGCTTTGAACAAGTTCTGAGCTTGTTTGGTTGGGTCGGACATAATCATATTCAAAGATCATTCAGCTTTGAAGTACCTACTCACCAAACAGAATGCTAAGGCCGGACTTATTAGATGGGGTTATATTGCCCGAGAGTTGACTTGAGCAAGAATATGAGTGTTGAGAATGTTGTTGCAGATCATCTCTCGAGGCTAACCATAGCACACAACACTCACAGCCCCAATCAATGATGAGTTTCGAGGAATCCACACTCTAGTTGAAAACACACCACAGTGGTCGTGCCACGATAGGGTGATCGAAGTAAGCCAAAATTATATCCTAAATTCCTCCTACTGTCGTAGCAAAGCTACTGCAGTATAGCGGTTCTAGGGTCGAACACGGGGATGGGTTTTCTTTGTACAAATAATTTGCAGTGATTCAAAATGGTGAATTTTCAGTTTGGATTTTAAGGTGGTGATAAAAAAAGTTAGGGTTTTGATGATGAAAACTGAAAATAAACTAAAGTAAAACAAGAAAATTAATAAAAGAGATCTCCTTGGCCTTGTCGGGATCTTTGGAGAAGAAAGCGAGTTTTTCACGACAGCGGGGTTTCAGGGGTTCATTTCCTCGCGTTGGTGAGGATGACCTATAGTCACCTCCCGAGGCAGGATCGCCCGTTGTAGCTATAAAACTATGCAAAATATTTATCCTTTTGAAAAATGGCATCTACTGGCCATCAGTGGTCACCGACAATGAAGAATAAGTCTCCTGGACTCCCCTTTCAATGGGTCATAGAGGGTAACTAATGAATCTCAATGGATCTAGTAATAAGCATCCACTGAACCCTAAAAGCTTACCAAATAATAGCTAGTCAAGGGGATTCAAAGGGATAAAAACCTACAGTTAGAAAGGGAACACAAAATTGACAGTGAGTACCTGCGTGAATAACAGGGGACCTCCAGTAGCCTTCGGATCCTGCGCTCAGCAGCCTTCTGCTTCAAGGAGAAACGGGTTTTAGCCGCTCATCCTCCTAGTTGTCATCCTCGGAGGGTGTTTGGCTGCCCAGAAAATAGAAAAGAAAATGAAAGAAAAGGGAGGCGGCCGAGAGAAAAAAAAGCGGGAGGCTGACTTCTCCCAAAATTTATTCTTTGAAGTGATTGATCGATTACGAGGGCTTGGCGAGCTTATATCTTTGCTCAAGGCAAGAGTACAAAAATCAATAAAGGCGGTTAAGCGTTACAAGGAGACGAAAATGGGAAGAAATCGGAGTGAAAAAAAAGAGCACAAATTCAATGGCGGCAGAATTTAACGAGCGAGATGAACAATGGGTGAATTGTGAGCAGTCTTTGCCGGGATGAGCAGTGCGCGTAAGGAAGCATTCCCTATAGTGCTCCATTTTCTTCACTTTTGCTCTTCTTTCCTTCGGGATGATGCCTTGATGAGTTCAACTCGGGTTCTTCATGTTTGATTGACTTGATAATTTTGGCAGATTATGAAAACTAAAATTAGCCATAAAATGCGATCAGTAGAATAACAGGGACCTTAATGTGCAAATTGGGTTAATTACGCTGATTAGTACACAAAAAGCACTCAAAACCTATAATAAATAGGGTTCAAAATGCACTTTTTGGGAACTAATCACACTCCCCAACCTACACATTGCTAGTCCCTTAGCAATGAAAGAAAGAAAGAAAGAAAGAGCATACAAAATGATAACAAAATGATGTTCACAAAAAATATATTTCAAAAAGGTTGTGAATGAGTAATGCCTAACCTTAAGTAAGAATCATCAAACCCTTGCCCAATAACTATCTTGAGAGAATGAATGCCATACAAAATTGAGTATCAAAAGAGCCTCCATCTCGATGGGATCAACCGAAAACTTCCACCAAATCTAAGTGTTTGTTTGATCAATTCTCAACAATAAAGCGCAGCGCACTCTCCCCCAACCAAGCTATTTACTTACAATCTAGCACGCTAAGCGGCCCAAATAGATCGGGACCCATACATTCCATGACTCTTTTTTTGTGTTGTAGGGGTGCGTGCTGAGAAACTTGACCTCACCAAGTCCATGTAACGAGGATGGGTAGATCCCAACCAATTAAGGCTTAGTGCACCAAGTCGCAGGATCTTTTCGACCACCAGCGCTTCAGGTTTCACCGGACTTGAATGATTTGAGACTCCGGCGCGTCTGACTTTCTCGGCTCCACTGTCCACCCGTGCTTGAGCACTATGTCGGTGGCTCCCAACCAGTTGGCTTAGGGCACCAGGCTTTAAAGGCTTTCGCCATATACCCCTCGGACCGTGCTCAAGTTTCAAGGCAAAGTGTTGTAATTTTTTTTTTCTTTTCTTTTCTTTTATTTTGGAAGACACATTGGCCTTCTATTCATGGGGGTCCTTAACCTATTACAGGTGATCAACAAAACTAGGGTAGGTTTTACAATGTTTAGGAGGTAGGCGGAGTTTTATTGTGTTGAAACGATGTGCACGGTGTGGTTAGCTGAGGTGGAGAGAAAAAGGTCAAGAAAGCAACAATGATTAAGCTGTCATCAACTCCAGCTAGGCATGAGTCAATCTAACATCAATAGAATTGGACAAAGTTTCCAATTTTTCAAACTACGAGGTTAAGCGGGAACTACCGAAAAAATTTGGGTGCAAAATGGGTCCGATTTTGAAAAAGTAAGTTGTATAGTATAACGACTACGAAAAAACCGGCAAACCCTTGAACATCACAAAATGGGCTTGCTCAAAATAAAAACAAAAACATAAATGTAAAAGCCACTTCCTTCGCTAACTCTCCAAATGTCTCATTGTCCGCAATGGGGCTCGGATTGGAAAGTTAGAAGGAAGTCTCCCTCCTGATGAGATGTGCTCGTTGTTGAATGAGAAACTTGCAAACACTTCGACACCTTATTCACTCCGTTTGGGCTTCAAATAAAAACAAATTAAGGAAGAAGAAAAGAGAGGAAAAAAGTGATCAGTTAGAGCATTTATATTTTTTTTAAAAATATAAATATAAGTATATATATAAAATAATAATAATAATATATATCATAAAAGACAAAATAGTGCACAGTGCACCAAAAACCAATTTATGCTACAGTGCAGGCTTGAGCTCCTCTCCGTACAGAGCTACAGTGCGGTTGTGAATTTTCGCAACCGCATGCGAACATGACATGCGAAATTTATAAATTCTAAATGTGCCTCACATGCCTCCCACTACATCAAAATTTTGATAAAAACTACAAAAATAAACATAGAAAAATTAAGAAAATTTTCAGAAAAATGAAAATTAATCTAAAAACAACAATTAACTAACAATTAGAGAAAATCTAAGAAGAAAAATTAAAGAAGTCAAAATAAAATAAAATAAGAAAAGATGAAAACAAAGTGGGGAAATTGTACTCCCCAAACCATTCCTTAAGCTGGAGAATTCTTGAAATTGTTGGAGCTTAGAAATGTAAGGTTGGGTGCTCGAATCCGGGCTCGGCGCCGGGGACATCCCTTTGCTGTACGGTGAGCATTTGCCGATCATTTTTTTGATGTGGTAATGAAAGTTTGAACAATGGCCACTAATTTCTTAAAGTTTTGCAGCATAGTCAGTGATGGGTTAGCCTTAGCTTTTACAGCAGGAGCAGGTTCTTCAAGTATAGGTTGTGCTGCGACGGGATTATCTGTGGTAGTGGGTTGTTTTGGGTTGAGCGATGGCACTTGGATCAATTGCAGGGTTTAGGTGAAGGATAAGCTTTTAGGGTTCCTCTGCTTCCTTTCTCTTACTTTCCCCTGGCACCCTTGTAGTTCCTTAGGATCCTCTAATGGTTACTGCATCAATTCCCGAGGTTGAATTTGAGCTGTTCTGAAATACATATTATCAGATTCTCTCCTCTCTGATGAAGAAACATTGGTGAGCTTTGAGACGGATTGCTACGAGGATGTCGAATTTTCATTAATTTCGCTACGGAACTCATCAGTTCTTGTTCAGGGAGCTCTCCACTATGTCAATTTCCTGATTGGCCCGGACATCCTTGCCTCATTCCTCTATGAAATTATCCACTAGTTTGCCCCGAGTTCGATGTACTCTCGTGAAGATGTCAAGCTGTGGTGGTTGAGTGGCTAGGAGTTGAGGCTGATATGGGCTTGAGGTGCGCTAAGTTGGGGGCTCACGGTGAGAAGAGGTGCACTCATCCATTGGTCTCTATAGTCCATCATAGACCTATTTGGGTTTGGATTTCTCTCCACATGTCGTTGATTCTGCCATGGAATGTTTCTATAGTCCCTCATTGACATGTATGCTCTAGGGTTTCTCTCCATAGTGTATTTACTGTATTGTTCTCCCTCTTCCATTGGGTCATAATTCAAGTTCAGTACATGTTATGTGGGAAAATTGGCTTTGATCAACCTTCCTTTAGAATCCCTTACCCTTCAAAAACGTGTTCTCTGCGTGAAATAGAGCGAAACACCAGCAAGGGAAAAAAAGAAACAATTCTACCAAAAGGTAATGCTAACTAAAAACCTTGAGAGAGAGAAAAATTGGCTTGCGAGAAGCTGAAAACAAAAATAAAGAAAATTCACGATTACTTATGATGGGGATCACAAGTGTTCCCTTTGCTCGTCAAATGCACTTAGAGCACCTCCGTGACTGACACCTGTTTGGTCGTGCCACGGTAGGTGATCCGAAAATCAACCACAAAATTTATGCCTCAAATTCCTCCCTGCATGCGTATAAGCTACTACGAGTATATGAGTCAGTTCTAGGGTGACTCAGGGATGGGTTTTTCTTCGTGAATAATTTGCGGTGATTGAAATGGTGAATTTTCGGTTTGGATTTTAAGTTGGTGATAAAAGCGATGAGGGTTTTGATGATGAAAACTAAAAAATAAGCTAAGTAAAACAAGAAAAATAATAAAGAGATCTCCTTGGCCTTCCAAGATCTCGGGCTTGAGATTTTATGGCAGGCGAGGATTTCCCGGGGTTCATTTCCTCGCGTTGGGAATGGGATGACCTATAGTCACCTCCCTAAAGCCAGGATCTTCATTTGGCTATAAAGGCTAACCCCGAAATATTTATCCTTTTGAAAAATGAAAAATCTCTTGACCATCGGTGGTCACTTAGACAGTGAAGAATAAGTCTCCTGGACTCCCCTGTCAATGGGTCATAGAGGGTAACTAATGAATCTCGATTAGATCTAGCAATAACATCCTTTGAACCACAAGCTTACGAATAATATCCATTCAAGGGGATTCGAAGGGATAAAAACCTATAGTTAGAAAGGGAACACAAAATTGACAATGAGTACCTACGTGAAGAACAAAGACATCCATTAGCCTTAAATGCTTGGCGACACCAGCTTAAGGAAAGCGGGTTTTAACCGCTCATCCTCGGGTTGTCATCCTCGAATGTTTAAGCTATGAAAATAGAAAATAAAATGAAAGAAAAGGGAACTGATGAAAAGCTGGGAGAGGTGAAAGCTTCTCCCTAAAAATTATTCTTTGAAGTGATTGATCGATTCAGAGCAGGTGAGCTTATATCTTTGCTGGGAGCAAGGAGAAGTACAAAAATCAATAAAGGTGGTTAACTGTTACAAGGACCAAATGGGAAGAAATCAAAAGAGGAACAAAAAGGCACAAATTCAATGGGCAGCAGGAATTCAACAGGGCAGGATGAACAGTGGCTGAATTGTGAACAGTGCTGTAGGATGAACAGTGCGCGTAGGAAGCATTCCTGCAGTGCTCCATTTTTCTTCACTTTTTGCTCTTCTTTCCTTCTGGGATCTGATCTGCAACAATGAGTTCAACTCGGGTTCTTCATGTTTGAATTGACTCGATAATTTTGGCCTGATTATCTTGCAAAAACTACAAAATTAGCTACAAAATGCGATCGGTAGAATAACAGGGACCTTAATGTGCAAATTGGGTTAATTACGCTAATTAGTACACAAAAGCTTTCGAACCTATAATAAATAGAGTTCAATAGCACTTTTGGGCCTTGTCTGGTATGCCCGTACCCAGTGCCAGCCTTGGTGAAATACCGATGATTGGAAGGCGGAAGACATGAAGTTTTTCTTTGCAAAAATTCACTAATATTATTGGGAAGAACCCTTCTTGTACAAATATTGTGCTGATCAGATAATTAGAAAATGTGTGCCTGAAGCAGAACAGTTAGGGATACTCAACCATTGCCATGAGAATGCATGTGGAGGCCATTTTGCCTTCTAGAAAACTGCCAGGAAGGTACTACAGTCTGGATTTTATTGGCCTTCCCTTTTCAAGGATGCTCATACCATGTGCAGAGAATGCGACAAATGCCAAAGATTGGGGAAAATCTCTCGTCGTCACATGATGCCTTTGAACCCGATTTTGGTAGTTGACCTATTCGACGTTTGGGGCATCGATTTCATGGGACCATTCCCTTCCTCCTTCAGATACATCTACATTTTGGTGGGAGTTGACTATGTATCAGAATGGGTTGAAGTAGTGCCAACGCGAAGCGACGAGGAGCCGCGAGGTGTATTGAAATTCCTAAAGGAGAACATCTTCCCTCGATTTGCAGGGTCCCCGGCCATGTCCGGTGATAGGGACTGCATTTTGCAACAAACCTTTTGAGAACAGCTAACTTCGGTATGGTGTCAAGCATAAAGTGGTCACCCCATACCATCCTTAGACCAGTGGTCAGGTTGAGTTAGCCAACAGGGAAATCAAGAACATACTAATGAAAGTGGTGAACTCTAACCGAAAGGATTGGTCTCTCAAGCTACTAGACTCCTTATGGGCATACAGAACAACATACAAAACCATCCTTTCCATGTCCCCTTATCACCTAGTTTATGTCAAGGCATGTCATCTGCCTGTGGAAATTGAGTACAAGGCATGGTGAGCAGTGAAGAAGCTAAACCTGGATATGGGCAGAGCTAGCCTTAAAAGACTCCTTGATATCAATGAGCTGGAAGAGCTAAGGAATGATGCCTACTTCAACTACAAATTCTGTGAAGATAGGATTAAAGAAGTTGCATGATCAACTGATAGCTCGTAAAATTTCAAAAAAGGAGACCAAGTCTTTAGCTACGACTCAAAGCTTCACCTTTTCCAAGCAAGCTCAAGTCAAGATGGACTGGGCCATTCACCATCCGAAGTCATCCCAATGGATCGATGGGTGATCAACTCGAAGACAATAGGGTGTTCGAGGTCAATGAGCAAGAAATTTAAAAATACTATGTAGCACAATATAGGATGATGTGTGCCCACGGTAGGTGTACTGAAATCAACCCAATATTTGTAACCCTAAATTCCCTCTTGCCGTGGCGGGCTGCGGTATAGTGGTTTTAGGGTTGAACTCAGGGATGGGTTTTCTTTGCGCAAAATGATTTACAATTGATGTAAGATGGTGATTTCACTTTGGATTTGGGGTTTTTGTAAAAATAGTGTGATTGGTGGTTTGAAAACTACAAACAAAATGAAATAGAATGTAAAAAGAACTCCTTGAAGTCTTGGGCCACTTGGCTTGAGGTTCTAGGGCGACTGGCAAGTCCTCGGGTCCTTTTCCTCGCGTTGGGGAGGATGACCTATAGTCATTTCGAACGAGATCTTCATTCAGCTATAGAAGAATTGAACCCGAAAATTTTCTCTTGAATCCCCGGCATTTATTGATCATTCATGTCTCAAGCAATAACTAATTCTTTGACCTAACTGCGAGAGCAAATAAATGGCAACTAAGTAAGCCTCGATGGATCTAGCAATAAGCATCCTTTGAACCCTTAAAACTTATCGACAGCGTCGGGGAATACGTGAAGATTTAAACCTTGTAGAAATAGAGACATAAATGATAATAACCGCATGCGTTGAAAACAGAGAAGACGGTAGTTTACCTCAAAACCTTGGCCCAGTGGCCTTCCTCTTCAAGGATGAGGGGATTTAACCAAGCATGCCTTGAGTTGTCATCCTCAAGGAGTGTTTGGCTGGTGAGAAAGTGAGAGAAAGGGAGAGAGATGAGAAAATAAGAAGAGGGGAGGAAATTTGGCTTTGGCATAATTTATTGCATAAAGTGATTGATTTTATCTGAGCTTAGTAGGAGCATATAGCTGAGTCAAGGGAAATTACAAAAAGGTCTGAACTACCAACAATACAGAAGGGGTAGTTTAGGAAAAAGTCACAAAAATTCGAAAATGGAAGTAAAAATGGAGCGAAGCGGGTTAAATTGCGATACTGCTGAAATTCTGTGATGGAGCCATTTTCTTAGGTTGTCGCTCTGTTTTTAAACTTTAGTCGTGAGCTTAGTTCGGCTTGGATTTGACTCAAAATTTTGGCATGATTAACACGAAACTATAAAAATAGCCATGAAAATACGATCGGTTGTCCTTAGAGACCTTAATGTGCAATTGGGTTAATTACCTTTTTGGTATAGTGTTCGAAACACGCAATAAACGAGAATTTGAAAATGGCCTTTTTGAGCACTAATCACTGACCTACACATTTCTAGTCCCTCTAGTCCCTTAGTCGTAAGAGAAAGCGACGTCAAAAACAAAATCAAAGTTATGTTCAAAAATGGCAAAGTTATGTTCACAAAATGGCGTTTGAAGGTTGTGAATGAGTAATGCACATCCTTCAAAATGAATCACGAATCCACTTATGATAAGCATCTTGGGAGAATGAATGCCATCTGAAATCAAGTTTCGGAAGAGTATCAACTCAAGGTGACTGAACCTTCCACAAAATCTAGTGTTTTATATGATGGAGTTTTAACAATAAGCTACTAAGCGCCTCTCCTGACGAGCTACGCAGAGGCCTAAGAACAACGACCCGACTAAACAAATTTGGCTCCACTATTATTTCATACTTTTTTTTTGTGTTTTAGGGTGCAATGCCGAATCGACCTCACCAGAGTCCATGTAACGGGGATTCACCGATGACTCCCAACCAATTAAGGCTTATGGCATAAAGTCATAAGGATCTTTCAACCACTAAGTCTTCAGGTTTTACCCTGAACTCCGAATGATTTAGAAACTCCAGCACCTACAACTCGCTAAACCTCACCTTCCACTCCATGTATGAGTAATTAAGCCTGGGCGGGCTCCCAAACTGGGCTAGTTGCAAATGTGTTTTGAAGACTTTATTACAAACCTCTGACTGCGGTTGTTTCTACGTGAAGCGCCATGGCTTCCTTTTCTTTTTCTTTTTTCTTTTTCTTTAGAAGACTTCATTGGCCTCTTCTTAAACCTCAACTCACATGTGGTCAACAAAACTAGGGTAGGTTTTGCGAAGTAAGGGGGGCTAGGCAGTTTCTTAGCTTATTGAAGAAAACTAATATGTATTGTGTGTGGTTAGCTAAAAGTGGAAGAAGAAGGTAAAAAACCATGAGACTTCAACTGATCATCGACTTAATCATGCATGGAACTAATCTAACATCAATAGCATTGAGCAGTGTTTCAAATTTTGACTTTGGAGGAAAGGCAAAACCATAAAAAAAAAAATTTGGTGCAAAAATGGGCACAATTTTTAAGCTGAGTAATTAAGCTGTATGGTATGTATAAGAATATGTATCACTATGTTTTCAGCTTTTACAAAAACAACAACAACTTCTCAAAATGAAACAAATAGCAAGCCACTAAACAAACAAAATGGGCTTTGCTTAAAAGGACAGCTAAATAAAAAGTATAAAAGTCACTTCCTTCGCTCACTCTCCCCTCCCCCCCCCAACCAAATATCACATTGTCCGTAATGGGGCTCGTATTGGAAAGTTAGAGAAGGAAGGTTACCCTCACGCGTGGAAGGTCATCCCCATCCCGGGCAGGCCGAGGTGTCAAGCAGGGAGTGGTCACGATCGTCGCTATCGCAAGACATCCGCAGAGTCTCAAGTGGGCTAGTCAAGGTAGCTACTGAACTATAGTAAGATGAACTCGAAGAGGCCCGGGCGCACCGATGTAGAAACCTGGGGCAGCCCAAGTGACTTTGAATCGCACCCAGGATAGCCTTCGATTCGTGCTAGCGGCCTCTGCACGTCATCCCCCGCCTGTACGTGGCGAGCAGCCGCAAAGGATGCTAAAGACTCCGTGATCCATGATGGCCAAAGCCCCGAGTAGAAATACGGATATGTCAGAGGTGACGTCGGGTGCTCTACCCAAAGAACATCCGCAGGAGCCGTAGTACCGCAATGAAGGCCTGGAGGTGTAGAGGAAGAAGGGGTTGTGGGTAATGGAGTAGTGGTAGCCAGAGCCGGAACCAGAACCGAGGATGCTGGAACCTGATGCTCCTCAACATGCTCTGTTGGAGGCAGCTGCTTCTCTGCAGGATGGTCAACTGCTGGCTAGTCCTCGATTGGCTCTGAATGTGAGAGGTCAAAAGCGTGGGGCCTAGTGCGCCACTGGTTAACTGTAAGGATAGCCTCGCGATCACAAAGGCACTCTAACCTAGGCTCAGCAGGGAATCCTATGTGCTCTAATACCTAGCATAGAAGTCTCGGAAATAGGAGGGGAGTGGACTCAGCTCAGGTCAGACTCTTGCGATGGACCTTGTCATCAAAGTGGAACAAGGATGTCATGATAAGGTCGACCGAGATGAACCGTAACCTCCTCAACATTTGGGAAGAGCCTCGAGAACGGCTCCTTCCTTTCAGACGGTGTTGAGCGGAAAAGACTAGACCGCAGGATATGGTCTATGAGGAGCATGCTCGAGTGGTGCCGCCTTCGAAAAAAATACCACCTAAAGTATCCCGATAGAAACGGTCCATCTCCCCGGGTCGGTGGATGGTGCCACCGCCTATAATATGCGCCGAAGTTGGCGAACCACCGGCAGATTGAACGTGAAGGTTATACCCGGTCCGGAAAGATCCTAGTCGCCACCAGCGCTGGAAATGAATGGTCGATCATCGTCTCGCCTGGAGGTCATCATGTGGTAGAACTCGATGACCACTCGAGGGTAGAAAAACCGACGAGGTGTCATAAATGGCTCCAAGGAGTAGCATTGCACTAGTCGCATCGAGTCTCTGAACTCTGGATCTTCGGCGAAGGCCTGAAGATCATAAATCTCGCTGTGAAAATCCTTCTCACTGCAATCAGCATTCCCTGGAATAGGGCTGTAGTGGAAGTAGGGATGCCTGATGATCGATGCAGGGGATAGATCCGGAGGGAGATCTCCAACAAGTCCCCAGTGAGGTGGTGACCCGGGGCCTGGGGGGCTGAACTGAGGACTCCTTCAGCCGAGGTTCGGCCCTCTCGGGATCGCGGGCCCCTCCCGGGATGTGCCCAGACGTGGCGAGAGGAGGAAAGGGGCCAACCCGGGTATGGTACCTCCTCGGGGGAGGGGCAGCCACAGCAGAAGTAGGACCCATGGCAGGGATGCCCTGAGCTGCGGCAGCAGCAGCGGCGGCGGCTACAAGAGCAGGCACGGCGACGACAGCAAGGGCTGGGGAAGCATCGGCATGGGGAATGTGGCCGGTTGAGCCGCCGACAGTGGGAGGAGAAGATCGACCAGACTGGGCCGGGCCAGGTCCCTCCACGCGCCTTCACGAAGGCCGGGGTTGGAGAGGGAGAAGAGATGGAGATGATTTGACAGGGAGGTTTCGTAAGGATTTGGAATCAGCTGTGTGGGGTTAAATAGATGGTTAAGGGCAAATTAAGAGTTAAGCCCACCATCCATAAATATAGGTGGTTAGTGGTTGGGCTCAAAAACTGAAAAATTAATGGAGCACAGAAACGAAAGGTTGCAGTTGAAAGGGTGAAGAAGATGACAGGCAGCGAAATTTTGCAAACCCGAAATTCTACACCGCTTCAAAACCCCCCCGCCTACTAAGCAACACCTCGCAAAATAGAGAACCAAAATTATGAGAAAACACAGCTATAAATGAGAAAAATTGCAAAGGAAAACAAACTAAAAACAAAGAAATTAAGAAAATCACAACTAAAACTTGAAATAAAGCACACAAAGTTCCAGCAAAATTTTTAGTGACTTCTGAGATACTACAAAAACCACTCCCATTGGGGGGTCAAGGAGGGGAATCTTCTCCTTGTCTGCTGAGTGTTGGGCTGCATAGGGTTTCGCCTTTGCACATTGACCTTGAACACCCTATTGTCTTTGAGTCGAGCAGTTCATCGATCCATCGATGTACTCTCGATGGTGAATGGCCCACCATCTCGACTCTAAGCTTTTGCCCGGAAAAGGTGAAGCTTTGAGTCAAAGAAGTACGTGGTCTTTTTGCTTGAAATTCTTACGAGCTATCACCGATCATGCCACTTATTTAACTTATCTTTCGTACTCCTGTAGTCAAGTAGTATCATTCCTTAGCTCTTCCAAATTCATCATATCACAGCCTTTTAAGGCCGCCTCCGCCTACGCCCGTGCTTAGCTTCTTCACTGCCCACCATGCCTTGTACTCAATTTCCACAAGAAGATGACATGCCTTGCTATAAACTAAGCGATAAGTGGACATGCCAAGGATGGTTTCTAGGAGGTTGTTCCAGATGCCCATGAGGAGTCCAAATGTTTTAAGAGACCAACCTTTCGGCCAGTTCACCACTTGCATCAATATGGTCTTGATTTCCCTGTTGGCTAACTCAACCTGACCACTGGTCTAAGGATGGTATGGGGTACTCAACCTAACCACTGGTCTTAGTTGGAAGGTTCTCAAAAGGCTTGTCGCAGAAATGCGAGCCTCCATCACTGATTATGGCTTTGGGGACCCCAAATCTAGAGAAGATGTTCTCCTTTAGGAATTTCAATACCACCCTGTGGTCTGCTACTCTACAAGGCACTGCTTCAACCCATTTTGACACATAGTCAACTCCCACCAAAATGTAGATGTATCTAAAGGAGGAAGGGAATGGTCCCATGAAATCGATGCCCCAAACATCGAATAGGTCAACTACCAAAATCGAGATCAAAGGCACCATGTGACGATGAGAGATTTTCCCCTATCTTTGGCATTTGTTGCATTCTCTCGCATTACGGTATGAGATCTCGAAAAGGGAAGGTCACAAATTTAGATCAGAGACTCTCCCGCGCTTTTCTAGAAGAAATGGCCCCATGCATTCTCATGGCAAAGAATATTAAGTATCCCCAATTGTCTCCGCTTCCTCAGCACATTTTCAATTATCCGATCAGCACAAATGGATGTGGTACAAGAAGGTTCTTCCCACACAGATAATTCTTGCAAAGGCAACTCCCCATCCCACTTTAATCGGCACTTCACTTATTCCCAAGTAATTGGCAATGTGGGCATACCAGGGTGTGTTTTCAACTAGGAGCAAGGGATTCCTCAGGAAACTCATCATTAATTGGGGGGTTGTGAGTGTTGTGTTCTATGGTTAGTCTCGAGAGATGATCTACAACAACATTCTCAACACCCTTTTTGTCCTTGATTTGCAGGTTGAACTCTTACAGAAGGAGAACCCATCTAATAAGCCTAGCCTTAGCATTCTGTTTGGTGAGCAGGTACTTCAAAGTTGAATGATATGTGAATATGATTATGTCTGACCCAACCAAATAAGCTCTGAATCATTCCAAAACATGTAATTCACCGGCAAGAACTCCTTCTCTATGGTGTTGTAATTTCTCCCGGGCCTCTGCTCAATGTCTTGTTTATGTAATTGGCCATAGGGGTTTTCTCTCTCTTCTTCCCTCTCGCCCAAGAACTCCGCCCCTCATTATCGGCAGGCAAAGGGTCAAATAAGATTTGAGCTCCTCAAAGTTCTCCTCTAGCTAAAGATTGGCCCCATATAAATTTGGCATCTTTCTCTAATACCTTATGTAGTAGGCTTGAAATTTTTTGAGAAGTCCATATGAACCTCCTGTAGTGCTTTCTATATGCCCAAGAATCGCCTCGCCTTCACATTTGTAGGGAGACACAATCATCTCAATGTTTTCATTAACTTCAATTCCTCATTTGAAATAATACGCCCCAAGATTTTATCTCTCGCTGAATTATAAAAATGGCATTTTTCCAAGCCCGCACTAAGTTCTTCTATGCACCTATGCAAAACAGTTTCTAAGTTAATCAGGCATTCTTCAAAGCTCCCTCCATAGACTGTAATATCATCCATGTAAACCTCCATAATGCGCTCCACCAAATCGCTAAAGATACTAAGCATGCAGCGTTGGAATGTGGCAAGGGCATTACACAGGCCAAAAGGCATCCTCCTGTAAGCATATGTGCCAAATGGGTAGGTGAAGGTGGTTTTGTCTTGGTCTCCTGCAACAATTTCAATTTGAAAATAGCCTGAATAACCATCCAGGAAGCATTAGAAGGGGTGGTCGGAAATTCTTTTGAGAAGCTAGTCCATGAAGGGCAGAGAGAAGTGATCCTTTCTTATCACCTCATTTAATCTTCTATAATCAATACATACCCTCCAACCTGTAGTAAGGCGAGTGGGCATTTCCTCTCCCTTTTCATTACACATAGTAGTTACCCCTGATTTCTTAGGGCATCGCTCGGGCTGGACCTCACCCAAGTGTTGGCCTGATATGGGGTAAATAATAATTAACTTAGAGCAACTTTAGACGTCTAATTGAACCATCAAGAGATATGAGGATTTAGTCTCCTCTGTGGCTGCCTTACTGATTTTGCTTCCTCCTCCAAGTATATGTGATGGGTGCAAACTGCTGGGCTAATACCCTTTAGATTAGTGATTTTCCACCCAATAGCCTGCTTGTTTTTCCTAAGGATGCCAAGAAGGCTATCTTCCCGTGAAGCACTGAGCAAGGAGGATATGACCACTGACACCGCCTCCGTTTCTTCTTAAGTAGGCTGTATTTAAATTCCACAGAGGTGGTTTTAAGGTCCAGACAGGGTTCATCGTTCCTTCTCAACTAAAGAGAAAGGCAAAATTTCTATTTTTTTCTCCAAAGGCCCCGTTAAAATATTCAAGTTTCTGGGCTTCCTACTCGTCAGACAATCAACTAGTTCTTTCACCAACACATCCTGATACTACCGCTTAGACAAATTTTATTCTTTTCCGTGATTGTTTCACCTGCGCACTCTTGGGAGCATCTTTCATAGGTTGTATGTGCCTTTACTTATGGAAGATGTCAGTTCTAAGGTCATGTTTCCGATCGTGAGCTTCGTATATCCTATTTAAAATTGATAATAACATTAGAAGTGGCCAAGAATGGTCTCCCTAGGATGATGGGTACATAGTTAGCCCCTACCGCAGCTGGTTATGTATCAAGTACAACAAAATCTATTGGATAGTAGAATTTGTCCACTTGTATTAGAACATCTTCCACTATCCCCTTTGGTATCTTTATGGATCTATCTGCAAGAGACAATGTGATGGAAGTGGGCTTTAATTCTCCCAACCCGAGCTGCTTATACATCGAATAATGGAGCAGGTTTACAATGGCACCTAGGTCCAGCAGTGCTTTTTCTACGCAAGTGCCTCCAATATTAACCGAGATGGTGACAACCCGATTCAGACTTCACTGGAATTCTGCAATTTGGATGATAGCACTGGATTTGTTCAAAATGTGAAGGTCTTCTTCTTGTCAACATTTAGCCCTCTCTTCACTGTGCACAAGTCCTTCAAAAATTTTGCATAAGTGGGGACTTGTTTAATCATATCATGTGGACGCCGACTTTCACTGCTCTTAGCACTTCTAGTATTTCGGGCCGTTAACTACTTTTCTTAGCTTTCTCTGTCATAAAATGGTGAGGGTGTGCTATTTTTCGCCGCATGTTCTTAGTCACTAATTCTCATCCGTTCAAATTCCTCTTAACCTCCCGACCTTCTTCCTCGTTGGTTCGGTACTGGTTGTTTAAGCTCTTTACCACTTCTCAATGTGATAATCGCTTTAACTTCATCCATCCTGGGATTTGGCTCACTAGAAGAGCTCACTTCATGCACTCCCCTAGGATTGGGTAGTGTCTGAGATGGAAATTTCCCCTTTCGTGACTCAAGTTTCCTCGGGTTGGTTAACCTCGAGATCAATACTATAAAGTTATCATACTGGGAGATCCCGCCATGTGTTATGTGACACCTCGAAATATACCCTAGCGCCGGACTTATTTAGGTACATTAAAAACTAAATAGGAAATTTAGGGAACAAAACGAGACCCGAATTAATAATAGAGCCAAGGGTAAATATGTAATTTACCACTCGAGGATATGAGAGGTGAAGAACCATAAGATTATATGTAATTATGGGATTTGAGAAAAGATAAGGGGCAAAATTAGAATATGTCATAAGTTGCCTTGCAAAAAGAAAGAAGTCTAAGGACCTAAATGCAATTATGAAAACTTAAAGCAAAAATGGATTTTTACTTGGCCAAACATGGCCTTAGCAAAACATGGGATTTAAGGCAAATTGGTCTCTCATTTTTGAGAGACCAAACCGTAGAGAGAGAGAGAGGAGAGGAAAAGAGAGAAGAAGAGGAAGAGGAAGAAGAGAAGAAGAGAAGAAGAGGAGAAGCCAAGATCAAGCAAAAAGGTATGGAAACTCACCTTGATTATGAATTCTATGAGATTTTGGCATGGATCTTTGGGTTTGTATGATGATTATCTTGCTCAAACCTAGGGTTTTGCTAGGGTTTCATCTTAACCCAAAATTTTGGAAAGTAAGGTGGGTAAAATCCCATATGGCACAAGATGGTTATGGAATCCTTCCTTTGAGGATGGATTCATGGTTAATTGTGGGGTAATGAGTTAGGGTTTAGAGTAAACCCTAATTAATATTCATGTTTTTGCTCGAGGATGGGTCATAACTCCATATTAGAAGCTGGTTTTGAAGAAATTCATGAAAGAATTTTGAAGAAACATATGAAATTGAAAGATGAATTGAATAGAAAGAGATTATAGCAGAATAAGTGTTTTTGATGTGTGTTTGAAGAGTAGAGTTGATTGGGTATCAAAATATGGAAATATGGAACAAAAATACACATTTTGGGCACTTTCAGGTCACTTGTACCGGTACACTTTGAACTTGTACCGGTATACATTGTGTTCTGGTCATTTTTGGCCAACATGTACCGGTACAGGTCAGACATGTACCGGTACACCGGCTCGCTTCCCACTTCGACCGCCGTGATTGCCATAACTTGCTCCTAATTCTATCCGATTTGAGTGATTAAGGGCTACGTAAAATAGACTTCAAGGAGAACAAAACTTAAAGAATAGGTATTGGCCCCAATCCTAAGGGCCTAAAATTCACTAAAGTGGGGCCATGTGCAAGCCAAATTTGGTTCTAGCTTTGAACATAGAGTAGTCCGGTTGTTCTGACGTGAACTTGAGTTTCTAAAGGTTCCACTGTGGATTTCAGCTGGAATAGAACCCTTAGCACCTTATCTTTAAAATAATGCAATGACCTAGAGTCAAAACATGAAGTTAGATCCCAGAAAAATTAGTAATAATTTAACTGTTCTTAGTGTAATCCGTAAACCGACTCAGTTTGGCATGAAAATGCCATAACTTTAGTTTGATGATCCGATTGGATTAATTCCACTTCCTAAGTAAAGTAGATACATAGAGGAATAAGAATATATGAATGAGGTGTGATTCCACACATCATAATTTCACAAGAATATGAAGTGCCATATGTAACAGCATGAAACAAGGAAAATGTAGAAAATGAAAATGTAAAGATGTGTTCATGAAAATATGAAAATGATTATGGAAAATGAAATGAAAAACGACTGGAAACATGATCATGAACATGCAGGCAGCATATGTCATGAACATATAATGTGGTTATGATATATTATTATTATCACATATAACCGTAAAATGATAACAAACAAAACAGTATAATGAATGAGCATATGAATGAGTACACATGAATGAGTATAGAAATGAGCATAATGGAGTGAATACATGAATGATATACATGTTAACATAATGGAATGAGTATATAAACGAATATACGTAAATGAGTATAGGAAATGTGTACATAGATTGAGTATATCTTTGAAAAGATAATACGAAAGTGATATTGGAATTGAAATGTGATTAAGGATCTACAGAATTAATTGTGAAATATATATATACATATATATTGATTTGAATGATTGTTATTTGAAATGTTTGTCATACATAAATGATATGAAGACAAAATGCGATTGTGATCGGTTATGAATGCTAATTGTAAAATATATATATATATATATAAGTATATATATATATTGATTTGAATGATTGTTATTCCCAATGTTCAGCTACATGATGTACGTGTGCATGTATTCAACGATGTTTAAATTACTACATAAAAGTAAATTGATTTGAAATGTATCATTGAATGACCGACATGACTCGATTCACCAACCGAATTCGCTGCGAAGGCAACCGTATTTGTCTAGTCATAAATCACATTGCTAATGAATGACAAATGCGGCGGATTCCCCCAAGTGAACTGGTCAGAATGCCTAATTTCCTATAGCCATATGTGAGACGATAATAATTGAATGCGAAATCACATTGCTAATGGTATCGACAAAGCTGTAGCAGATTCTCGTATGAACTGGCCGTGAATGTCGACTTCTATAGCCATATGACGCATAATAATTGAATGCGAAATCACATCGCTATCGCACGACAAACAGGTGTGATTCCAAGTGAACTGCTGCGAATGCTCGACCTCTATAGCCATATGTGAGACGGTATTAATTGAGTGTGAAATCACATTGCTATCGAATGACAAACAGGGCAGGATTCCCTAAGTGAATCGTCGTGGAATGTCGCCACTTCTATAGCCTATATGTGAAATCACAAACCTATAGTTTAAAATGACATTAAAATTGTATTGTTTAAGTATCTTTTACATTACACCTGACATAGTAAAAGGCATCATTTTGTAAATGCATTTTGTTGAATGTAAATGTTAAGGGTCTTTTTGAAATTATAGTGTTTATGGGATTGCCCAAAGGAAGTGCTGCAATTAAAAAGTCTAAATGGAAAGAAATATAAACAAATGTTTTGGAAAGATAATTGAAATGCCTGAGTAACCTGCCCACTGGATCCGCCAACCGGTCAAGCTCTGGATTCTGGTCAGCGACATCTTTGAAAAGAAAAAATTTAATAAGACGAAATAAATGTTTTGATTGAAACCGTCTGAGTAAACCTGCCCACTGATCCGCCAACCCGGTCAAGTAGGGATTCGGTCACTACACTTTGAAATGAAAATTAATAAAACGAAAACTAAAAGGATTTAACGGCATCCCGTATCACGAAACGTAATTTTAAAGGAGTTGATTAGTGGCTTCGGGCCGTGATAATGATAAGAGTCTAATATGAATTGGTATTAACCGATCAGACCTAATACGTATTTAATATGACTTGATATGTTTCGATTTAATTACTGTATAAGTATGAGTTTGTTTTGAATATGATCTAATATGACATACATGTAGAAGATATGAATTGAAAACTTGTAAAAGACATGATACATGGAAGTAATACGAATAAGATAATGATATGGAATCTGAAAAAGGCAAAATCTACATGTATAAAATGAGATGAGTTAGAAGTCACATAAGAATAGACTTCGATATATGCATAAGTAAAAGTAAAAAGATAGTGATGGCGATTATTGTTGTTGGTCGTTATCAAGCCTATATGTTCCCACTAAGCCAGAAGCTTCTAGCACTCGTGTTCAACTGCGGTAGGTACTAGAAGAGGAAATAAAGAGGACAGACATTCCACACCGCCACTGGGGCCATCTCAGAGATAGGTGCTCACCAAAGACTGCTCCGCGATCTCGATGTTTATTTTAGATATGAATTTGTATAAGTAAATGGACTAGTATATGTGTATAACTTTAATGATGCCACCACTCCCAGTTCATTAGTAAATGTAAATGATTGTTGGTTATGAAAAATATTGTTCGGAAAAAAAAAAAAAAAAAAACAACAGTAAGAAGTCCCAAGATAAGGGAGCCAAGACCTCGAAACCGGTTCGATTCTAATCGGCCTGACCGAGAATCGGGTTGTGACAGGTTATCCATCTTTTTGTTTAGTGTGCTTTCAACTGTGTCGATTCTCTTATTAGCCTGGGAATTCACTGCCTTCTGTTCCTCCACAAAATTGCCTACCACTTTGCTCAAATTCATGATAGCTTGTTCAACTGGGGATGAGGAAGGTGGTGGTTGTGGTTGAGATGAGGGGCCACACTGTTGCTGCACAACAGGGGGCACATATGGTGGAGGTTTTGGCTTCCAAGAGAGGTTAGGATGGCTCCTCCAATTAGTATATAGGTATATCCACGGGCATCGGGTCGGTGGCTTGTAATCGACTCCACAACATTGGCATGCTCAGCCATCATATCCCTTACTGAAGGCATGGTTAGGCAATGCTCTCTTTGGTGCTCATTGGATTGGTAAGTGAAACAAGGATTGTTAGGCATAGAGATGCCTTAGTCACTACTCGCACCTCATGGTGATTTCTCATTTCAAGCTCCTCCAACCTTCTAGTCAAGGTGGATAGCTTTGCCTTCATCTCCATGTCCTCTGCGGATTATACATGCCTCCCTTAAATCGATGCGTGTCCCCATCCTCTCGCCTCTGAGTCGGGTTCATCCTATGCTTTGGATGTCCCAAATACCACATAGTTTAAGAAGTCCATACGGCTTCCTCTAGATGTTTATCTCGCGAAGTCCCTCCACACATAGATTCCAAAACTCGCATCATAGCAGGGACATTCACATGGTTGATTAACCAAAGATCCAAGCATCAAAGCCATGGTGAGGGCAGCACTCCATGATCTTCTTGGTACCTTCCCAAGACCGGTAGAATAGCTCATTTTTTGTACGTGGAAGGTGTAAATTTCCCTCTTCTGACTATCGGGTTTCACAGGCAAAAGAATTTCTTCAAAAATTCTGCTTGCATATCTCCCCAATTCCTTATAGTTCTCGACCTTAGAGAGTTGAGCCAAATCTTGGCCTTGTCTTTCAAGGTTAAGGGGAAGGCTTTCAATTTCAACAATTCCATATCAGTTACACCCTCCTTGAAAGTCATGCAAACTTCCTCAAACTCCCGGATGTGCGTGTATGGATTTTCATTTTCCATACCATGGAAAGTTGGGAGCAAGGGCACCAGATAAGGCCTAACATTCACATCCTCAATAGGAGGTACGATACATGAGGGTGCACTCCATCCTCGTGGGTGTATATATCCTCATCACTCGTATGACTGGTTCCTTCAACCCCCGTTGGCCTGCTGATTCCTGCGGAGGGTCCATCCTGCAGGTTCAGCTCACTTCACAACCTTGTTCAAGTGGAGCACTGACCCTTTCCAATCCGCCCATGTTCTATCCCACGGTGCACAAGCTGCTAGGCAAGCAACAATGCATGCACAAACAACAAGAACAGTGGCTTCCAAAAGGTTAAGGTTCACCGGCTACTAGTATAGAAATTAATTTTACCGCCAGCTGGAGTCAAGCAGGGAATTAAAAATAAAGACAAAAAGGAATTAGAATTCACCAACACTTTTGATGAGGATCACAAGAACAGTTTCTCACTTGCTTTAAGGCATCATCCCCTAAGAACGGCTACCAATTGGATTCGCAGGCCATAGTAGGTGTACCCTACTGAATCAACAATATTTGCAACCTAATTCATCACAGAAAGCAGAGCTACCGCAAAGATAAAGGGGTTTTGTGTGGTCGAACCGGGTGGATGGGTTTTCTTTCCGCAAAATGATTTACAGTTGATGTAAGATGGTAATTTCACTTTGGATTTGGGGTTTTAAACAAGCAGGATTGGTGGTTTGAAAACTACAAACAAAATGAAATAGAATGTAAAAAGAACTCCTTGAAGTCTCGGGCCACTGGGCTTGAGGTTCTAAGGCAACTAGGAAGTCCTCGGGTCCTTTTCCTCAAGTTGGGGAGGATGACCTATAGTCATTTCTCGAACGGGATCTTCGTTTAGCTATGAAAACTGAACCCAAAAAGTTTTTCTCTTGAGATACAACGCTTATCGATCATTCATGTCTCGTTAGCAAATAACTAATTTTTCGACCTAACTCGTAGGCAAATAAATTGCAACTAAGTGAGCCTTAGTGGATCTAGCAATAAGTATCCACTGAGCCCTTAAAGCTTGCCAAGTACTGGCCAATCAGGGTACATCAAAAGGATTTAAACCTTATGTGAGAAATAGAGACACAAATGATAATAATCAGATGTCAAAAACAAATATGACAACAATTTTACTCCAAAACCCGCCTGGCCTCCCTCTTCAAGGATGAGGGGATTTAGCCAAGCATGCCTTGAGTTGTCATCCTCAAGGAGTGTTTGGTTGGTGAGAAAGCTAGAGAAAGGGAGAGAAAATGAGAGAAAATAAGAGAAACGAAAGCCGAAAAGCTGCGACCAATTTTATCGCATAAAGCGATTGATTGTGACAGACCTCGACCGGGGTTTATATAGCTCAGAGTCAAGGGAAATTACAAAAAGGTCTGAACTACCAACAATACAGAAGGGGTAGTTTAGGAAAAAGTCACAAAAAGGGTCAAAATGGAAGTAGCATCAGAGGCGTGAGCAGGTCGCACTTTCTGAATCCCCGCAAATTTCGCAGCGCCATTTTTCCTTCGCCTTATGGCTCCAATTTCCTTCCGACTTCAGTCGTGAGCTTCGAGTTCAGCTTGGATTCTTCGTGCTGGATTGACTCAAAAATTTGGCCTGATTAACTTGTAAAAACTACAAAAATAGCCACAAAATACGATCAGTAGTATCGTCAATCTTTAATGTGCCACCTGGATTAATTATACCATTAGTACAAAAGTGCCTTCAAAACCTCGTAATAAATTGTGGCTCAAAATAGCGCTGAGCACTAATCAATAGACAAGTATAGAGTGACTTCGCAGCATCCTAAGTCACTAAAATTTTCGTTGGAACTTTGTGTGCTTTACTTTAAGTTTTAGTTGTGATTTTCTTAATTTCTTTGTTTTTAGTTTTGTTTTCCTTTGAAATTTTGCTCATTTATAGCTATGTTTTCTCATAATTTTTGGTTCTCTATTTTGCAGGCGTCGCAAGAGGCGTGGAGTTCAAGCTTCAGGTGAAATTCTGTGTTTATGAATTTTCAACCTCGTGAAATTTCGCAGTTGCGAATTTGGCCTGTGCTCACCGCTCATCCCCCATTGCCCTTTCACTTCCCTGTAACCTTTCGTTTTCTACGCCCCATTAATTTTTCTAGATTTTCTAAGCCACAACCACTAACCACCTATATTTATGGATATTAATTGGGCTTAACTCTTCAGCTGCCCTTAACCATCTATTTAAACCACCCCCCTCTCTCATTTTCATTCCAAATCACTTCTGAAACCTCTCCTCCTCCCCTCCTCTCCATCTCTTCTCCTTCTCCAACCCAGCCATGGTAAAGAAACACGGAGGACACAACTTCCGACCCAGAGTGTTGCAATCTTCTCCTCCCCCTTCCAGTAGCTCCAACCCCTCGAAGCCCCTATCTCTACCGTCGCCGCCTCCCGCAGCCATCGGCACGTCGCTGCTGCCCCGTACCTCGTTGTCGCCGTCAGCATCCCGCCATGGGTCCCGTCTACTATCTGTTCCTGTTCCAAGGAGGTACCATACCCTGCTGGCCCCATTCTTCCCTCTCCACCAAGATCCTAGGCATCCCCAGGCCTTCGTTTGCTCAAGAGGGCCCCACCCTCCGCCTTGAGAGTCCTCCATTTTGCACCCCAAAGCCCCGCTGCCACTCACTCAGACTCCCGCTCGGAGATCCCTCCAGACTTGCCTCGCATCGATCATCAGGCGACCATTCCATTGCAACCCTATTCCAGAATACCGACATCAAGTAAAGTGAGAGGATTTCAGACAACGGATGAGGATCCCTAGCCTCACGAAGATCCAGAGTTCCAAGACTCGATGCGACTAATGCAAGCATACCCTCGTGAGCCATTTATAACAATCCTGTTCCGCTTCTACTCGGTGGTCATCGAGTTCTACCACACGATGACCTCCAAGAGAGAGCCCAATCCGACGGCCATTCATTTCCCTATCGATGGCCAACCAGGGACACTTTAAGCCACGGATATAGCAGCTACGTTCAATCTGCCTGTGGTTCTCGCCAACTCAGTAGATTATAGACATTGGCCCCATCCCTCGACCAGGGAGATGGTTCGTTTGCTATCCAGGGACACTTCAACCAGGCCTATTTTGTTCAGGAGACAGCTTCCTCCGAGCATGCTCCTCATAGACCATATCCTGCGATCTAATTTTTTCCTCGCTCCAAAGACATAGTAATGTAGGAGAGGAGCCATTCGTTCCATCGTATTGCAGGGGTTCTCGTTCAGCCCGGCCGAGCGACATCACAGACATCCTTGTTCCACTTTGAGGACAAGGTCCATCACAAGAGTCTGACCCGAGCTGAGTCCACTCCCCTTCTGTTCCCGAGACTTATATGCTAGGTATTATAGCACATTAGATTCCCTGCTGAGCCTAGGTTAGAGCGTCGTCGTGATCGCGAGGCTATCCTTATGCCAAAGAAAACCGTGCGACCAGCCCCACGCTTTAATCCTCCCACCTCCGTTGTACCTCTACCGAGACCAGCCAGCCATTTCAACCATCTTCTGTAGAGCAAAGCCTACCACTAGCATGCCGAGGAGCATCGTTCCAAAGATCCTCTCGCTCCGTTCAGCTACCACTACTCCATTACCCACATCATTTGCTTCCTCTCGCACTCGCAGCCCGGCCCCCGTTAATACCACAGCTCCTACAGAGGTCATGGCCGACCACTTCGTGCCTGCACCCGGTAGTAGTCACCATTTCTACTCGGGACTTCCTGGCCATCATGGATGCAGTCTGCGCCTTCTCTTTCACTTCAACATCCTTTGCTGCTGCCCATACAGCCCTGGTTGAGAGGATGAAGCGCATCGAGGCCATACTTGCACGTAATCAGTTATCCTCGTGGCGATCCGCAGTCGCCCCAGCCTACCTCGATTTCTACATCGTTCGCCCGTGCCCCTTCTTTAGTTCATCCTCCTACAGTCCGGGGGCCTTCGCCCAAATTCCACCCTCGCAGACTCTCTGACTACAGCAAAGAAGAATAGGCCGTAGCCACTCCAATCGCAGCACTCACCGCTCTAGGACGAGGACGACCTTCCACAACATCGAGGAGGTAGCACTTCCTTCTAACTTTCCAATCCGAGCCCCATCGCCGATAATGTGATATTTGGTCGGGAGGAGTTAGCGAAGGAAGTGACTTTATACTTTTATTCGCCGTCCTTTAAGCAAAGCCCATTTTGTTTGTTTAGTGGCTGTTATTTGTTTCGTTGGTAGTGTCAAGTGTTTGTTTTTGTAAAAGCTGAAATTATAGTGATACATATTCTTTTACAAACCATACAGCTTATGTACTCAGCTCAAATATTGTGCCCATTTTTGCACCAATTTTTTTTTTTTTATGGTTTTGCCTTTCCTACAAAGTGAAAATTTGAAACACTGCGTAATGCTATTGATGTTAGATTAGTTCTATGTATGATTAAGTAGATGGATCGCTAGTCTCATGTTTTCTACCTCTTCTTCTTCCACTTTAGCCAACCACAATACGTTGCACATCGTTTTTCCACAAGCTAAGAACTGCTCAGGCCTCTCATTTCAAGAAACCCGCCCTAGTTTCGTTGACTACCTGTAATAGGTTGAGGACCCCCAAGAGAAGAAGGCCAATGAAGTCTTCCAAAAGAAAAAAAAAAAAAGAAAAGAAAATCTACGACGCTTCACCTTGAAACCCAAGCACGGTCCGAGGGGTTTACGACGAAAGTCTTGAAAGCCTGGTGCCCTAAGCCAACTGGTTGGGAGCCACCGACTTAGCGTCGGCACGGGTGGACGGGTTAGGCTTAGCGAGTTGTAGGAAAGTGAGTTTCAAATCATTTGAAGTCCGTGAAACTCAAGAGTTAGTGGTCGAAGATTTGCGACCAAGCCCCAGCCTTAATTGGTTGGGAGTCATCGATAGATCCCCATTACATGGACTTTGGTGAGGTCAATTCCTCAACATTGCACCCTACAACACAAAATGAAGTGTGGAATAAGAGCGGGACCATATTTATTAAAAATGGTCAATGTTCTAAGTCTTGGCGGTAGCTTGGTTGGGGGGAGAGTGTAGTTTGGCAGTTTATTGTTAAAAACTTATCAATAAACACTTAGATTTTGGTGGAAGCTTTAAGGTCACCCTGATCAGATAATACCTTCGAAAACTTGATTTGTATGGCATTCATTCTCCCAAGATAAAGTTATTAGGCAGTAAGTTTCAATGATTCTCATCAAGGGTTAGGCATTCATTCACAACCTTTTGAAATATCAATTTTGTGAACATAATTTATTTCTTATTTTTATTTTTATTATTATTTTTTGCTTTCTTCTTTCATTGCTAAGGACTTTGTAATGTGTAGGTTGGGGTTGTGATTAGTGCCTCAAAAAGTGCTATTTTGAGCCATGTTTGTCATGTGTTTTGAGCGCTTTATGTGCTAATCAAGATACTCAACCCACTACACATTAAGGTCCCGGCTATACTACTAATCGTGTTTTATGGCTATTTTTGTAATTTTTTCTAGGTAATCATGCCAAAATATTCGAGTCAATCCAAGCACGAAGAACCCAAGCCGAACTTGAAGCACGACAGAAGTCGAAAAAAATTTAAAGCCTCAAACTGAAGAAAAGTGGACCACTGCAGAAATTTTGCAAGGTTGCGAATTTCAGAACCTCGCGACCCGCAGTCAGAAATTTTCATAACCCGTCGCTCCACTTTGACTTCCATTTGACCACCTTTTTGTGGCTTTTTTAGAAATTGCCCCATCTATATTGTTAGTAGTTCAGATATTTTTGTAATTTTTGACTCGAGCAAAGATATGTCTTCCGCCTCGCTTTCCGCACAAACATCAATCACTTTATGCAATAAATTGGTGCGAAAGCTTTCACTCTTTCCGCTTTATTTTCTCATTTTCCTTCACTTTCTCTTCACCAGCCAAACACTCCTTGAGGATGACAACTCTAAGGCAAGCTTACAAATCCCCCTCATCTCAAGAGGAAGGCCAATCGCCAAGGTTTGAGGTAAACTGATGTCCTCTCTATTTTCAACAAGATGCGCTTATTATCATTTATGTCTCTCGCTTTCTCACATGTTTAAATCCTTTGATGCACCTTGATCGCCACATTTCGGGCAAAGCTTTGGCGCTCGCGGATGCTTATTGCTAGATCCACTGAGGCTCACTTAGTTGCCATTTATTTGCCTCTGCAGGTTAGGTCAAAGAATTAGTTGTTATTGCTTTGAGACATGAATGATCAATAAATGTTGTATCTCAAGAGAAAAAACTTTTTGGGTTCAATTTTCATAGCTAAACGAAGACCCGGATTGGGAAATGACTATAGGTCATCCTCCCCAATGCGAGGAAAAGGACCCGAGGATTCTGCTGGCCACTCCAGAAACCGCCCACGGCCCAAGACTTCAAGGAGTTCTTTTTACATTCTATTTCATTTTGTTCGTAGTGTTCAAACCACCAATCACACTGTTTTTATAAAAACCCCAAATCCAAAGTGAAATCACCATCTTACATTAACTGTAAATCATTTTGCGCGAAGAAAACCCATCCCTGAGTTCGACCCTAAAACCACTATACTGCAGTAGCTCTGCTACGGTAGTAGGAATTTAGGTTACAAATATTGTTGGTTCCGAGTACACCTACTGTGGCACGAATCACTAGCAAATCACAGACATCACATTTAGCGAACTAGCACTAATCACACTTAACGATGTTTCGCCTCGGTGGTGAGGTACGATACATTTTTCACTTAGTTTCATTCTTAATTGAACCAAGCTTCGCCTCGATGGCGAGGTACGGTATGTTTTTCACTTAGTTTCATTCTTAATTGAACCTCCGCACTATTTATTAGGTCCCAAACTATCGGGTGCAATCGAATACGAGGTGCCTCTGAACAAAATCCAAAAATTTTGCTCTCAGAACAAGCAGCCTACGCAGTGCCTAGCGCTCGTTGAAGCATACCGAGGAGGGGTGGGCGCCGGCCCGGCTGCGACGAGCAACCCTCCACTATAGCGAAGGACTTCGCCGCAGCGAGGGTGCCCTTCGCTGCATCAAAGGGGCCCGTTTTTGCCTAGTTTTTCTCTTTGCTCATTTTTGCGATTTTTCACCAAAAATCCTCAAAACTCAAAACAAATTATGGAAAACTCTCCCAAAGGCATTTTAATATCATCCTAAACTAACCATGAGCAAAACCCATGGATGGATTAGGGTTTTCCTAACCCAAATCATTTTAGAGATCTAGGGTTTGTGTGTAATACATTGAAATCACTTTGTACTTGAAGCCCTAGCTTCCTTCTTCCTTCCTCCTCGAGAAGATCTTGCATAAACACGGAGGGATTCACACCAATCTCCAACTATTTCCCCCAAAACCCTAGCTTTCTCTCTCTCTTGTCTCCAAACGCTTTTGGAACTCAGGGGAGGTTTCTACCAAATGTGGTGTAATACCACTTATCCATTATAAGGCCATGTTTGGCACTTTCATAAATCCCATTTCTCATTTTTTCGGCATTTTAACTCTTCATTTCACTTTCATTTATCATTTAATTCACTTGGCATTTAAGCTTATTCTTATTAGACCCTTAGGTCCTCATTTACACATTTCCAATTTGCCCTTTTCATTTGGTTTATTTCCTCAAGTTCAATCACTTCTCATTTAGCACATAATATTTAATCATATACCACATTTTCACTCAGAATTCACAATTTAATCCATTTACTCAATTTTTCCCGGAAAACCCAAGTTTGGCTCAATTTATACCCGGAATATATAATAAAATTATTATAAAAATTCTAGGGTATTACCAAAATAACAAAAGCAATAACTATTACAAGGGGACAAATCGGGAAGAAATCCAAAAAGTGACAAAAAAAGTCAAAAAGTTAAAAGTCGCAGGAACATTCAATAGTGGAAAGAAACTTTCGCAAGGCTGGTACCCGCAGTCGGTAATCAAGAACCCTACTGAAAATTCAGAACCCCGCGAAATTTCGCGCAGGGTCGCGAAATTCTCGTAACCCTTGCAAAATTCGCCAAGGGCACAGATCTCTCCGTCAGGCTTCTGGTTCTACCTTTTTCTGCTCTGATTCCAATCGATTTCTTCATGCTTGAGCTGAACCCCTATTTATGGTATAAATAGCCTGTAAAAACAACAAAACTTGCCATAACATTTTATCAGTAGCATTGAAAGGTCCTTAACATGCCAACTGGGTTAATTAGGCTGATTATTACGCAAAAAGTGCTCAAAACCCGTAGTAATAAGCATGTAAAACAGCACTATTTGGGTAGTAATCACTCCCCCCAACCGACACATTGCTAGTCCCTTAGCAATGAAGGAAAAAAAAAGTAAACAAAAACAAGATTAGCTATATATATGTCCACAAAAATGATGTGTCAAAAGTGAGGGGATAATGCATAACCTTCAACAAGAGTCACCAAAATTCCTGCCCAACAATTATCTCAAGAAGACTGTGTGCTATGCAAAATCAAGTTTCAAAAGAGGTTTAACTCCTAGAGAACCAACCCGATGCCTTCCACAAAAACCTAAGTGTTTGATTTGATTAGGATTCAAAAATAGATTGTCAAACTCGGTTTTCCCTACCTAGCTTCTTATCTAAACTTCCAGTTCTTAACCAACTCCTTAATAAATTCAGACCCAACTTTTTTAATCTATAACTTCTTAATTTTTTTTTTGTGGTGCAATGTCGAGGTATCAACTCACAAGTGTCCAAGTAATGGGGTTCAACATGACTCGAACCAATAAGGCTTTAGGTATCAAGTCATAAGGATCCTTCACCACTAACTCTTCTGTGCCACCCTCGACTCTTAATGAGTTCAAACTCCAACACCTACAATTTATAAACTCTACCTATTCACCCATGTAACGAGCAATAAAGCTCTGACTCCCAACCGCTTTGTTTAGTGGCATCAGTTTTAAAGACTTTCGACATACACACTCCCAATTTCGGCTCCTGGTTTCTAAGGCAAAGTGTCACAATTTCTTTCTTTTCTCTTCTTTTTCTTTTTCTTTTTCTTTTCTCTTTTTCTTTTCATTTTTTTTTCTTTTCTTTTTTTGCTTAAAAGACTCATTGATATTTTATTCAGGGGTCCCAACCCATTAATGGTGGTCAAAAGCATTTGTGGTCGACTTTCATGGCTCGCAGGCGCAAGTGCCACTTATAAATGGAAACTAATGCATAAGTAGTGTGTCAGTTCGTAAAGTTGAAGAAAAAGGTTGAATACAAAAAGAATTCTAATAGGTTATCAACTTAATCCAAGCATAACACTCATTCTAACATCAACAATCATTGGAACAAAATTTCACTTCATATATCGCGTCGGGTAATACCAAAAAAAAAAAAATTGTAAATGAAAAACTGTAAACTTTATAATATGTGTTGAAACTAAAGGCATAACTATACTTGTAAAAGAAATTAACTGTCAGCAAGTCATTCAACTACACAAAAGGACATGCTTGAAACAAAAACAAAACCATAACATAACAAGCCACTTCCTTCATTAATTCTCCCCCCAACCAAATATCGCATTGTCCTCAATGGGGTATGGAGAGGAAATTTAAAGAAGGAAGTGATACCTCCGTGGAGAAATGTAGCTGGTTGCGGAGAGGAGGAACCACATGAAACAATAAACAAAAGAGAAGTAAAGTGTTAAACCAAAATATTAACAAAGGTAAAATACATCATGCTACAAGAATCAAACTCAAAAGATAATATGCTTCCCAAATAGCCTTATTCACTCCATTCGCCCAAATCATCGGGGTTGAAGAAAGAAAGAGAGGTTAAAAGTGTTCAATTGAAGCATTTTGAAAATTACACCTTTATCATAATTTCAAAAGTGTTCTTTCTGGTTATAATTATATTCTACACTCTCTAAAATTTCCAGCGATACCAAGATCACCCAAAACGGAGTTCGGATGAAAAAGTTATTGCCAAACGAAACTAGGAATGCGTAGTAAACTTCAGAGCCAAAATTTCATGTGCTGCACTTTTTTTTTTTTTTTTTTTTACAATGTTGTTCGCTACTTACTATGATCCCAAGAAAAATGGGCTGCGAATTTCACAATGACAAGACAACTCGCTGGCATGATCCCACGAGTTCTCATAGGTCATAAATCTCTCAACCCTTGCGAAATTTCTCAACCCTTGCGAAATTTTCTGGGTTTTGCCTAGACCTCCCTGCTGCAGAAATTAAGCACATACCTACAAAAATAAGCCAAGAAAAATTTTAAAAAAATTAAGGAAAATGAAAAATGAGTTAAAAACAAAGATTAAATTGAAATTAGAGAAAATCTAAAGAAAAAATAAAATAAATCAAAATAAAAACAAAAAGTGAGTAGACTCTAGATTCTGTGTGAATTAAGTCCCCAACCAATTTCTCTGCTTTTGAGGCTCAAGGAGGGAAGCCTCTCTTCGTCTGGTCCCAAAGGGTCAGGGAAATGGTGGAATTGCCGAGGTCCAGTGCTCCAAATCTAAACCAGTTGGTTTCAGATGAGTCATCCACTCGTACATGAAGTGTTTTGTACCGCTAATGTCCGTGATGGTGGCGAAAGTCTTTGAAAGCAGGCAGAGGCCAATTAACTTCCTAAAGTTTCGCTTCAAGCAAATGGTAAGATCTTGATGGCCTTAAATTTTTAGTAGTAGGTGTCGTGTCGAGTGTGTTGCAAAGTGCCATAATGCAATCGGGTCGAGAGGGTGCCAAGCAGGCTGGTTGTTAGCATTCAAGTACGTAATCGATTCAAGTAATTTTATGGAAATGGTTTCATACAACAAGGCTGGGCTCTTCCACGCTTCCTTTCCACCGCCTTCGCCATCACGAGATCGCTTCATTCTTTTCTCGATGGACAAAAAGCAACACAAATGTCTGAGATTTAAGATAACCCTTAAAAAAATTATGCAAAAGTCTCTATCGCCTCTTCAGAAGTTGCTTGCTTAAGCAATGCTCCTCCATTTCAGGTGTCAATCAAGCACTCTTCCTCCTGGATTCTCTTCTCATGAACATGTCACGAATGGTGAGCCTTTAAATGGAGTATCGCAAGTCACAATTTTCCGACCGAGGCCATTTTGTGCCTTCCTTCATTTAATCTTTGGTTCAGAGCTTTCCAATATCAATTCCTTGATTCCACTTCTGGTGCAGCCACTATCTTCGCCTCTCCTCCCCACAGTCACCCACCACCTTGCTAAGGTTCAAAGATTTGCTCGCCTCAACCTGGAGGTAAGTTAACTATGGTGAAGCTGCACAGCTTATATTTGGAAGTGGGATACCGGATGCGTGAAGTGCACACATGGAGGTCTCATTCCCAAGAGAGAAATTGGTGGTTCCCTAACTAGCTGTGGCACGCCGCCTGCCATTATTTGAGGCTCAGACGACCAACAAAAACGTCAATAGCAAACATCTCTCTTCACCGGAATGGTGGGACACCGCTCCTCCCACTACGCCACAACTGGCTGCATGAAGCATGGCTTACTTGGCAATGTAGAGTCTCAAGCCACTACTTGCACCTCATGTTGTTTCATTTCCAGCTCTTCCAACCTCTAGCGAGGTCAAAGTTTGGCCTCGCTGTCCAAGTCCCCCAAGGTGGAATACAGCGCCACCCCTCAGGCTAGCTCGAGTCCCACTCCTACTCGTAGGCTCATCCCAAACCTTTTGTGCTTCTACCATACCCCAGAAATCCAAAGCTTCCTCCCGACTTGCCTCAAGAAGCCCTCCACACATAGTCTCCAAAGAATTGCTTCATGGTGCAGAAATCCTACCTGCTAAAAGTGACCACTTACCGCCAAGTGTCAAACCCATAGAGACAAGAATTGAGTACTTCCATGTATCTTTCCCAGCATTCATAGAATTTTCATTTTCGTTAGCTAAGAAGGTGGAGATTTACCTCTTCGCATCGTTTGTTTTAATGCAGAAGAATTTTTAAGAACTCCGCCGCACTCTCGCCCGCTCGAATGGTCCTCGCTCGTGGAGTTAAGCCAAATCTGCCGATCCTTCAATGTCAGCGGAAAATCTTCACCCCCGCCTAAGTCCAAAGTGGTGACATCCTCCCTTGAAGGTGTTGCAAAACCCTTCAAATTCCCGATATGTGTATAGGGGGGCCCTCACCTCCATACCATGGAGTGAGGGAATCGCTGGGCACAAAGATAAGGTCTAACAACCATGTCCTCAATCGGGAGCACACGCAGGGAGTGCACTCATTCGTGGAGGGTATGTGGTCCCTCATGGACCTAAATGCATTGAGGTTCCTCTCCACTCCCTGCTAACTCTACTGCTCTTCATATGGAGGTTCCATTGGATCAAAATTTAGGTTCACTTCACAATCTGATTCCTGTGGAACACTGGTTTTCACTAATCTGCCTTTTGTATTCCTCCTCCACTGGAACATAAACCCTTACATGAAAAAAACAAGACAATAATTAACAAGAAATGTAAATGAAACTCTACCAACTAGGCGGCGTTAGCTAAGGAGAAAAAATAAAAGCGGCGAACAAGATAATGAATGTCATGACCTAAAAATGAACTACTAGATAGAATGAAAAATATAAAATAAATTAACGTAACTCGCGGATGAGGATCAAGTGTTCAACATCGCCGTCACACTTAAGGCACCATCGCAAGAACATGCCATTTCATTTGCGATATGCTTATGCGCAGAGCCCGTAGCGACTCGAATCAATATCGGTAACCTAACACTGCACTAGCACAAGATAGCTACTATAGTACGCTGGGTTCTGTGGATCATCCATAGGGATGGGTTTTCTTCGTGTCAATAACTCACATTGAAGTTTAAACTGGTGAATCCATTTTGGATTTTGGGTTTTCATAAAAAGTGAGGAGTTTTGTGTAGAAACTAAAAGTAAAATAACTTAAAATGTAAAAGAGAATTCTCATGCCAGTCACAGCTTAGGTTCCTGTGGCAAATGAGGGTTTCTCGGCCTTTTCCTCTACGGAGGATGTGACCTATAGTCATCTCGAACCTGCCTTTCATTTAGCTATGAAAGCCACTCCAAAATAAATTCATCCTTTGAAAATGGTATTCACTGAGCATTAATGGTCTCAGACAATGAAAAACAAGTCTCCTTGACTCACCTTCCAATGGATCATAAATGATAACTAATGAACATCACTAGATATAGCAATAAGCATCCAATGAGCCTAGAAAGCTTACCAAGTACTGGCCATTCAAAGTGACTCGAAGGGATCTAACCTAGAGTTTAAGGAAAACATTGATGATGTTGAATACCCGTAAAGAAACCAGCGAACTCTTACTGGCCTTAGATCCATCGCTTCCACCGGGGCTCTACCAAGAGGGAGGGCTCTGAGCCACTCATCCTCCTGAAGTCATCCCCGCAGGCCAAGCCGCCAGTGAGAAAGTGGAAAGAAAATAAGAGAAAATGAAAACCGAGAGCTTGCACTGCAAGCTTCCCAAAAACCAAAAATTACAACAATGAAAAACTTTCTACAATGTCTTGCCTAGGGCTTTTATAACCAAACCCCATTACAAATTACCAAAATAACAAAAGAAATAACTATTATAGGGGGACAAATCAGGAAGAAATCCAAAAAGTAAAACAAAAGTCAAAAAGTCAAAAGCCGCAGGAACATTCAACAAAGGGCAGAAACTTTGTGCTGTGGCAATTTCGAAGCCAAGGAAATTTGAAATGCTAAATTTCATATGGTCAGAAATTAAAACGCGGCGGCCACGTGATCTCTATCAGGCTTCCGGTTCTACCTTTACGGCTCTAATTCCAATCGATTTCTTCATGCTTGAACTCGAACCCCTATCTATGGCAAATGAGCCTCGGTAAAACAACAAAACTTGCCATAACACTTTCTTAGTAGCATTGCAAGGTCCTTAACATGCCAACTAGGTTAATTAGGCTGATTATTAGGCAAAAAATGCTCAAAACCTATAGTAATAAGAGTGTAAAACAGCAATATTTGGGTAGTAATCAACCATAAAATGGCATTTCTCCCAATTAAGGGCCAGGTTCTTATCCTTGAACCTCTAAAGTACAATTGCCAAATTTTCCAAACAACTCTCAAAATAGGAACCATATACAGAGAAATCATCCATGAAAATTTCCAGAGAACCTCCATCACTCCAAAACAGACATCCTCATTCCTCGAAAAACTTTCAAAGAGCATCAGATAAATTCAAATGGAACATCTGTGCTAAAGGTGCCATAAGGACAGCGAATACAAGCCAGTTCCTCAAGAGCTATGGCTATCTTATTGTAGCCAAAATAGCCATCCAAGAAATAGTAATGAGGATGTCATGCCTATTAGAGAAGTGCTCTAAAGGCAATCGTCATTAGCACTTATTGTACGCACTACATATTATTTAATATGAAAGGTTTCTTCATTAATTTGATATTCATACGTTGAATTGATATGTATCTAATTCGAATTAACGGGAAGTCCATGATACATAACATAGCATGAAGGAAATCATGATGGGATCATGATAATAAGATTCTTGTCATGTGCAATTATGTTAATGTCTAAATTATCCCTAGTCATAGGATCAACGAGACTAGACATTGTTGATCCGGACAGACTAGTACATGTCATACTCCTTGATTTAATCAAGCAGTAGATCTTATAAAATGTGATAATGAGTTTATCAGAGTTAACATGTGGATGCTTGCTAAGAGTAGTTAAGTACATCAGAGACCTTCCATGAGACAGTCATTGGATCATCTATTTAAATGTAGATGATTGTCTCATCATAGCCATGCTTCAAATATCCTTAGACTTGAGGTGCTCAAAGATATCTTGGATGTTGATTCTATACTTTGACCTCAATCCATGTTGCCTCTTGGAAGTCGCTCTTGGTATGATAGTCGGGTATAGCTTAAGGTGTTCGAAGGTGATTGAGTAGCCAACAAAGGATTCACCACTCCCAATAGACGGAGGGTATACCTATGGCCTCTTGTTAGAATCATTACTCGAGAATCTCTTGCCATAGTGGAAATTCCATGAGGAGTGTCTTCAAGTGATGAGTAATGAGTTAAGGGACAAGATCAAATATCACTTGGGCTAGATGTGGCGTAGCTAATGTAGTGGGAGCTGCACATTGTCCATGCTCTGAACCGAGTTGGGTATAGATTGGTGAAAGGACGAATCGCACGATATTTGTGTATGGAAGGGTATGCAATCAGACCACTAACTCTCCAGTCAATTTGGGGTTATGTTGCTAGATGCCACTCATGACTTGCTTGAATCAATAGTTGAATCAAGAGACCAACATAACCGGAACCTAATGGGTCACACACTTAGAAAAGTGTAGAGCTGATATGAAATGGATTTGGATATGATCCAAATATGAGGGAGTTTATTCTCGAGAATGGAATGTCACGGGATTAGTAGAATCCTCGAGTTCAAGGTCTCACTTAGAGATAATTGTGCTTAGGCTTCTTCGACTTAAGGTCATGAAGGAACAAGCCATAACGCATAGGGATGCATGTAGCCTATCATCACTTATGGTGAGGGACATTTTAGACATTTTGTAAATTAGGGTTTTCCTATAAAAGGATCTTTATGGAAAACCCTAACCAAGGAAGGCCATTTTGTTCTCTTATCTCTTAGAAGTGTTCAAGAGAGTTTGATACTGGTTGCCCCTCTTCTGACGGACTTGGCTAGCACCTGACATTTTTCGAGACTGTCATTCCTTTAGAGGTTGCTCGACTCAACTCTTCGTGGTGGATACCAAGTGTGAGGCGAACCTATGACTCGTCGGGCTTCTGGGTCTTCGCTGCCCAAACCTGTAGATTGGTTTTTGAAACCGACACAAGGTAATCCTACACCCCTCTCTTTGTTGTAGAACAGGATTTGATGCCCAAGGGGTCCTTGGATGGGTTTTGTTGACATGAGATGCAATCCTCAACACCCTTCACTTCCAATCTGTCCAACATCTAGTCAATGAATGGCAAAAGATAATGATCCTTTCTGGTGGCAGTATTCAGCTTCCTGTAGCCTATGCATACTCTCCACCCTATTACTGTTCTTGTAAGTATCAGCTCATTCTTTTCATTTCTGATCCCTATGAAACCTCCTTTCTTTGGAACCACATGCACTGGGCTCACCCAAGGGCTGTTTGATATGGCATATATATGAATCCAGCATTTAGCTATTTAAAGACCTCCTTCTTCACCACTTTTTTCATTACTGGTTTTAGCCTTCTTTTATGTTCAATTGAAGTCTTTGCATTCTCCTCCATGAGGATTTTGTCACGCCCAAATTCCCGGTCTGACCTGAATGGCGGATCCGAACCAAGTTCGAGGTGCGAGACTCTATACTGGGACTCATTGATATGTTCTTTATCAGAGCTGAACTTGTACCTGTGGGTATACAAACAATTTCTATAATAACAAAATTCATTTATATATACAAAAGAACTACCACCGGAGTGGTGTCCATCAAAATCTATACACATATACTAAGTCCCATTTACTTATACAAACACTTATACATATATATGTCTAATAATCAATGGAACCAAAATCAAACGCAAATGAATTAGGGTTTTAAAATTTTTCCGTAAAATCTTATTTTCGTTAGAACCCATGCAAACACATATTAATATCAAAATGTGAAGATAAGATCTATACCGTTAATTTTATAGAGATTTGTCGGGCCGCAGGGTTGAAACAACCCCGTACTGGGGGAGTTCCCCAATTCCGCCTCCTTCCTCGAGGTGCGGCACCAACGATTCAGATCCGGGAACAATACACTCTAGGTTTTTCCTAGATCTACCTTGTGTGTACTCAACACACATGAGGCAAGTGGATCTCTATGGAAGAGATTCTCTGTGAAACTAGGGTCTTGTTTGGAAAAAACTCTTTTTTTTTTTTTTTTCTTTTGGTTTTTTTTCCTCAAATAATTTTCACCACTAAAATATACCGCTGGCTTTTATAGATCGCTTAAATCCTTATCGTGATAAGGAAACGAATTAATTATATTTAATATTCTAAATTCAAATCCTTATCAAATAAGGAAACGATTTAATAATATTTAATATTCTTAAATTCAATCCTTATCGATAAGGGAAATGAATTAATAATATTTAAAATTTAATTCAAATCCTTATCGATAAGGAAACGACTAATTATATAATAACAATTCAAATATTATTACCTTTATTGCATTATTTCCTTATTCAACGAGCAAACGACTTTAAATTCGAATTTAAATAACAACTAATTGTTATTTGTAATTTTAAAATAATCTCTTACTCATTTTAAATTACTACGTGAGAGTGCAATTTATTCCAAATCATGAATCGCTCATCGTAGTAACATAGAGGTGGAATCAACCCATGACCGTAATTTCAAGCTCCACAAATTCAATAATTAATTAAACTCTTAATCAATTATTTTAATTTATTAATTTCAGAAAGTTATTCCTTAATTAAAACTTGAAATTGAACTCTTGGCTCTTACAAAAAGATCGATTTTACTCTGAAATTTGTAGAGTGTCCATTGATTTAACTACATGCGCCCTATCCTCCAAGAAGTGGTTCATAACTAGAACCGGTGAAATTACCGCTGGGCCTCTAATTATATCTCGATCCTTAAGTTCCATTAATCCAATTAGTGAACAAAGCTAATTTATAAACTCCGTTATAAATTAGAGCGCCAAACTGCTCAGCCTGGTAACTAACACTTAAGGGAACCAACTGGCCCACTCCATGTAGCGCGGTTGGATTCCATGTCCATACCACATTCCTACCGTATACATCAACGGGCCTCCAATGACAAGTATCGGGCTCCATTTCTCTATAACGGGCTTTAACCCATGACTCAAAAGGCCCGGGGCCAGACATAAATAGGAGTCTATGACTACTCAGTGGATTGAGACCGGGATCTCGCATATGATCATCTAAAGAAGACTGCTTGAATTCGAGACAAACTATATTTAAAAGAATTCAAAATCGCGCCTGTCCTCGTCCTATATAATCTTATTATATATGGAGCCCCACTTTAATGTCGCCACATTAGTGACCCGGATTAAGGTCACTTCATTCTCAATGATAGCAGATCGCCTCAGCATTTAATTAAGATCCCCAAACTTCAATTAATTTTATTACGACAATATGATTTATAATCCATAACCTCGATCCTCTCGTATAACTCGTTATACACTGGGTTATGGGTTGCTACTAATAAATCGGGGATTTTCTAACGCTTCATTCATACATTATGCAATAAAATAGCTAAATGTAATAAATAATGACTTTTATTAATTTCATAAAAACATAAATAATATAAATTCATGCTTTACTGGCACTATCCCTAACAATCTCCCCACTTCATCTAAAGCATGTGAGATATGTCTTTAAACCCATCCCGCATAAATGGACCCTCAAACGATTTTGCGCTTGTCTCATGATGCTATCTTCAAAATAGCCACGCTCACCTGCACGATCTCTCTAATTCGATGATACCCTCTCATGCTCTCCTCGTGACTCCTTGGTTCTTCGGGAGCCTGCCACGCCCACCGTTGTCACAAAGTAAAGTACTATGGGTTTATCCATATTTGGAACAACTTCCAGACCGTAATGAACTCTCGAGCCCGTACCTCACTTCTCAATGCTTCACAAGTCGCTATATATCTCGCCTTCCATGGTAGAATCATGATGGGTCGGATTGTTCGACACTTCCATACCACACTCCACCACCAAGAGTGAATACCGACCTAGACGCTTACTTCGGGACTGGTCCTCGTCGATACGGTCGACCGCATATCCTACGCGGGATTCAGTCTACACTCCGAATAAATCAATAACATATAGTTTCTCGTTTCTTAAGGTACTTGAGAATGTGCTTTACAAAGAATCTAAAGAGCCAACCTGTGGTTGGATTGCAATCACGACAATTCCTATCGCATATGTGATGTCCGGCTCCTCAGACACAAAGATGGCAAACATGAGGTCGCCATTGCTGAGGCGTAAGGAACCTGTCTCATGTCCTCTTCTTCCTGAGGTGTCAGAGACACCGTCCCAGAGAGGATAATTCCAAGGTCGGGTCTGTGAGGTCGACCCTTCTTGGAATTCTGCATCGAAAACTCGAGCCAGCACCTTATCAATATAAGATCCCGAGACAAAGGTCGTGATCCGCCTTTAAGTATCCCTTTGGCGATTCGATCCCAAGTACATAACCGTCATTCCAAATCTTCATTTGAAACTGACTAGCCATTTCTTTACGTCGATAACAATCCTATATCATACCAATGAGTAGGATATCATCTAATGCATAACACCAAAAAGACTACTTTGTTTCGATGTACTTTGCATACGTTCATCAACATTTTGTCAAAACCGAAGGTTTTGATCGTCTCATCAAAACCTTAGGTCGAAGACCTGAAGCCGCTTAAGCCCATAAATGGACCTAAGCAAATTTCAAGCACTTTCTCGCTCTCGCCTCAAACTATGAAACCCTCCGTTGCATCATATAAATGTTTCATCAAGATAACTATCTGTGAAGGTCGCTCGACGTCCATTTGCCATATCTCATAATCAAGAGCACCGGCAATGGAAAGAAGGATGCGAATGGATTTAAGCATAGCTACTGGGGAGAAAGTCTCTTCATAATCGACTCCCTTGTGTATAGCCTTGGCTACTTTGCCATGCTTTGAAAGTCTCCACTTTCCCATCCACACCTCTTTCTTATGTATCCATTTGCACTCCAACGGGCCTCGACCACTGTGAAGATCTTACAAGTTCCTGCATAATTGAAATACATAGATTCCATTTCGCTCCATGGTCGTTAGCCATTCGGTCTCCATCGGGATCATCCATCGCATGCTTGTATGACAATGGATCGTCATCACTAGTATCTACATAACAACATTTTGCCACTCACTCGTGGTAATGAATTGGTTGTTTAGGAAACCCTACTACGCCGAGGTGCAAATGACATCCTCGTATAGGATCCGTAGTCTCTTTGTTACGCCCCAAGAATCTGCTATATCGTCGTGTCCGATCCGATCGATCAGAATTCCTCTAGCATAACCTTACTGAGGTTTGAAGTTTACTATGTAGTCATTTTCAAGAAAGGTAGCATTTTGTCGATACAAATACTTTCTTATCTTAAGGACTCGTAGAACAAACCTCCCTCATGCCTTTCTCGTGGTAACCAACAAACGACATACTCGCTCGCGGCTCTAAATTCTTCCTACTCTTCCTCCTCAAAGATATGTGCCGTGACCCCCATATACGGATATGACGTAAACTGGGTTTACGACCACTCCATAACTCTAAGGGTGTGTGTTGGATAGACTTAGAGGGAACTACATTCAAAATGTAGACTACAGTTTGCAGCGCATATCCCCAGAATGATAGTGGCAATGAGGAGTAGCTCATCATAGACCTAACCATGTCAAGCATTGTTCGATTTCTCTTTCTCGCTACGCCGTCTCGCTACGGCGCCTTGTGCCGCGGAGTCGGGAATTACAATGCCATGCCCAATTAGTGATCCTTGAACTCGTATCAAGGTATTCACCTCATCCGATCGGCGGCACACAATGATTTACCTACCGTTTTTCGCCTTCGCTAGAATCTCTTTAAACTTTCCAAAAGTTTCAGATTTCTTCAGACAGTAAACATACTGCACTCTAGAATAGCTCGCCACCGAAAGTGACGGCATTCGTGAATCGCCCTAGCTCGATATCTCGCAGGTCCGTTAGACATCTTAATGTACAAGTTCCAAGTGCTCTTTCCCTAAAGCCCTACGAGAAAAGATCTCTTAGTCATTCGCTCTTACTGTGATTCACAGATCGAAGATTGCCAACTTTTAACTCTTTTAAAGGACCATCCTTTACCACTCTTTTAATCCTATCCAGGCTTATATGTCCTAACCTTAGGTGCCATAGGTACGTGTCATCATTATCAAGAATCTTTTGCTTCAGTTTCGATGTTCTACTCTAAATAGTTCGTGTTGGAGCGTTCGATTGTTTGGCAACAAAATGCAAGCCCATTTCATTATTTGCACTGACAAATGTTCAAACCATTTAAATAACAATCTGATTATTATCAAATAAACGATAAACAATTGTTCATACAACTTAGAAGCGAAATCAAATTTCTCTGAGATCGAGTGCAATAAACATTGTTCAAAAGCAGGAAATTTATTCCACTAATTCTAAGCGAGCAGCTCCCACTTTGCAAATTTACTTGATACGTCGGCCCCATTTCCGACTACCATCGAGCACTCCCCATCAACAGCTCCTGGAAGAACTAGCATACGGAAAAAGAACAAATATGGTTAGTGGACCTGAATCAATTATCGAGGATTATTTATGAACTTCCACTAAGTGGAACACAAACGATGAAATCAAATTTACCTTTCTTTTTGTCCTTGATTCGGAGAGATACTTATTCTGATTTCTCTTCCAATGCCCATCTACTCCACAATGGAAACATTTTCCTTTGGGTTTCTTTTCTTTGGAGCCCTTCTTCTTATCGCTTGCTTTGGGAGCAGCCTGCTTCTTCTTCGGTCTTCCTGCAGAGGCACCCTTATTGTTCTTCCTCTTCTTAGCATTGTTAGAAGAGGATGAGGCCCTTGGTTTCGACAACCATTTGCTTTAGCCTTTTAGTCCTTGTCTTGAGATGGCCTCAAAGGTTTGCAATTCATTCGGCCCAATTTGGAGTTTACATTGTAGTACGGCTTATTCACTTGCTATAGTTCTTTAGTGAATTGAAGGAAATCGGGGTGAGTGAATCCCGAGTATTATACTCGGCAGGTGCGCTCATCTATTATATTTTATGCGGCTCTGCCTCATTTATATAATTAGCCATGTTGAACATGGTCACGAGCGAGTACCTTTACTCATCTTAGCGTCCATGTACTTTCATTAACTTCATGGCCTTGTATTGGATTGTTTCGAACATGTTTGGAGGAATCCGCTAATCTCGATGGCGATTCCATCCTTTCATGTTTTAGCCTAAACACGTCGACATCTTGGCTAGCATATAAGCCGAACTGTTATTGGCGATCCCAGCGTTCATATGGTTCTCGTACTACGGCGGCATTGGCTGCGGGTGCGGGACATTCCTCGATGAGAACAAATCTATTGTTCTCACGGACCCGGCTCTGATCAGTAACATTACTTTTCCTTTACAAAATTATTGCCGGTTAAGATTCATTCGCTAGTAAGCGATTATGGGGTTTTGAGCGACATTATTGTTGAAATTAATTAAATAAAAACGTATTTGTACATGTGAGAAGAAACATCAAATATATTTTGGAATAGTAAAGCGTGATGCATGAATGCATAGAAATTAAAACATAAAAACAAAATACTAATCGAGGAGTAAGTTAACCTACAATTAATATGCACGTAGTAGGAGTAGGTCATACTAATTATAAATTAAATTTGAATTATCTCAAATTAATAAATGTGACTCAAATATCTCATATTTTCCCTCATTTATTAACTACCTTTATTTTGGTCAATATACAATTAACCGTTTAATTGTATCTTCTTAAGTGTGACCCATCGTTTCAGGTTCTAACAACTTAACCCAAGATTGCCACCGTAGGGTAGGTCAATCTTGGAATACATCATCCAAACCCTATCGCAAAGGAAGTGCAACGATGATATTAGCTCAGGTGGACACCCTCCGTAGGGAGGACGTAATAAAGGCGCTCACTAGGCGCCCACCTAAAAACCTCACTGTTGGGATCAATGATGGAGACCGGCAGGCACTACTTCGTCACATGCCCTTCTTCCCACTAATATTTTAAACTTATGTGTTTTTCTAGTTATAAACATCATATGTTTTATAATCCTAGCAAATTATATCCTATATAATTAACTACTAGGTGATAAGAATCTAATTTCTATTAAATTAATTAGGCGCATTGAGTTAATCTAATTGGCCCAGTTTATTAGTTAAACTAATCCAATCTAATTGGGCCTAACCAAGCTTTAGGGAAAACTCAGCTCTTAGTGAAAAGGGCCTAATTAACTAACTTTAAGTCCAAATTTATTTGGGCCTATTTGCTTATTTACCATCTTTTTAACAAAATCAATCATTTTATTAAAATTGAATAATCTAGGTTAAATGGGCCTAACTATTAACCGCGCAAGCCCAAATTAATATTAAATTGGAAATTACCAAGTTTAACTATTAAACTACATCCATTATTTAATTTATTATTCAAATGCAACAAACAAACATTCCTAATATAACATGTTTCTAAAGGATGGTATGCAGTGATACAATATAGTGATCATGTATGACATGTTATATGCATGGGCATTATTCGACCGCATCTCATACATTTGATAACATAGCAAATAAATAAATAAACGCGGGCCGGGTGTTTGGGTATTTAATAATTACAACCTTTGGAAAAAAAAAATGGGAAAAAATATTTAAATTACATAATGGGCTTCTTGCAATTACATAATTCCCAAAGTCAGCTCTCCATTCATGTCCAAGCCCGGTCAGGTAATTTCCTGGCCCACCAATAATACAAAAAAAAAAATTACAAAAATCCTATGCCATTAATGGCTTGCACAAGATCTAGGAAAATAAGAAAACCTAACCAAAAACACCATATAATTAACTAATCTCATCCATCCATACACAAACACAAATAATCACATTAAAATACGCAAGAATGCCCAATCATGCATGAATCACAAAAATAATCTTTCTTAAACACAATAAAAATATATATATTAATATGCATTTATATGGACCGCCTGATACCAATTGATGGAAATAAAATCAAAACGCAAATTGAATTAGGTTTTAAAAATTTTTTCGTAAAATCTTATTTTCGCAGAACTCCATGCAACACATATTAATATCAAAAGGTGAAGATCATATCTATACCTGCATCGTTATAAGAGATTTGTTGGCCAAGAGGTTGAAATACTTCGCACTGTGTCTCAATTCCGCCTCCTTCCTCGAGGTGTGCGGGCACCAACGATCTCGATCCGGGAACAATACACTCTAGGTTTTTCTACCTAGATCTACCTTGTGTAATTAACACATGAGGCAAGGGATTCCTAAGGGGAAGAGACTCTAGGAAACTAGGTTTGGAAAAAACTTTTTTATTTTTCTTTGGTTTTTTTTTTTTCAAAAGACCTACTCACCACGGAAATATACCTGGGGCTTTATAGACGTTTTCAAATCCTTATCGAGATAAGGAAACGAATTAATTATATTTAATATTCTTGGAATTCAAATTTATCGATAAGGAAACGATTTAATAATATTAATATTCTTAAATTCAAATCCTTATCAGATAAGGAAATGAATTAATAATATTTAAAATTTAATTCAAATCCTTATCAAATAAGGAAACGACTAATTATATAATAATTCAAATATTATTACCCTTTACAGATTATTTCCTTATTCAATGAGCAAACGAATTAAATTAATTTAAATAACAACTAATTGTTATTTGTAATTTAAAATAATCTCATCATTTTAAATTACTACAGAGAGTGCAATTTATTCTAAATCATGAATCGTTCATTGTAGTAATATAGAGGTGGAATTTGGACTCATGGACCTGTATCAAGCTCCAATAAATTCAATAATTAATTAAACTCTCTTTAATCAATTATTTTAATTTATTAATTTTATTCCACTAAAACTTGAAATTGAACTCTTGTCCTTACAAAAGACGATTTTACTTTAAATTTAGAGTGTCCATTGATTTAATCATTACATGTAGTTCTATCCTCCAAGAAGGGTTCATAACTGTAGTCTGAAATTCACTGTTTTGCCCCTCTAATTATATCTTGATCCTTAAGTTCCATTAATCCACTAGTGAACAGTTAATTTATAAACCTGTTATAAATTAGAGCGCTCAAACTGTTCAGTTCCAGAACCAACACTTAAGGGAACCAACTGTCCAGCTTCCATAGGAAGGGTTGGATTCCATGTCCATAGTTCACATTCCTAGCTGCATACATCAATGGGCCTCCAAGACACAAGTATCGGGGCTCCATTTCATAACGGGCTTAACCCATGACTAAAAAGGCCCGGGCTTGACATAAACAAAGAGTCTATGACTATCAGATTGAGACTGATCTCGCATATGACATCTAGGCAACACTGCTGACTCGAGACAAACGGTATTTAAAAGAATTCGAAAATCGCGCTCGTCCTGCCCTATATAACTTATTATATGGAGCTCCACTTTAATGTCGCCACATTAGTGACCTGATTAAGGTCACTTCATTCTCAATGATAGCACGCCTAGTACTTATTTAATTTGAAGATCCCCAAACTTCAATTAATTTATTACTGACAATATGATTTATAATCCATAACCTTCGATCCTCTCGTATAATCATATACACTAGGTTATGGTTACATTAATAACTGGATTTTCGACGTTTATTCATACATTATGCAATAAAATAGCTAAATGTAATAAATACTACACTTTATTAATTTCACAAAACATAAATATAAATTCATGCTTTACGTACCATCCCTAATAAATACAACATCGTAGATCGGTGGAAAATACACTGTGAGCACTATCTCCTCGAGACGCACTGCATTGCTAGTGTGGAATGTCCTGTCCTCTTACCTCCTCTTCAGTACCTATACGGATTGAACACCCGTGCTAAGCTTTACGCTTAGTGGGAACATATAAACAGGGACGACCAATAACAATAATCGTCATCATAATCTTTTTACATTCACTCTTCCTTATGCATATAACAAAACCAATTCTTATGTGACTTCTAACTCATATCATATTACACATGTAGGTTTTATCCTTTTCAGATTCCAAATCATTACCATGTTCATATTACTTCCATGTGTCATGTCTTTTATAGGTTGTAATTCATATCTTCTACATGTATGACAAGTCAGATCATATTCAGAGTAAACTTATACATATACAATGGCAAATCGGAACAGGTCAGAGTCATATCAAATACATATAGGGTCAAATCAGACTTATACAAATACATATCAGATACGAACATTAGTCCATAGCAAGTATAGATCATAACTGATACATATACCGGGTTCATAGAACATATCCAAAAACAAACAGATTTATAGGTTTATATCATAATCTTATTCAGACTTATACATATTCACGTCAAGGCATCTGATTCGTCTCTTTTACATGTTTCATGACTTTCTCAGGTTTCAGGTCATTTCCTATTCATGTCATTTACATAATTCTGTCTACTTGTACCTTTCGACTTTTAATAGAATTCTTACATCTCCCATAGGAGTATAGAGCCTATACAGAGATACCCGTATATACAGTCAGAGCGGAGCTGAATTCCTTTCACTCTTGTTGTTCATTATTCAACTTTACATGGTTTATGTTCCATGGCTTTATTATACAAATCGAAACATATTCTTATGCGAAGGTACCCATGGGTTCATACTGGTTCATATCAACCGAAGGACACATATTTGTACTTATATCAGATTCATATACTTATACAGGAATACTCACATGCATTTCCTGTCCTTATCACATATACTTATGCTATCTCTCAGACACATACTTATTCGCATTTCGTATGCATTGATCGGTGCTTATATACATATACTTATACGAAGGTAATTATCCACATACTCATACTTATATCAAGCTTATACCTATTCTGATCTCCCGTAAGAGTTACAGAGCTTATACTTGTACAGAAGTACCTGTAGGTACTACAGAACTTATACTTATACAGAGGTACACGTAGGTACATTCAGATCAGAACGACGTACATTTCTTTATTCTTATTCTTATTCAGTCCCTTATCATATAACTGTTTGACTACCTGCACTAATCATATAAAGAAATGAGCAGGACATAAAGACAATAAGTACCGAAGGTACACATGCAAGATCAAGTGTCGTAAAGACAGCGTGAGTGCCAAAACACCGATAGAGTGTCGCCGAGACTAGTCGTGAGAGTACCGGGCACACCGAGTACCGAAGTACTAATGCGCCGGCCACGCCGAGAATGTCGCCGCACTAATCGAGAGTACCGGGCATTCAATCGTAGAGTACCGGCATTAACTGAGTACCGGCACTACTGTGCCAAAGCACTGCTAGAGAGTGTCGTCACACTTAATCGAGTATCGAAGTACTATACGGCTCGCCCACGTAACAGCAGGTAAGCTATGTCATTCAAGAATCGTCAGCGGGTAATCCTACAATTATATGAGTTCAATAACTTACTATCCTATAATAGGGGCATTCTTAGCCACATTATGTGTTCATGACATATTGCATTTCCTATATTTTTTTTCATGCATGCATTTACTCATTCATATATTCATATATGCCTATCATTTGTGTACAGGTACTCATTCCTGTGCTTTGTCATCTTTTACTTATCTCTATCGTTCTTAGCATTTATGCATTTCTATCATGTGTTCCTAGCATGTTCCATCTATTCATTTAGGTATGTCTATCATATATTCATATCATATAATCTTATATTCATATCATGTCATCTACTTGTAACATCTTATATCTTGTTAACTTATATCTTCATGTACTTTATCATACTATCATATCTTATGACATATACCTATACACACTACTACAAAAAGTTAAATAGACTACGATTGGTTTTAGGAAAAAGACTACGTTTTTCTTGTATTTATCAGACTATCCTATCTCCCGTAGGAGTACAGAACAGAGAAGCTTCCTTTGATAACCGTATGTACTTTTCTTATCTATGCTCCTTTATATATATCAAATCTACATATATTGCTATTTCTTGTTCATATCTACATCCTTTCTTATCATGTATTCCAATTAACTTTAACCAAATGATTAGTACACTTGGTACAACAATTCACTTCGTGACAAGATGTGGCACCAAATGCCATTAAATGGCATATTATGGTTAGATTCTATACTCAAGGAGCTTTCCATGTAGTCTAAGAATACCATACGGAGTCCTAACTAAGGAGTTATGCAAGTTGTGTCGTGAAGAAAATCAACAACTTAAAAGAAATGCAAGAAAGAACAGTGCCCACTCCGTCTTTGTCATTTTCGAGGGTCTTAACTTCATATTTGACACTGGTTCTTTGTAGTTCTTTGAAGCTAAGGTACTAAGGGTTCTTCTCCAACTGGAATCACCCGAATTGGAGCACCAAAATTCAAGATATGTCCTAAACAACCGGGACTACTCTATGTTCAAAACATAACCAGAAATTGGCTTGAACATAGCTCCACTTTGAGTGAATTTCTGGGTCAAATAGAGCCACTCAAGATACCATTTGCGGAGAGATTTGTTTTCCTTAAAGTCTAGTTTAACCGTACCACTGAATCACCACCTGGATAAGAAATGACCAAGTTATGGCCAAAATACTAACACCGGTCCAAACATAACATTGCATCGTACCTAATTTTCCGTAATTCCATCACGACCAGAATCAATATGGTAATTCCAGACCACTGCTTGCACGCACTGCATCGGGAATGCCCAGAAATTGTGTTTTTCTTCCCTTTTTCCATATATTTACACCCAATTCAACTCAACACTTAATACACACATCAAAACCACTCCATATTCATCTTGTAACCTCAATTCTACTCAAATCATCTTTCAATACTTATCTTACACCAAAAAAACAACCGTATGAATTCCTCCCAAAACAATCCTAAATGGGTCATAACTCATACATAAAACTAAATGTAAAGATTAGTTAGGGTTTGTTCTAAACCCTAACTCAATTACTTGCAATTAAACCATGGATCCAACCTCAAAGGTAGGATTCCATACTCTTGATTCCATACCTTTGATCTTCTTTGAACTCCTCTTCTCCTTCTCTTCTTCTTCTTCTTCTTCTTCTTCTCCTTCTTCTTCTCTTCTATTCTCTTCTCCGTTGGAACTCCTTCTCCACCAAGATCAAATGAGATATTATTTGTTTTAATCTTATCTTTATTTTAGAGTTAAGGCCATGTTTGGCTTAACTCATTTTTGCACCTTTTTCCCCTTTTTTTGCATTTAGGTCCTTTAACTCATTATTATTCTCAATATAACTTATTCAATTTCTATTTTGGCATACAATCTTATGAGATTATTACCCTTAGGTCCTAAATTCGTAAATGACCAATTTACCCTTGTCTTTTGTATAAATTCCAAGTATATCGTTTTATTTCCGAAAACTCCATTTAGCTTTTAATATACCCTAAACAAGTCCGAAAACTGCTAGGGTATATTTCGGGGTGTTACAGATTTTATGCATACAAATAGATGGGTTGATCCCTTTCAGATCTTCAACTGACCAAACTATAGCCTCCTTGTGCTTTTTGAGAATTTCTACCACTTTCTGCTCTTTCTCTGCAATTAAATCGGTTGTTATGATGACTGGTTTAGACTCTTCTTCTTCCAAAAATACATATTTCAGGTTCTTAGGTAATTCCTTCAAAACTCTTTTCTGCTTCCTACACCCTCCTTCCACTGCTATTTGAACTTTCAGCATTACTCCCTTCACTCGGGCTTAAAACAGTTTCATTCAGCTCAGTCTTTTCCATTAGCATTTCCCCATCTAGATCTTCATTGTTCAATGAGTTGATCATGCTTTCCTTTAATAGATCCAGCTTAACAAATTTCTACTGCATCTCATGTCTATCATGAATTATACTGTTAACTCTTATGCATTAAGCTTGTTCAACATCCTACTGCTTCAGACTCTAATTTAAATTGAAATGTGATTCTTATGTACCAACTCTTAAGGTAAGCTCTCCTTTCTTAACATCTATCAAGGTTGCTCCTATAGCTAGAAATGGCCTTCCAAGTAGTAATGAAACTTGTTTGTCTTCTTCCATATTCATTACCATAAAATATACTGGAAAAATAAACTTTCCCACCTTGACAAGCACATATTCCAGAATACCTTCTGGTTGAACCATTGATCTGTCTGCCATTTGTAGAGACATTGTAGTGGGAGTTAAATCCCCCAAACTTAATCTTCTTACTACTGATAAAGGCATCAGATTTATGCTAGCACCAGAGTCACACAAAGCTTCTCCAAATTCATGGTTCCCTATAGTGCAGGGTATAGTGAAACTGCCTGGGTCTTGCATTTTTTATGGCAAACTTTTTTTAATAATAGCACTACAGTTGGCAGACAGGCTCACCACTCCACTTTCATCTAATTTCCTTTTTTTGTTGATTATGTCTTTCATGAATTTGGCATAATGTGGCATTTGAGCTAATCCCTTAGTAAAAGGGATGTTTATCTCCAACTTCTTGAACATATTCAAAAACTTGGCAAATCGATTATCTAGCTTTGATTGCTTCAGTCTTTGAGGGAATGGAATTGGAGGTTGATAAGCTCACTTCTCCTCCTTCTTTAATCATTTTATAAAGTCATTGTTGATATGTTCAATACTTATTCACATAGCACATCATTTAATACTGCCTATCGAATTTAATCTCTACCTTCAAATGCCTTTAGCATCACCGATTTTTCTCAACTTTTCACTCCTCAGCTAAGTTTTTATTAATCCTCAATGTGATGGCATACAAGATTTTGGATTAGATCAATTAGGAAAGAACCCCTAGACTGATTCTACATGTTAAGGGCCAGTTGCCCTACTTAAGTCTCTGGGTTTTTCAAGGAGGCATTGATATTAGCTTGAAATACAATTGTATTTGCTTGAAAAACTACAAGTTCAGCAAACTTTTGCTCATGTAGGTTGAGTATTCTTTTGTTTTCAGCCATATAATTCATCATTTGATCTTCAAAGGATTAAGATCTCCTCTGTCCGTGATTGTCTATTCTCTGAATTCCCAGATTCTACCCTTGGAAACCAGGTGGAGCATAGTTCTGATGATAATTCTGAATTGGTCATGGACCTTGCTGCATTCCACCTCCATAAGATAAGTTTTCATGGCTCCTCAAGGCAAGTGTGTAGTGGGTTGGTAGGTTGTTGTTAGGCTTGAAGTTGTAACTTCTATTCCCATTAATGTATTGGACATCATCAACTTAGTATGCACCTTCATGAGCAAGTCCTATCTCAACAACACTTTTCTACTCAGTACCTTCCACAATTCCTACTTCATTACATGAATGACCTCTTTTGTCTTAATCATTCATCCTATTCATAATTGTATCACGCTTTTCCTCAATTGCTATCATCTTGTTCAGCTCAATCACACCTCCTAATCTCAATCTGCTATTGCTCCTTGAAGCGTCAGATGGAGCTTTGTAGTTGCTCTTAGCTAGTTCTTCAATCAACTGAGTTGCTTCTTCAGCACTCTTTCTTCTGAATGCACCTCTAGAGGCTACATCCACTGTCCCCTTTAAATTATAGTTCATGGCATGATAGAAAATGTCCATTTGATTCATCTGCTCAATTCCATGCATGGGACATCTCCTCAGCAACTGTTTATACCTTTCCCAAGCATTATATAGAGACTCATCCTCCTTTTGTTTGAAGGCTATGATTTCTCCTCTCCTCTCAAAAGTTAGAGCATGAGGAAAAAATATGCTGAGGTAGGCCTCCACAAGCTCCTCCCAGTTACTGACTAAGCCATAAGGCAAGGATTCAAACAAGCTAGCTGCAATGTCTCTCAAAGAAAATGGAAACAACTGCAACTTGATCACATCAGGGCTTACACTATCTGGGGCCTTACAAGATGGGCCATTCTAAAATCTACCCAAGTGCTCACCGGGATCCCTACTGGATGCCTAGTAAACCGGTTTTGGCCGCACCAGTGATTAAGTGCAAGTTCGAAGTTCAAAACTGCCGTCTCAATCGGGGTGGTTGCCTCTACCACCGAAAGTATTCTTCCCTTATAACTGACCTCCAGAAATCCTCCGTGGTTCTATACCTTTGTTGAGGTCTATCAGTTGCTACTACAATAATATTCTGATTACCTTCTCTGTGCTCAGCCATGACTGCTTCTTCAACTACTCTCACTTTCTTAAAATTTCTGAGTGTCCTCTCTAATTCAGTGTCAAGTGGCAATAATTCAGCTTCTAGCCTCCAATGCATGTAATAGGTACCTGAAGGTATAACACATTGAAATCAAAGTAAGATCAGTAGATAAATTTGATTATAACTTTGGTTAGCACAATAGAAAGACTTGCAACTAAATCCACTACTTTCAATTAGAACTATTTTTTTAATTTTTCTAAAAAATTGGTAAAAAGATAAAAATGACCAAATTAGCAATTTTTTTTTGTTGGAATATTGATCTATAAACTTCTACATCAATCCCCAGCAACGGCGCCAAAAAACTTGTTATTGATATGATGAATGATGACCAAATTGTTGATACACTACTACTAGAGACTTGTTTAGAATTCCCAGCACAATGCCAAAAACTCGATTGATTGAATACTAAAATTTCTACTTCCTTTTTACTTTAATCATTTTTGTACTATCAATTTGGTCTGCATCACTGCAAGTGCACATGTCAACAAGTAATAAAGTGGATTATAAGTATAGATATCATTCCCACAAGGATTCATGAGAAAATTTAAAGATCAAGTACCCCTACTACTCAAGATCATCACTATTTGAACCTCTAACTTAGTGAGTGTGATTAACTATCATAACTGAAATAAAAGTGTTTTTGTCAATTTTTTTTTTAATTTAAAAGATGTTTAAATCTAAAGGAGTTAAAGGTTTCACTGAGATTTAATAACACTGGGAATGGGATCAGTGTTCTAATCATCAATTTGCATATTGTTCAAAAATAGTATAGTTATGGGATTGAATTCTGGATTTGTCCAATAATATAGTAGTATAGTCTTGAAATGCCTTCAAACACTATACATTTCACTATCTAAATCTCCATATTCCTACACCAGGTCAATGCGTCTGCTACTTTTAGGATCTAATTCTCTTTAAGAACTGGTTGTCTTTCCTAAACCAGTACTCATCAACCATTTCTCAGGACTGGAGTCAACTTACCCCCATAGACAAGGTAACACAAGCCTGCTCCAATGTAATTGGTACCTCAATATGCACTTTGATCAAAATAATCACTTCCAACAACAGAAGCACAAACATTCTACCAAAATGAGATGAAACCTCTAAAAGTTAAACTAATAAATCACCAGATGGTCCTTATGCATCGAGAACACACTTCTGCTATCACTCAGAAGAAAACCTTGAAGTCAGAGGTTAGAACATCACCTGTGATTTATAAAAGTGATACTTAAAGAATATTAGTTCTAAGGGTATCGATTTAGCATACCCCCAAGACTACTGCTCTTTGCTCTCGGGAAACTCCTCCTCTATGTCACTTAGAGGGGTCCTGGAAATTAGAGCACAAATACAGCTCCTTTTCTAGGTATACTCTACTGATACTTAGAACAGTTCTTTTAAAGAACAGTACTAATTAGATCAATCCAATCTTCAACCCACAACTTAAATTTAAATACTATAAAATGATAATCAAAACACCTATCCCTTCCTAGAGGGATAACTAGATCACAAGTAACAATGACTAGTTGATTAAACAAATTCATTGAAACTGTAATCAAAACTAAAGAAAATGGTTTCCAAAAATATTTCCAGTTTCCATTCAAGTTCAGACATAATGGAGCTTAATATACAAAGATCCCATCTCAATATTACAGCTCAGATCAACTACTCTAATCCTTAAAATGAAAAATAAAAATAAAAGAAGAAAAATAAAAGAAGAAAATAAAAATATGTACAAAAGCTTCATTCTCTCTCTTCTCCTCTCCGTGTTCTTCCTCTACTAATTCTTGAAATCGAATCCCTCTATATTTTCATGCCCTATCTCTTTCTATTTATAGAATTAATAAATGCTGGGTCGAAATTCTAAGTGGATTTCATGGGTTTCAATGTAAGCCCACTTAATTACATTATCGCAACATTACAACATCCTTGTTTGTCTTCAGACTTTGTTGTGGCATTGTCGCGATAATTGTTGTTGTGTTGTTCAACTGCTAATCTCTAGTTGATTGTCGCGACAAACTTAAATTGTCGCGACAATGCTAAAGTGATGGTTGTCTTCTAAGTTGTTGTGATATTGTCGCGAAACTACTGCTTGATCTTTCTCTTTAGTCATTGTCACAACACTACTGCTTGATCATTCTCTTTGGTCATTGTCACGACAAAGTTTTGATTGTCATGACGAATGTTCAGTTGATTTCTCAGGATCATTGTCACAACAAATTTTTGATTGTCACGACAATTGCTCTGTTGATTTCTCATGTACTCTTCTCATAATTGTCGCGACAAAGTTTGAACTATCGTGAGAAATTCTTACCTTACCAGCATCGGTCGCGACAATTCTTAGAATGTCGCGGATGTCTTTCAATTGTCTTCCTTGTAGCCGTAGTAACAACTTTGGAAATGTCGCGACAACTTTTAGTTGTCTTCCCTGGGATTCTTCTCAATATTTATCGCAACAGAGTTTCCATTGTTGCGATATTTCTTCTGCTATTTGCCTTTAATTTTGTCGCGACAATATCAGATTGTCAATGATTATATATTTCATTTTAGCCAAATCAATCGCTTGTTTTGCTCGAACTCCCAGAAACACAAATCAGGTGAAGATTCCATTAATTTGCATTAAATTGTTATCTGTCTCAAATATGCATGAAAAATGGACTTAAAATTAGATGAATTTCAAATTCATCATGTTCCCCCTTATATTTATCTCGCATATCCACCTATTCACAATTACATTATTCTAGGTCGATAGGGTGATACTTTTCAAAGGCATTTTTCCTAGGCTTCCATTGGTCGTGCCACGCTCTACAATAGAACTATCCGAACCTGCTTCTTGGATTGGTCAAGTAGTTATGTTCTCTAACTCTCACTTAATACATCGTGTCCCAGTGAAATCGCTTGTATACTGCACCTTCTAATTCCCTAAGCCTCTTTAACTAGGTTAATTTGAATTCCAATTAATTGATTCACACCTTAAGAGAATCAGATTCATATTCTAGAGCATAATCACACCTTTCACCAAGGACACCCTGGTAAGATGATCGAAAACCCAATTCTTAGCATCTATCAATTAACCAAAATCATAATCTTCTAATGTATTAACACCAAATACAAAAAATCAAGCATAAATCATCCAGCCAAGCATCAAATCCAATAACCAACCCTATAAAATGCCTAACCAATCATTTCAACCATCAAAACCAACAAAATCATGTTTAAGACAAACATAAAACTGCAAAAATTGAAAGAGGAGTAAAGATTGAAATACAAAATAGAGATAAAGTTGTAATAATCTTCAATCTCCAAATCTAAGCTAGAATCCACACTCTATAAGGTCGTGCTTCCAAGTAATCTTCAAATACAAACCAAGTTCTTCACAAAAAACACTAAATCTAAGAAATCTAACCCTAAAAGATTGGTTCTCAACTCAAGGAGAGAAAACCCTAGAATATGGAGCCTCCTCTCTAAAAGCTGGAACCCTAATAAAGTCTTAAATTTGTCCTTAAATACACATTGGAAAATGGGCCAAAGCCAACCCAAAAATAGAAAGTTGTTGGGCTGTAAACGTCGCATGGTCACGACCATGAATGGTCTGTGGTTGCAACCACACTGAAAATGCTGAATCACAGTGGCTGTTGAAGAAGTTTGTGGTCGCGACCATGAATTGTTGTGGTCGCGACCACACTACAAATTGTTGAAGACAGGGTTTGTGAAGAGTTCGTCCATGATCACGACCATGAGTTTCTATGGTTGCGACCACACTGCATGATTCTGAACACAGATTGCCATGGTCGTGACCATGGTTGTGACTACACCGAACATTGGCTACAACAGTCTTCTTCCCATTTAGAGTCATGGTCGCAACCATGAATTGTTGTGGTCGCGACCATGAATGCAACTTACATAACTTCTTCATTCTTTGTCCAAATTGCTTGATTTTTGTCTTATTTTCTTCATTTCTATAAAATACACCAAGAGAGGGGGTTAAGCTTGAAAAGAGGTAAAAAGGGTGTTCAGTTAGCATCAAAAACATAAAATATACGATGTTTTGCAATGATAAATGCTAACATGAATCACATCTTACAAATTCCCCTAAACTTAGTATTTTTGTTGTGCTCGAGAAAAGAAATAGCATATTTTCCTTATTCAAAACTAACAACCATGTTGAGCATCATACTAAGATAATAAATGGTAACTTGCCTCAAGGACCTTACCTTCATGCAACACAAAGAAAACTTCGAGATAGCATCTTTCAAAATAATAGATTGACCATAAGTTAACCATACCTAAACCAAAGTTCTCAAGTGTGTGTGTGAAGTCTCCCTTCTCTAGCCAATTGCAGTTCAGATGGAATTAGATTATCTAGAATGGAATAGAGATCTCTCACTCACATGGTGAGTGTGTAAGGCTCCATAGGCTTGTTGGGCATATCATTCTCCACTAATGTAGGCAATTCACAATTCTTAGGATCAAATAGGTTTTTAATAGCTTGTAATGTATGGCTTAGATAAAAGGGTAGTTGAATAAGTCATTTAGGCTTAAGTTTACCCAAAACATACACTTTTGCTTTTTTCTCTAATTGTTCATCCATCCTTTCGCATATTGCATTCTTCATAATTGATGTCCTAGCCCTCCCCCCCCCGAACTTTAGCTTATTATATCTTTTCATCACATAGTTATTCCCAAACTGCTTCTGGGATTTTCACTATTTTCACCATTTTTGCAAGAAAAACCAAGGCTTTATTCTTTTCTTCATAGATTTTCAAGGCATGGAGTTGGGTAATGCTTGACCTCCTTAGCTTCTACCTACCCTTAACGAGCTTTTGTTTAGACTCCCTGTACCAATTAGCCTTAGGGTACTAGGTGAAGAACACCCCTAAAAACTTACTTACTCGAGGTAGGAAGGCTACAAGGTCAAACATACTCCTCCTTGATTTATTCTTTCTTTTTCTACTTTTTTTTCTTTCTTTTCTACCCTAAAACTCCTTTGATTTACTTTTTCTAGCACACTCACTTCAACGAAACTCCCAATTCACATTACATGTATTCACATGATATTGCATTGAAAGCAACATGTTGAGGGCAAACAAGGGTTCTTTTGACTTAAGGGTATACAAAAAAAGGTTTAATGTGTTCATTTTTGGCTTCTCTAGATAGAAAATGGCTAATAAGGTTCAAATTGGGTGACTATGGATCAATGCACATAAGGGTTAGTTAGAAAGGCTCAACTGTCCAAGGATGGCATATATCATTTCCTAATTTCCATGCTGCCAAAGATTCACCTCAAATGATAATTAAACAAGTTCTAGAGTCCTAAGAAACCAAAATATGTAGTGATCACATAATTCTTCTCTAAACCAAGCAATATTGACTAAAAGGGTACATTCTGATTTATGCTCAAAGTGATAAGAACTTTTGTCTAAATAGTCAACTATAAGGTCAAACCATTATGCTTTAAGTTCATCTATCTCTCATTTTCTTCATGCGATAAAAGGTATGATCAATATTCATCATAGGTTTCACAATCAATCTCAAAACAAGCTCAACCATAAACAAAAACAAACTAAAAATAAATTAAAAAAATAACCTAAAAACTGAAAACATATAAAAGCAACTAAAACACACAAACAACTAAAAGAAAAAACTAAAATTAGGATAATTGAAGCTAGAAAAATTTAGAACAAAGGGACAAATACCCTCGGAAAAATGGGCCAAAAAACATGCTAAAAAGTGGTCTAACATCGCCATCTTGCAACATGAAAGGCCTTCATGTTAAAACATGACATAATGAGTACTTTAGAAATCTTTTTGATGTCGCGACATGAAGATCTTCCATATCATGACATGGCAGTAAGGTGGCTTCAGGATTCTTCTCATGTCGCGACATGACAATAAGGCCGTCTGTGCCCTCGACCTTCGCATGCATGATTTCAAGCAACATGAAAATAGCCTGCGCTCGCGATACGATAAAGGCTTGCCTGGCCATTCTCGATCTTCTCTTGACTTGATGTCATGACATGATCTAAGTCCATGTCACAACAAAGGATGAAAATATCCGATATATCGGCCGATATATCGCCGATATATCGCCGGAGCATATCGTATATCAAATGATAAACAACACGATATCAAAAGAATCGGCGACCGCTTAGCGAAAATCGGCGAAAAATCGTATCGCGATATATCGTTGATATATCGGTATTGGGTTGATATTTCTGCGGGATATTTCCGTTGTATATATTATGCATCGTGGAAAATTTTTGATTCAAAATATCGTCGATATATTCGATATATCGACGGCTTGAACATGGGCTCAGATCATCCTGCAGATGATCAAACGATCCAGATTTCAATTCTCGGAGCTTTCAAACCTTTCAAGGACTAGTTTGGATCGATCTGACTACTTATTTGAATTTGCTTTGATCCAACGGCCCAGATTTCACTCGAATTTAAAATGCTATCCAACGGTCTGATTTTTTATCCAACAGCCAGATTTGAAATCCTGACTTGATCAAACGATTATGGATTGATCCCAAAGGTTTAAAGATCTAACGGTCATATTTTCACCAAAATTAAATCCCACAGTTAGAATTAAATTACAAATATATTTTGACCATCTATTATTTTTTCGACCTAAAAATAATCTATAAATAATTCTAAAATCATTCCATTTTATCACAAATTCTCTACTCATATCCAATCTTCATTTCACTCAAATTTTTTTTCTTTACATATCTCAAAAAAAAAAAGGTGGAAATTTTGCATTTAAGGCTCTGCTTCAAATTTGAACAAGGTTAATTAAGGTATGTATTTAAGGTTAATTTACTTTTAAATTGTCATTATTGTATTTATGTTTTGTGTACTTAATAGTTTATATTTATGTTTTGTATTTATGTTAACTATATATTAGCTTTATTTTATAATTTCATATTAGATTATAAATTTAACAATATAATTTTATAGTAGTTTACGCTAAATATCATATATAGTATATTATTAAATAATACTATAGTTTTATATAGTATAATAAATTTAATTGTAATGTTTTCTTTAAAATAACTATATATTAGTTTTATTTTATAATTTCATATTAGATTATAGATTTAATATAATAGAAATATATATTAGTTTAAGGTAAATATCATATATAGTATATTATTAAATAATATAATAAATTTAATAGTAATGCATTCTTTAAAATAACTATATATTAGTTTTATTTTATAATTTCATATTAGATTATAGATTTAATATAATAGAAATATATATTAGTTTTCTAAGGTAATATCATATATAGTATATTATTAACACATTATAATAAAATTTATAGTAATGCATTCTTTAAAATAACTATATTAGTTTTATTTTATAATTTCATATTAGGATTATAAATTTAATATAATAGAAATATATATATTAGTTTATAGTAAATATATATATAGTATATTATTAAATAATACTATAAGAATTTAATAGTAATGCATTCTTTAAAATAACTATATTAGTTTTATTTATAATTTCATATTAGATTATAAATTTAATAAAATAGAAATATATATTAGTTTAAAATATCATATATAGTATATTATTAACACACATAGTTTTATATAGTATAATAAATTTAATAGTAATGTCTTCTTTAAAATAACTATATATTAGTTTTATTTTATAATTTCATATTAGATTATAGATTTAATAAAATAGAAATATATATTAGTTTAAGGTAAATATCATATAAAGTATATTATTAAATAATACTATAATAAATTTAATAGTAATGCATTCTTTAAAATAACTATATATTAGTTTTAGTTTATAATTTCATATTAGACAGATTTAATAAAATAGAAATATATATATTAGTTTAAGGTAAATATCATATATAGTATATTATTAAATAATACTATAGTTTTATATAGTATAATAAATTCAATAGTAATGTCTTTTAAAATAATCTATATATTAGTTTTATTTTTATAATTTCATATTAGGATTATAGATTTAATAAAATAGAAATATATATTAGTTTAAGGTAAATATCATATATAGTATATTATTAAATAATACTATAATAAATTTAATAGTAATGCATTCTTTAAAATAACTATATATTAGTTTTATTTTATAATTTCATATTAGATTATAGATTTAACAAAATAGAAATATATATTAGTTTAAGGTAAATATCATATATTGTATATTATTAAATAATATTATATTTTTATATAGTATAATAAATTTAATAGTCATGTCTTCTTTGAAATAACTATATATTAGTTTTATTTATACTCTATTAGATTATAAATTTAACAACATGTAAATCACTTAAAATGAAAATGAAGTTATATTTAGTAAGATTTTAGTAATAATATATCAATTAATTAACTTTTCATATTTTAGATTAGTTTAATTTAGTAATAATATTTTAATAAATTAATAAATTTTCTATATATAATATTTTAAATTAAGTTATATATTACAATATTGTGTATAAGAATATTATAAATCAGAAGTTTTATATGAAAATAAATTAATTTTGAATGTATAATAATATTGTCGATATGCTTAATTTAATAGGATGGATAGTGGAAGTAATATTGGAGGCCGAGATCCAACATGGAAATATTGCACACATATGGAGGGGAATAAAAATGGTACATTATGCAATTACTGTGGTTTGGTGATAAGGAGTGGTGGGATCACTCGCTTTAAATTTCACCTATAACATTCAGATCCCCACCGAATATAAAGTGTCCAAATGTGCCTCTCGAAAGTGAAATAAGAAATGCGCAACTTTAGAATCGTAAAAATAAAGAAAAAGCAAAGCACAGATATGGAAGAAATTCGGCCGAACACGAGGCACAATGGGGGACGCAATAGACATCCTATCGATGATGATGAGGATGCAGGAGGAAGAGGAGGAGGGAAGGTATATGCATCCAAGACACGCACTCGACGAAAGAGTCGAATTTCAGCAGATGTCATCAAAGCCACCGACTCCAACCGATAACAAAAAAGAAGGATTTATGAGAGGCAAAAGAAAACTTAGTAAAGCTACTTAAATTAATTTTTATAAAATAAAAGAATTCACTTTATTTCTAATTGGAAGATATTGCAATGTGAGCCTTCACAATCGCAACCGACTTAATCCAACAAGACGATGCAAAGATCTCAAAGAGTGAGACAAATTTATCCATCACCACTTGCTCCATCATTATAGAAATCTTCGCAGCTAGTGACATAAGAACATTAAAATCTTTTCAAAGGTGGTGCAATCAAAGAAACGATAATGCACTAATAAGTAAATTTTTCATATATAGAGTACGTTTCAACAGCAAACTCTCACCACTTCAAGAACATGATTATTGGTGCACAACAAGTTGGTATGTGACAATCACTTTTCAGTTTCTAATAAATTATTATCTTATGTTATAATTGAAAACTAGATAATTAATTCCATTAATTCTACTTGTAGGCATGGGAATAGAGCCACCATCTCCATATGAAATCAAAAACAAATACTTAGATATGGAGTATAAAACATGGAAGATTATGTGAACATCCAAAGGGAGAAATGGAAGACTTATGGGTGCACAATTATGTGTGATGGATGGACCGGCCCCACGAAATTGAGCATCATTAATTTCATTGTATATTCGAAAGGAAGCACAATATTCCTCAAGTTCGTTGATGCATCCGACAAGATAAAAGACAACAAATACATTTATGGTTTGTCAAGGACGTGATGCGAAGTCGGTGAAGCAAATGTCAGGCAAATTGTTATGCATAAATGTATATGAAAGTTGCTAATAATGAAGTACAATTTATATTTGACTCATGTTAAAGACACCGCATTGACTTGATGTTTGAAGACATTGGTAAAGAGCTACCGCTTTCGGAATTGATTACTAATGACGGAAAAATCACTAACTTCATCTACAATCATGGTCAGTTGCTTGCGAAATGAAAGGTCCTGTGGAGATATTAAAGGTCCTGGGGCGATACAAGATTTATGCATAAATTACATCATCCTAGAAAGTCTTTAAAAAAGAGGGCTGGTTGAAGGAAGATCTTATTAATAATGAATTCCGACTTCTCATGTGCTCAATGATCAACCATTATTATTATATTGCCACACAAGCCACCATGCCATACAGAGTAAGGTTCTAAGTCAGTGTCAATCTACGGTAAGTAATTATATATAGTTCTTCGCATTGTTGATTCCAAAGTCGCCCCAACAATGTCATTTGTGTATGAGTTGATTCGGGTAATGATGCAAAATTTACATCAACTCAATGCCAAATATTGGGTCAAAACAATCATCACAGATCATTGGGATAGAACCCTTAAATATCCTCTTCATGCAGCAAGTAACTAAGCAGTATCATAATCACATTTAATGTATATTATCTTCCTTTTATCACATACTAATTCTAAATCACTTTTGTAGCATATTATTTGAATCCAAGATTTTAAAATAGACCTGGAGTTAGTAATGACCCTGAGTTACTCCAAGCTGTTCTCGAAGTATTTACAAGATTATCTTCTACTACTGCAGGCCTTGGTAATTTTGGAAATGAGGTACATCAACAGGTTACAATTCTAATTAATTGATTCAATTTATTTGGTTACACTTACACTTATATTGATTTGACAAGTACATTTTCAATTCATAGCTTATAATGTTTCGAGATGTGAAAAGAGGATTCGGTGATAGAGCAGCAATAGCCTTAAGAGATTTAATGGTTCCTGGTCAGTGTTATTTCTCATTAAAACTTTAAAAGTAAAGTCTATTATCAAGTTATTGTTAGATTTTGAATGTTACTTATTTTATCATAGCCGAATGGTATTTATGTATGGAAATCCATGCTCCACATCGAGGAATTCCACCATTAAGGTTCTTTCCCAAACTCGCACTTCTTCACAAGTAGGAGAGAAATTGGAGCACATTTGCTCTAATACACAAAACAAAGAAATCGGTTTGCTTACTCCTAGGTCTAACAATTAGTTTTGCTACTATAACATGAAACTAAAGAAACGTGATATGGAAGTAGAGACCGATAAAGTTGCTGAAAAGAATTACCTTGATTTACTCGACATTTCAGCTGAGTTTAGTGAAGAAGAGGATAATCAATTATTCCAATGGGTTGGTCATCTCCATTTGGATGATGAAGATGGAAATCCTAATCCACGAATTGCTGCACAAGTTCGAGAAGTTGGTGTTGATGTTGACCGTGTTTTATCTGAAGAAGTTCATAAAGGAAAGTTTCAAAGCCAAGACACGAGACTCATTTCAACTCAATAAGCATTTCTCGAATTTCATTTGATTCAAGTGATGAACATAATAGTAGACCTAGTTTTTCCGATACTTCTACTACAGGTTATGATGGCTCAAGAGGAGAGGGGATCAATGATGGTAGATACTGGAAATGATGGTAGTGATACTGGAAATGATGGTGGGGATATTGCATATCGACAAATAAGTCAATATCCATTGAGTCCATTCACTGGTGAAGATGATTTCACACATGCTACACAAGATGAAGACCACGGGTCTAGGAGAGTTGGTCCAGGTATTGGAGCCATTGGAAAGCCATATAGAGGTCGACAACGAAGGATGGCACACCACAATGAGGATTCATTGTCGACTAGTTTTGAGTCTACGGTTACTGGCACTCCAAAATGCTGATTCATCCAATGACGACAATATTTTTCCTCCTAACACAATGAGTGAGTGACACTTTCAACTTCGGCTTCCATTGATGAAGAATATGGAATGAAAAATTATCCTCATGCTGAACAAACTCCATTCCACATTCCATATCAAATGCAACAAGGATTTCAAACGAACATGTGGGTGAACCTCGAATTTCCTATCCATGGAGAAGTTGTGGATACGAGTCAAGACATTTATGCATGGCATGTTCAATCTTATAATCAATATTATCAAAACACCATGTCCTGGTATGAGTATTGTCTTCACCGAGATGGGATCTCTTCATTAAATGTTGCAATGGAGCCACATCGATCTTCATTTTGGTTTTAAAAGCTCATTGCAATGTAATCTCAATGTGTATATTTGATTATTAGTGTCATTTTTACATTTTTATAAAGTATTTCCATGAATTTCAAAGTATTTTTGTTAATTTCTGATATTTCGATACTCATGTAAAAATATCCACCTATATATCTGATATATCCGTAAAATCCAAGTACCGATATATCCGTCAAAACCGATATTTCCATCCTTGGTCACGACATGGTAGTGTATGAGCTTCCATTCTGAAGGGACCCCATGTCGCGACATGAGGCTCCATGTCACTACATGAGCACTTTAACAACACTTCTTCTTCAAATCTTCACTTTCTTGCTTCCTTTGCTTGGGTATTCTTCCTTTTCTGACAAATCAAGGTAAGGGAGGGATTTAGCCTACAATTAAGCTATATAGGTGTGAATTAGCATTAAGAACTTAATAATTGTAAGAAATGGATGCTTAAAACAAAGTATAATTCACACCTAACAATTACGCATAAAGATGTGTGTACCATATCATCCTTTAAAGAGAGGGGCACTTTGGACATTTCAATGGAAAGGGTTTTCCTATAAAAGGACCTCTATGGAAAACCCTAACCTTAGGCCATCTTATGCCCACTTTTCTCAAGAAGAGTGTTCTTGAAGAACAAACCCTCTTGGTAAGATGTAAGAGTCAAATCCTCGGGTTTTCGGCTTTCTTCTTCGAATCTAGACTTGGCTAGCACTAGGACTTCATCCGAGACCGTTGCCTTGGAGGTTATCAGCTCCACTCTTCATGTGGATACTGTTAGAGGAGAATCTAGGACTTGATTTGCTTTGATCTTTGTTGCCCCGGCTATTGGATCAGTTCTAAAACTAACACATGGTAAAATCTCGCACCCTTTTTGGCTTGAATCGACTTTGATGCTTCAAGGGATCCTTGGAGGGTCTATTTGAAGATTTTTTTTTTTTTTTTGTTGTTTCTGCTACTTTGGCAACCATTTCCATCTTCAAAACCTGACATCTTTGACATCCTTTGGCTCTATTTTATAAGGGTAGCATATGTGCCCAATTATCTTTCTATAATTGACTTTGGAATTTCCACATGTCTGAACACCAGTTTCAGGATCTCCAATAATGTCAGAGGCTGAATGATTCTTCTAAACTTGTCTAGAAGGCTCACGACTAAGATATCAATGGTCAGATCAATCTCAAGATCTCCTTGCTAGTAGGATGAGTCACCAGATGGTGGATCACCTTCTAGGACAAGGCTAGTGCTGCTGCTAGGTGATGCATCATCTACTGAGACACTGTCATTCTGACTAGTCTCATTATTGTTTTTGTCGTACCAGTTAAGTATGTGGAATTCAACATCTGAATCGTCTGACCTTATTAGAGAATAATTTGATCCCTGATCATCAACCACCACATCAATGGATTTCATGACTGCGTTGGTCCTTTTGTTGTAGACTTTGTAGGCTCGACTATTTAGGGAATATCCTAGAAATGTGCCTTCATCGCTTTTGGTGTCGAATTTACTCCTTTGCTTTCTATCATTGAGGATAAAATATGTGAAACCCCGAGAAAATCCTAATTTTCTTAAAAATGATAAAATTGTAATTTCGGTCAAAATCCGAAATTTTTCTACATCTCGGATGATGAAATGGACTTCACCATTGGAATCATCTCACGAACCCAACTACCACGCCACCTTCATCCCACCTGGCATGTCGCCAATTTTCTACGTTTTTCGGCGCAATGGGGTATATGACACTTTGCCATTTTCGGTGGCTCACAGTGGCCACATGTCGTGCAGAATTAGTCAAACAAGGAGAGCCAAGGGGGCCCACGTGGACATGTGCATCTCCTATGGATGGAAATCACTCATTATGGATAAGGATGATGGAACTAAACGAGCCAATGATGGCTCGATAATGCGCAACGGCGGATAAAAAGGCAATAGTTTTAAAAAGAGAAAAGAACATTTCTCTTCATTTTTGGCTGGTATCCGAGCAGTGAAGGAGGAGAATAGGTTTTTAAAGAGAGAAAGTCCAACTTCTCTCTAGATTTCCCGCCGGACCGCTTCTGCCTCGTCGCCAAGAAGCTAAAGTTGATCTACGCTTACAAGGGCCACGCTGCGGATTACTCCCGATTTTGTGGAGTTTCGACAACCCAAGAGGTAGGGTTTTCTCCTTACTTGATTTATTCTTTGGCTAAGAGCCATTTTAATGGATTTGGGGATTTGTTAAGGCCTCGAATGGTTGCGGTTTTCGGTCCCAAAATATTTGGACTAAGTGAAGAAAACTTTATGTGGCTGGAATGCGTTGTCGAGACTCTGTAATTTTATCGCTCACGTGATTTATGTGTGATTTGTGTGTTGCTTAGGTGATTCAAAATGAATTGCTTGAATTGGTTATTAGCCCATGTGAGCTAATTTTGGTGTTATTGCTATGAATTGAATAACATGATATTGTGAGTTGAATTTTATTAGTATACGATGTTTAAAATATATTAACATGAATTGTTGAAATGGTGATGAATGCATTCCATACGCACTACCGGCACTCTCTAGAATGGTAGTGGAGGCATGACAAATAAAATCGGAGGGTTGTCCAAATAATGATTCACTTGTAAAATTATTAAAAATAATAATTTTATTATAAATTTGTCCGAAGAATTGTAAGTCAAAGATTGTCCAACAATTCACGGCGGAGGGGCCCATGAATTGTTTCGGAGAGTTACCCAACAAATTCATCTCGGAGGATTGTCCAACGTATTTATATTGGAGGGTTGTCCTCAATTAAAACAAATATTTTTGTTTTGAAAAAAATGATTTTCATGCATGGCTTAGGCATGCGTGAGGGAGTCGGTGAGGACTCGAGACATGGGATTGGGCATGTAGACATTCAAGTAGGATCATGCATTGCTTAAATGTGTTTGGTTGCCATTACGTGTGCACTTAGGTGGGAAGTAACCCATGTAGGAGATTATCACTACTGGGCATTGTCTACCCCGCCGTAGGGAACATTATTTCAGTACAGGAGTATCTGGGAAGACGGCGCTCACTAGGAGGTCGCTTTAAGAAGAAACTTGATCAAAGGGCTTTGATATTTTTGTATAACATGTATTAAAATTCTTAATTTTAATATATGTTTGTATTAAGAGTGAAATTAACTCTTGAACCATTGTAATATAGTTGGTTGGATATATTTTGGTGAGTATGATGTGTAGGCCAATGTGGCCATTTTTACTCATGTATGGGTCTCATGATATGAGACATACAGGTTTTCCGCAGTTGACAGTGGTCAACGAGACCCCCGGGATTTGGGGCGTCACAAAAATAGGTATTACTAAACTCATGAAAGTACTTTAGGTAAGGTTTATTACCTCTCCAGATTTCATATGGTGTCATAGTTGTTCCTGGGCGAAGGTAGACCCTATTCAAAGTATAACATGTTGTTTTCAAGGCTTCAGCCCAAAACTTTACTATAACATTTTTTGCTTTGAGAATAAATCGAGCCATTTCTCGTAGTGCTCTATTCTTTGCTTCTTCCGCCCCATTCTATTGAGGTGTCTTAGGAGCAGAGAATTCATGGTCTAGTAGATGAACAAAGCATGTTGCGACATCACTGTTCACATGTCGTGGCACCGCAGCCTAGATTTGTCAATTTCGTTGTTTTTGACCCATTTCCCAAGACACTATAATAACATGTCTTTAGAATTTTTTAGGGTTCGACTTGGGTGGGAGAACACCCATTCTAGGGTTTCTCTAATCCTAAGCTTAAATCACCTAGGGTTTCTAATTTTTTTTTTTTTTTTTAATTTGAAAGAGGAGGAGAACTTGAAGAAGTAGAAGACATTTGAGGAAAAGAGAATGAGGCTTCCACTTCCAAATCTATTTAATCTCTTTCCCCTTTTGTATTTATTTCTTTTGATAGTTGTAATTACTTTTCTAGTTATGTTTTAGTTAGTTTTCTTAGGGCTTAGATTTAATCAACACTTGTTTATATGACTCTTTCTTAATTTTAGTTGATTTATGCTTTATTTTCATATATATGTTGAATAGTTCATTTCGTTCTTAATGCTTGTGAGTAATTGGCCAATACTTGCATGGTTTGTGGTTCGATTCATGATCTAAGAAGTGAGAATTGGATTTGACCATGGATGAATTACCACTTAATTGTCATGAGATAGAGATATAAGTGAGATTAGGTGTGGTATTGGAATTTCTTGGGTTTAATGCACCTTTGGAAATCTGGGGTTGAGTAGAGATGCAAAATACATGATCCTAAGGGTAGATTGTGAGTTATCGAGAGAGATTCGCATATGCATTAGTGATATCACCATCAACATAATGAAATGGACATTAATTGATTGGATTAGGAAGGTTCACATAAGCTTGAATTGGTGAAATCTATGCCCCAGGATTTTTAGTCTTGAGTCTTTGTTAAATTAGGATTCTTACATGTTAGTTTAGTTAAATTTGTGTCTTTCACAAATTTTCCATAATCCAAATAAGGCCTAAATAGCCAATCCTCGTGGGACGATATTGTAAAACCCAGGAAAATTAGAAATTTTCAAAAATGCAAAATGATAATAATGATAATAATAAATTACCATAATGGTTCAAGGAAGCCTAGAAAATTCTCCAGATCTCAGATGATGAAATGGACTACTGGCAATTGCCTCGCGAATCTAGCGTGACTTTAGAAAATTTTCGCGACCTCAGACAATCGGAATTTTTTAACAATTTTATAGGTGATAAGTCGCCAGATTCCAAGGACGATTTTAGAAAATCTCGAAGTCAGAACGACTTGAGTTAAGTTCAGTTAAAATAAATTGAACTGAAAAGAAATAAATTGTTTCGAGGCAAGAACAGACCCGAATGAGTTAGGACACATGGCGCAATGTGAGCCATGTGACCAAATTAAAAAAAAAATTAAGAAATAAAAGAAAAAAATGATTAAAAAAAAAGAAGGAAAAAAGTCAAAAGGGAAGGGAAGGAACGGACGGACGAGGGAAAGCGATAAGAAATGGAGGGAGAGACAGGGGAAAAAGGATTTTTTTTTTTTCGCTTCTCTCTAAGATCTACGGAAATAGAACTTTAGGTTTTCTAATATAGTGAAGGCAAGTCATCCACGTATCGGGCGGAGCTGCGCCGGATACCGTGTCACCCGGGTTTCACAACCCACGAGGTAAGGAATTTTCCTACTTTGATTATTTCTTGCCTAAAGGTCATTTAATGGCTTGAGGTTTTTCTTAGAGGACGTGAGAGGCCGTAAATTTCAGTCCCAAATTTTTGTGACTGAGTGTAGGAATTTTTAGAAATTTTTGAAACTATTTTCGGACAGTCCGAACTGAATTTTTTGGACTGTTTTCTTCGTCGGCTGAATTTTCGAGACTCAAGTTTCAACACCCGAACTGAATTTTGGACTATTTTGGGCACTCCTTACTCAGGTTCAGGCTTGGCTTTGATCCCTTAGACCGGGAAGGTTCTCGAAAGCTTTCAGGGTGTGTTTTGCATCACAGCACTCCTAAGAATGAACCGTAAAGGGACCAAGAGGTGCTCTGTTTTATATGGGTCCGAGATTTAGGCCATTTTGTGTGTATTGTTGGAAAAAAATAAATAATATGTTGTGTGTAAAAATCATGTTAATATGTGTTTGAGTGATGTATTAATATGGAAATTGTGATGAATGGAAATTATATGTAAGAAAATATAATTATCCGGAATTTATAAATGTTGCATGTAGCATGACATAGCATGAAATGGCATGATTGCATTTCATATGCACGGTCACATCGCATCGAGTCGGGTGTGGGTGCATGGTATTGTTATTCAAAACTCTTGGTGAATGTGTGGTGAGCTTGGAAATGGAACCACATCCAAAATCGAGACTCACAGTGGTATAAAACAATAATAAATATATGTAACGTGTGTTTGGGCATAGTAAGATGGGGTAGATCCCCCTCTAGGGTGAAAGACCTAAATTTATATGCGATTAGACATGATCACCGGTGGTTAAAGCCCATAAAAATGTCGAAAGGCATGCGTTGATCCTGCGGTGTGACCCCGAAAAAGACGTGGCCCATGAATAAACACACAGGATTTGATCAAATTCAAATGAATATTGGAGAGTTGTCCAATGGGTTAAGTCATTGGGTAAAACACCACGACTGGTCACTGGAATTGCATGTGTGAGGGAGCTCTGCTTCTGAACTCGGGTTGTGGGCATGACAGGCCCCATCTCATGCATCACACGAATATTCCATAGGATTCAGACATTTATATGGAATGTGATTGGACATTTTCAAGGTTGCCATTGCATGTGCATTTTAGGTGGGGAGTAGCCCTTGTAGGAGAATATTTCTACTGGGCATTGCTCACCCCATTGTGGGACACCCTTTCAGGTATAGGGGGTGTATAGGGAGACGGCGCTTTGACGAGGTCATAATCATGAAGAAGGCCGATGTGTGGCCTTGATATTACCTTTGAGTAACATTTTTGTAAAAATATTTTGTATAAAATAATTGTAACTAAATTCTTTTGGGACTATTGTCTAAATAGTCGGAGTATGTAATTATGGTAAGAGGGTCGTGATCGACTCTTATGGACTGTAATTAAGCGTTTTATTTTCATATTTTAGATTTAAATTTGAATGAATGGGTCCTAGTAAAGGGATGTATATTGGGGATATGGACAGATGAACCCTATAGGGTCAATACTACTTTTGTTAAGACCCTGGTTGGGTTATGATTATACTGTTATACAGGTTATATGTTGGGTAGAGCTCCCTGAACAAAGGAGATCTGCCCGATTTTTGTGAAAATATGGATCCCGATAAATGGGACACAAAAGCTATGGGTATTGAGTCACCCGAAACTAGGAATTCGCTGCTGACGAGTTGTCACCGGGACCCTTGGATTTGGGACGTCATAGCTTGCATTAGAGCTAGGTGTGGTTACCTAGGAGCTCCGAACGTGGGTATCCGCCGCAATTCCTAAAATAAGCAATGCCTTGTAACAAAATTTAGGTATGGCCAATACCTGGGTCTAGATATCATGTGTGTCGCGTGTTTATGCTAAATATGTTGTGTGATATGTGTGGTGATTTGTGTGAAAAATATACATGGTGGATTGTATATGGAACACTAGGCTTAGAAAACATAACCTTAAGGGTTCGGAAAACAAAATGAACATGATAGTTCGAGAACTGATGTGTATTAGTGTTTGGCATTTTGCACCACTAAGGAAAAAATGGATGAACAGTGTAGTTCATGATGTTAAAGTCTATTAGTGGTTGGCATGTGTACTACCAATTAAACTGAGATAGAAATTTGAGAACTCTATTGCTATCTAACACGTGTAAATGGCTAGCAGCGGAAAAGGATGTTGGGGTGGTGGGCGGAGTAATAACTCACGGCATCACGTGCTTTCTTGATCAACCGACCTCCATGTAGGTTGTTGTCACGCGACCGCTACCCTTACGAGGAAGATGTACAAGCTACCACCATCGCACAAGCTGGTGCAATTGGGAACCAAGGGGGTTAAGTAACCTCCAGAGGTTCGAGACATATGATCCTTCGGCCCTCAAGAGAGGAGAAGACCCGATGGTGGTGGGTCATTGTTTCTGACTAGTCAGAAAGGCTACGAGCGCTAGTGCTAAGAGGAAGGAGAATCGATCATCTTCTAGCTCTAGGAAGAAGCAGAAGAGTTCTGTTTCGTACGTATTTTAGGTACAGGTCCGTAGCTATCAGGGCCAAGGCCAAGTCGAGGCTTCTAGCTAGACGAGGCAGATGACTTGCTACCATTGCCATCAACCTGGGCACATGAGACGGGATTGTCCACAGAGGCAGGGATCTCGAAATTATGGGACATCACAAATTTAATCATCACTGACATGCGAACGCTAGCTTTGTTCCTCCTTACCCCAAAGATGGGCTGGAACCATGTTATCCTAAGGTTTTGCATAAGCACCTACTATTGTGCAGATGGGCCACATGGGCCAGGGCATAGGTCGGGGTCGAGGCCAAGACTTCTTATAACGCCCCAAAAATATCCTAGAATTTATATAATAATTTTATTATATATTTCAAGTATAAATTGAGCCAAACTTGGGTTTTTTCGGGAAAACTGATAAATTGTTAAATTGTGAAAAGTGAAATGAATATGTGAGCATCTGATTAAATATTATATTCTAAAATGAGAAATTGATGGAACCCGAAAATAAACCCAAGTGAAAAAGGGAAAAATTTGGAAATTTGTAAAATAAGGATCTAAGGGTCAAGAATAGAATACGATTAAATGCAAAAGTGAATTGAATGATAAATGGAAGTAAAATGAAGACCAAAAGGGAGAAAAATGAGAAATGGATTTAATGAGCAAGCCAAACATGGCCTTAGGGTGAAAACATGACTCTTAAGGCATTTTATGTTAGAATGTTTCATTGGAGCAAAACACTTCAGCTTTATATGTTGTGCCAGGGCCAGGAGAAGAAGTGATTTTGTGTGATTTCTTCCCATTCATTGCTTCTAAATGATCACATATTGGTGGAAGAAGATTCAAAAGGATTTTGGTAAGAAACAAACCCCATATTACTTTTTTTAAATGAAGTTCGGGGCTAGAAACCCTAATCCACCCACTGGTTTTGCTCTGAGTTGGTTTAGGATGAGATGAAAATTTGTAGAGTTTCATAATTTTTGGCTTTGTTTACTCTTGGAGAAAATCGCAAAAAGGAAAAGAGAAACTGGCAAAGGGATCCGCCACTTCACAAGTAAATGGCACCCGAACTGCCAGAAATTTCACGTCAGGCTAGTCAGCTTCACCACTGAGCGAGGCGAAAGGCCCAAGTCGCCAAGTATGACTGCCACCGAGGCGGGCGCTTCGCCACAGCAAAGGCTACGCCGAGGCGGTCACTATTCACGCAGTGCCTTTTGTTTCCAACACCTCGTATTCATACCGATAGTTTAAGGACCTAATAAATGACAATGCAGTTCAAATAAGAATGAAACTAAGTAAAAACATACCATACCGCCGCCGCGGTTTATTCGCTGGGGTCATTAATTGCTCAACCACCGAGAGTGGAGAATTTGTTTAACTGCGCGGTTGAAGACGCACAACCCGACCTGGGGACCGGTATCGAAAGAGACAAGGGATCAACAATTATTTGTTCCGGTGACTCAATTCCCATTTGCTCTATGCTGGATTTGAACTATTATTATTCGAAATGTTTGTCAAAATATCTCGCATATGCACATGTATTTGAACCATAAGCAGAAATACCGTACGTGAGTAAATTGATTTGAAATGTATTGTTGAATGACCAACATGACATTCACCACCAATTCATGGTTGCAATCAGATTTGTTAAATGTGAATCACATTGAACCGAATGACAAATAGGACAGATTCACCAACCAACCATCGCGAATGTCAATTTCTGCGTCATATGTGAAAATATTGAATGAAATCACATTGCTAATTAATGACAAATGTGACAGATTCACCAACTCGAACTGGCCGTGAATGTTGACTTCTATAGTCATATGAGATTGTAATATCAATGTGAAATCACATTGCTACCGAATGACAAATGTGATAGGATTCACCAACTGAACTCGTCGTGGGATGCCGACTTCATACTTTACGTGAAATCACAAACCGAAAAGCGAAAAGAATGATTTGAAAAGTGTGTTTTTATAAGTATCTTTTACATTACACATAAACATTATATTAAAGGCATTATTTGGATAAATGCATGATTCGATTAATCGAATGAATAGAGAATCATGTAACCACCAATCATGAAACGCTTTAGCGACAGAGCCATATCACGCGCATGTACCGAGTGATAGACAAGTGATCGAAGCGGACCCAGCGAGGAGCCCGTGAGTCATCCAAAAGTTCACAGGAGTATGCTCCAATACATGATCCTCACCCATTTTTTTAACACATTGTTTTGCAAACAAAGGGAGTTCAACTCCGAAATTATTTCACCTATCTCAATACGATTTTCGATATTGCTGTTGTAAACAAAGATAAATGTCATTTTTAGGTAAATGATATTTTAAAGGAATGTACTTGAATTTGTAAATAAGCGGCGGCTACCTCAAATTGGAAACCGCTCGCAAAGATTTGAGAATGAAAATGTTTGCATTAATGAACGGATTTAATTATGGCCGCCGAGCGCCCGATCCTGCTCGGATCCGCCAACCTGGTTCGTCAGCTTGTGGTCGCACACTTCCCAAGCTTCAGAGACTAGGACCCATACATACCACGATGAGCACTCGCACCATTTCTGGCAGATCACCTAATGTACCTGTGGCACGTTTTAGCTCTCACACTCTCTGACTAGAATGTTTGCTTCAATTCGACGATCACATTCATGCTTGCAGTTTACAATAAGGAGAAAAAGCTCGAGCTCGTGATTGAAACCTTGGAAAAGTAGTTGTATGTAAATTCTCCCAGAACCAGTGTGAGGTTGACTGTAGATATGCTGGATTGCGGAGTTAGAGATCCAAAGATTCGTCACAATGGATCCTTCAAAGCGATGGACATATCGAATTTTGACGCTCACTTTAGCATGGATCGCTGACGGCACACCGGGGTCTTCACATTGATTGTGATAGTAGAGGATTACTACCACATACTTACGTATTCGTGTGACTTTTCAGGGGGAGGAGCATGATGCTTTGCCCCAGACGGTGCATGACTCTAAGTGGAGTGGACAGTTGATGAGTTGGCTAGCAAGCCTTACCATAAAGGACGAGGCAAGACAGGATTTGAGTCTACCTTGAGTTTGTTTGTGAGTATGAGGACATTTTTCTGGACGAGCTACCGAGATTATCTCCGCACAGAGATGGACTTTGTCATTAAGTTACACCCTGGTACATTGCCCATTTCTATGACTCCTCATAGGATGGAACCGGTTGAGTTGGAGGAACTCAAGGTCCAAACACAGGAATTGTTGGACAAGGGTTTTATTAGACCAGCACTTCACCATGGGGGGCTACGGTTATGTTTGCTAAGAAGAAGGACAAGACTCTTCTGACCGGTATTGAGTATATAGACAAGCTTGAATAGGGTTACGTCAAGAATCGGTATCCATTACTCAGATTGATGATTTGTTTAATCAATAGTGGGCAGTCACTCCTAAGATAGACCTTCTCGTGACCGATTATCATCAGTTCGGGAGTTAGGAGACTAATATCCTTAAGACAAATAGCTTAGGGATGCTGTGATAGGCATTTCGAAGTTCATTAGCAGTTTCGGGTTGACGAATACGCTAACGGCATTTCATGGATCCTTACGCATGTGTGGTATTCCAAATTTATTCGATCGCACTTATTATGGTCTTTGTTGATGACATCTTGATCTACTCCCAATCTGAGGAGGAGCATGAGGATCACTTGTGTATTGTTCTCCAGGCCCTCAGAGAACATCGGTTGTACACCAAGTTCAATAAGTGTGAGTTTTAGCTTACTCGAGGCGACCAATGGGCACACTATGAATAGTTTCGTGTGTGTCATCAGACCTCGAGAAGGTAGAGAGGCTGTTATGAGTTGGGAGAAATAAAGCCCATTCGAGATACGCCTGCTTTCTTAGGATTGGTAGGTATTGTGTGAGGCTTTATTGATACTCTCCCGGCTAGCAAAGACCTATGACTGGGGACAATCTCTAGTGGGCCAAGTTCATTTGAATAATCTGCAGAAGGCATTCCAGAGCTGAAAAGAGGATTCACCCAGCTCCTATTCGATGAGTCTTAATGTGGACAAAGGTACACAAAGGTACCCGTGATGCCTCTAGTGACGCACTGGATGTGTCTTGATACGCTGAGGTCAGCTTTATGGTTCAGATACTTCAAAGAATCAAGAAGCGTAATTTACTCTACACATGATCTAGATTTGCGGCCATAGTCTTTGCCTTTAAAGATTTGGTGCCATATCTGTTTGATATGGTAAAGGGGCCAGAGGTATTTTCTGTACCACAAGAGTCTAAAGACACGACCTCAACATGAGGCAACGCAGATGGATGGAGTATCTGGAGGACTATGACTTCACTTTGCATTATCATCTTGGTAAGGCAAATATACTAGCTGATGCGCCTCACAAGTCAAGCGGAGTAATCGCAGTAGCTTCCCAGAGGGCGATGCTCGAGATCGGGGGATGTTTTAGGCCGCAGCATGAATCGCATCAGAGCGCTAAGGATTTTAGTAGCTATGCTATCCCTACTGAGCATGGTGATTGAGTCCCAAGGGCAGACGCAGATCGCTCATCGTGGACCGAGTATACCGATATGTGTGACTTAAGGTCAATATCCACACATATGGTAGTCTTCTACGGGACGAAGCCGCGTTCCCGTACCGGGATCGATTCAGGAGATCTCAGTGAGTTCCACTACTCGATTTGTTGTGCATCCGTGATAAAGATGAAGATGTACCGTGATCTTTTGTCATCAGATATCGAGTTAACGGCTTAACATCGAGATTTTGTTCGACAGTTGTCTCACGGTCACAGGTAAAGGTCGAAAGCATCGGCCGCAGCTACTCGCCCATTGGGAGGTAATGAGTAAGTGGGGAGCACATCACGATGGACTTTAGACCCACTTTCCATGGACACCGCCGAGGCATGACGCTGGGCAGTGGTGATCAGGACCGACTCACTAAGCTCCAAGACATTTTCTAGTGATGCGAATGACCTCACACCGAGAAATTCTAATCGACCGCATTGCAGAGATCAGTCCGATTACATGTAGTGTCGCCTCCCTATCAAATCGGATGTGGATCCTAGGTTTACGCACACTTTGAAAAAGCCAAAAGTGCTAAGGACAAAGTCGACGATGACACTAATGCTTCATCCACGCATTTAGATGGTCAATCTGGAGAAGACCATAGATTTTAGAAGACATGTCAGCGAAAGCATGCATCTTGATCTTATGGGTATCCGGATGAGCACTTTACCCTTAGTGGAATTCGCTACAACAACAAATATCGTGAGATACGATGGCACCTTATCAGCTTTATAAGGAGGCCATGTCGCATCCCTAATTTGTCGACGTGAGGTGAAAGAGAGTTCCATCACTAGTCCGGATCTGATTAGAGACACCTCGGAGAATGTGGGTTTGATACAAAAGCCTCTTCTTACGGCTCAAAGTCAGCAGAAGAGCTACACCGACAGACGGTGTCGACCTCTAGAGTTTGAGGTGGCTGATCACGTCTTCTTGAAGGTGATGCTTAAGAGAGGAGTGGTCAGGTTCTAAGTAGTTTCTGGGAAGCTAGCGCCTAAGGTATATCTGCCCTTCGAGATACTTTCGAGACGGTGGCAATTGCTTATCCATTGGCCGCACGCCTAATTTATCAAGTGCCCAGCAGGTGTTCCACGCCCCATGCTCGGAAGTATACCCGCATCCAACCTGCGTGGATCTCAGAGGGATTAATGCTGATACGCATGAGACCTTCGAGGACGCACTCGGCATGCATCATGGATAGCCAGGATTGGGTATCAGGACGCACAAGATCGTGTGGGAGCAGCGGGCTGTGCTCAGGGCAACACCAAGGAGCGATGAGGCAACTCAGAACCGTATGACATGAAACCACCTATCCTTTCCTATTTGAGGATGACAAAGCGTTTTTCTAATATTGGAACCAAACAACTATTACACATGTGTTCAGGTAAAAGCAAGGTGTAAATTTCAGAAGAAATTCTTTAAGGGGGAAGAATAAAACCCGAAAATTAAAATTTTCAAAAATGGAAAATGATAATAATAAGAATAAATTGCCATAATGGTTTAGGGAAGTTTGTGAAAATCTCTAGATCCGTATGATGAAACAAGACTATGCCGTTAAATTCTTCTCAAGGAATCTAGTGACCTCGAAAATTTCATTTAATTCCCGAGACAATCAGAATTTTTTTACAATTTTATGGGTGATAAGTCGTGAATGACTCAAGGGACAAGATTTTTATGAAAATCTCAGATGTCAAGAAATGGATTGAGCTAAGTTCAATTAAAATAAATTGAATTGAAAAGAAATAAATTATTTCGTGACGTAACGACTAATGAAGGATGGACATACGGGCGCAATGTGAGCCATGTGTCCAAATTAAAAAAAAAAAAAAAAGGAATTAAGAAAAAAAGGAAAAGATGATTAAAAAAAAAAGTCAAAAGGGAAGGGAAGGAACGGACTGACAGGGGAGAGCCAGAAGAGAGAGAAAGAGAGAGAGAGAAAGGGAAAATTATTTTTTTCGCTTCTAAGATCTACTAAAGTTTTAATCGTAGGTTTTCGTCGGAGTAAAAGGCAAAGCCTGGCCCACACAGAGAGCCACGCTGCGGATACCAAAATTCGAGTTTCACAAACCCACGAGTTAGGAATTCTTCTACTTTGATTATTTCAGTCAGCTCCATTTAATGGCTCGAGGTTTTTCTTAGAGGTCGCGGAGAGGTCAGAATTTAAGTCCCAAATTTTGGGACTAAGTGTAGGAATTTTTAGAAATTTTTCGTGACTATTTTCGACATCCGCCGTCTTGATTGTTTTCTGACAAATCTCGGCCGAATTTCGTGATTGTTTTTGACATTCGATTGAATTTGGATCGTTGGGCACTCGAACCGGTGGGTTCAGTTTGGTTTGATCCCGGGACTGGATGTCTTTGGCTTTATGGTGTTGGGTATCACAAGAATTGATGATGTCCCGTGAAGGGACCAAGAGGTGCCCCTGCTTTATAGCGGGTTCGAGATTCAGCCATTTTGTGTGTATTGTTGGAAAAATATATGTCGTTGTATGTAAAAATCATGTTATGCTTGAGTGATGTATTAACATGGAAATTGTGATTAATGGAAATTATGGCAAGAAAACATAATTATCCAAATTTATAAATGTCAGACAGTATGACATAGCATGAAATGGCATGATTATTTCATATGCACTACGCTACCGCATCGAAGCCTGTGTGGGTGCATGGTACTATTATTCACCATTCTTGGTGAGAATGTGGGCGAGTTTCTGGAATGGGACCACGTCCAAAATCGAGACTCACGGTGGTATAAAACAATAATAAATATAAATCACGTGTGTTTGGGCATAGTAAGATGGGGTAAATCCCCCTCCAGGGTGAAAGACCCAAATTTATATGCGGTTAGACATGATCACCGACGATGAAAGCCCATAAAAATGTCGAAAGGCATAAGGCGATTCAAGGCAGGACTCCGAAAGACGTGGCCCATTAATAAACACATTACAGATTTGATCAAATTCAAAAGAATATCGAGAGTCATTCAACGGGTTAAGTCATTGGGTAAAACACCAATGACTGGTTTTCACACTTGGAATTGCATGTGAGAAGGAGCCTGGCTTAACTCGGGTCAGGCATGAGGAGTTCCCATCTCATGCATCACACGACATTTCATATGTGATTTGCATTATTTATATGGAATGACTGGACGTTTTCAAGGTCATATCAGATGTGCATTTTAGGCGGAGTAGCCCTCAGAGGAGAATTTTTCTATCGGGCATTGTTCACCCTGGGCTGTGGGACCCTTTCGTACATGGGGTGAGTTAGGAGACTCGCCCGACGAGGCCGTGATTATGAATAAGGTCGATGTGTGGCCTTGATATTACCTGAGTAAATACTTTTGTAAAATATTTTGTATAAATAATTGTAACTAAATTCTCGGGACTACTTGGCCTAAATACGAGTATGCGTAATTATGGTAAGTGGGTCGTGATCGGACTCCCATGCACTATAATTGGGCCGCTTTATTTTCATATTTTAGATTTAAAATGTGAATGAATGGGTCCCTGTAGAAGGGATGTATATGGTGATATGGGATGTATGGACCCTATAAGGTCAATACTACTTTATCGAGACCTCTGACGGGTTAGCTATTATTATACTAATATATGTTGTATACGTGCAGCTTCTCGAACAAAGAAGACTCGCCGCTTTAGAAAATATGGATCCCGATAAATGGAACAACAATAAGGGTATCGCGTCACCAAATCCACAAGAATTCCACCTGACGGGACGGTTGTCAACCCGGACTCCCCGTGATTTGGAGCGTCACAAATACTCTTACTTTTCACACTTTACTACTTGAGGCAACGCTTGAACTTGCACACATAGGCATATTATTTTACATACACACATTTGCGCCTATCACAGAACTTGGTGAAGAGAGAGTTTTTAAACTCCTTTCCCATGATCACTCCTTATCCTGATAGCCTTCTTAAGTTGTATGCTCTTTTCATGCATTAACTTTAGAAACAATATCTTAAAGGCATTAAATGTGTCAGATTTCTCTTTAAGAAAGTTTACCCATGAGAATCTTGAGTAGTCATTAACACATACAAACGCGTACCTTTTTGCTCCTATACTTTAAACTTGCATTGGTCGCATTAGCTCCATGTGAAGAATTCCTAGGACCCTTGTGGTTGAAGGATGTTGCACCATTTTGTGAGACATCCTAATCTGTTTTTCAATTTGACATGGACAGTGCACCTTTTCATGGTCAATCTTCATCTTTGAAATTCCCAGAATAGCATTGGCTACAATATTTTCATTGAGGTTCTTGTGACTAATGTGACCGAGTCTTCTATGCCAAATATCCGAGTTGTTTAACAAGTTCTTGAAAAAGTTAGAAGATAACAATTGTCTGGCAATCTAACTCCCTCCATGACAAATGTATTAGAACTATCAACCACTAAGCACTTGTTTTTGGTGAATTTGAAAAATAAATTCTAATCACACAATTGACTAATGTTGATTAGATTAACCTTCAACCCATCCACAAGGAGAACAATTTCTAGTTTAGGCATACCTGGAACTTTTAGGAGGTCATTGCTAATCATAGTACCTTTAGCACCATCACTGAATGTCATAGACTCTAGATTGCAAGGTTGTAGATTGGTAAGAAATTCTTTATTTCCAGTCATGTGCTTAGAGCTTCCACCATCAAGGTACCATTTTTACTCGAAATTCACCTTATGTGATTTACAAGCCACCAAACACCTTTTGTCTTTTTTTACCACCTAGATCTGTTTTGTTTTAGGGTGTTGCTCCCGCTATCTCACCTACTAATGCATCAAGAGTGAACATTCCCTCCAGATATGTCCTTGCTTCTTGCAATAATAGCATCTAAGTCTTTGTCTTCTTGATGAATGATTCTTCCTACCATCTTTGTGATGGTAATTTCTGTTTATTGTAACAAAATTTGTGAGGGCAGGAGGTTTAGTTTATGACCTTTCTACCTTAAAGCCTAAACCTTTGTGGCCTTTTGTTGTTCTCCCCATCATCAAAATTTGGTTTAAGGCTATGGTACTAGAATTCAGTATCCACACAGTTTTCTTAACTTGCTCCAGTTCATTCTGAGTGTCTTCCATTCTAGATTTGAGGCTATTCTATGACACCCCAAAATCCGGGGGTCCGTTGATCATCCATCAACTCACGGAATACCTGTGGATATCATATAGCTCGATATCACACCATTGTGTCCCATTTATCGGGACTCATTTATCCATATTTAAGTTAAAAATATGATAATAATACACTTAAATACAGTCCATAAGAGTCCGATCATGACCCTCTTACCATTATTACAAACCTGACTATATTGGCAATAGTCTAAAGAATTTAATTATAATTCTTTTATACAAAATTACATGCTCGAACAAGTTGTTCCATGCACTTTTTACAAAAGGATTTATTAAGGCCACATGTCGACCTTTCTTCGCATATTCCTGATGAGGGTTGGGGCCATCGTGACATGACCTCGTACTCTAAAAAGGGCCTCCCACGATGAGGTGAGAAATGCCCAAGAAGTGACAACTCCTACAAGGGTTGCTCCCCACCTAAGCGCATGCAATGTTTGATCTGCGCCACAGAAAAGGATCCGAATCAACAAAATTTATATCCTATTCTTTCTCCTACGCCGTAGTCGCTTTACCGCAGCATAACAAACCAGTATCGAACACGTGGGATGGGTTTTCTTCGTACAAAATGGGATTTAAGTGAGTCAAAATGGTGAATTTGGTTTCGATTTTAAGGTGGTGATAAAAACAGGGGGTCAGGTTTGCAAGTCAAAATAAAATGAAGAAAATGTAAAATAGAACCCCGATGTTTCTAATTCACCGTTTAGGTTTTAAGGCAATCTAACATGTCCCTGCCTTCCTCGTGATTGGGAGCATGAGATATGAAGTCATTTCCCGAACCTGATCTTCTTATTTAGCTTAAAACCTAGACCCTATGATTTTCCTTTTTGAAACATAGCATTTAACTAGGGCAAAATATTCCTAATAAAGATATCATATCTCAAAACCTACCCCGTAGTAACTAATAGGAAACAAACTAACTGATAACAGGAATCTAGTGATAAGCATCCATCGTAACCAAAAGTCATAACACTCAAGCATGAGGGTGTGCCTAGGAAGATTTTAACCTAAGGTGAGAAATAGAACATAAAAACCCATAAATGCAAGTGCGTTAAAAACAGAGGATGGCCATTAATTCTCAAACTTAGCTGCCAGCCCTCCTCTTCAAGGGAGGAAGAGGTCTAAATTTTTAAGTATCCTTTGGAGTTGTCATCCTCAAATGCGAGTTGTTTATGAGTCGAAATGGAAAGAAAGGAAGAAAATGAAGTACGGAACGTGAGAGTCGAAAGCTTCTCCAAAATTTATTATGAAGTGATTGATGTTTACAAACCTCGACTCTAGCTTATATAGTGTGCAGAGCAAGGAAATTACAAAAACAAACCAAAACAAAGGCTATTACAAGGGTAGAAAGGAGAAAAACCAAAAACGGAGTCGTTTGGATCAAAAACAAGAGAAACAATTTTCGCTATGCACAGTGATTTTCGCTATCATAGCGAAATTATCATGCGTAATGGTAATTTCGCACTGTTCCCAAGCATCGCTCCAATCGTCTCAAGGGCTACTATTCCCATCGCACTGCTCCATTTCTTCGCTTTGATATTCTTCATTCCCGGCTTGCTGAAATTGATAGAAAACCATATGAAATCGATGGAAATCAACCCGACTTTGTTATGATTGGATTACGTATAATTGGCATCCAATTCCCGCAAAACTACAAAAACAAATTTCTAATGCAATCGAAGTGCAATAGTGGACCTAACATGTCAATTGGGTTAATTATAACAATTAGTACACAAAAAGCGCTCAAAACCTATTAAAAATAGGGTTCAAAATAGCACTTTTTGGGCACTAATCAATGTTTACTCAACATTTCTCATTCACATTCCAACAAGAACATTCCAATTCTATATGGAATCCTACATGTCATGTCATGAAATGAGATGCAACTCATCATGTACCATGCGCCCTAGTCCTCACTGACTCCCTCACACAACGCCTAAGCCCATGTGTGATAAACCGTCATTCCGGATGACATCTAATAATCATTTTCAAAACAAATTTTATTTGTTTATAAACCAAAAGCTTTTTGGATGATACATCATAATGATCATTTTTATATTCAAAATCATGCGCCCTTTTGTGAGTAGCGGATTTTTGGTGTCTCACCACGGGCTCCGCAAACCCAGACACTTTTACGACCTTTCACCGCTGAGGACTATGTCTAACCATAATTGGTGGGCTTTTCACCCAAGGGATGATCTATCCCTTCTTGCTGATACCCAGCATATATTTTCTTTACCATTTTAATCAATCGTGCGACTCTATTGGACGTTGTCCCATTTAATACTGCTTCTCCACCTAATCAAACACCAAACGCAGTTGTCGATGCATCAACCATGCACTCACACCCATGAAATGTGATGTTTCCCGGTGGTATATGCAATGATGCACCATTGCATGTCTATACCATAGCCATATGATGAATGCTATATGGACAACTCCACTCATGCATATCACCAATGCATCATGAACAATTATATCAAAATGCATATAATGTCCATACAATACTTCATTCATGTCAATATATCATGCACGCATATATCAACATCAACATACAACGTGTCATTCCATATGACGCAACAACACCCTCACAATCAAGCCATAATAGACCACAAAATAGTTCTGAACTCAGTTCAGAAACTAGTCCCCTAACAGTCCTAAAAACTGGACACAAACCATTAAACAACCTAAGCTATAGCAATCTGATAAATGACCATAACTCAGTCAGATGTGTCCACTCAGTATCCAAAATCCTACATCAAGTTTACAAATGCAGCTATAATTCCCATGTAGAAAACTAGTCCAAATTTCCTCTTTTCCCAACTAAATCGGCCCCGAAATCCAGACAAAGGTATGGGTCAAACAAGGCACCTCTATGGCATCCTGAAAAGTAATCGTAACTCGAGTTATGGAAATCCACTTGGTGATTCGGTGCTCAACATCAAGTTCATCGACAGAACCATACCTTACATGAAATCGGGTCCAATGTCCAAATTTTTCCGACCAAAATCAGTCCCAAAACTGACAAGATGTGGGGTCATTTCACATCACATGTCAATACAATAGAACTGACTTAAGGTGTCAATCAAATTTTTTGAAGTCCGACTATCTCGGAATTCGACAAATTCAAGCTTGGGTAATTAGATTTCATGAGACGATTCCAATGTTAAAGTCCATTGTCCGGAGATCTAGAAAATTTCAGGTTTTTAACCCGTACTACAGTAGCAAATTACCATTTTGCCCTTTTTCAGAAAAATTGCATTTTTCCCGTGTTTTACAATTCACTTGTTTGAGCAACTCATTCTTTTCTCTACTTAGTTAATAAATTTGTTTGAGCAGCCCTCTATTTTCATTGAAAGGCTCCAACAGCTTCTCACACATGATTTTGTAGGAGTGGATCATCTCTTTGCCGAAGCTTTCTTCACCATCACCGCTTATCGCATCAATTGTCACAACATCTTATGGACTAAGTGCAGTCATTAAGGCAAGTGACTTACAAGTTAATGGATCAACTAGTGCACCAGATGTAGAAATTTTCGGATCGCTCTAGCCCTGTTATGCTATAGAGTGATTGACTGCTGCCACTGGTTCATTGCATAAGTCCTCTCCCTCATTACATTCGTCAAACTCATCATCACTCCATGTGTTAGCACATTCAGCTTTAATATGTCCATAACCTTTGCATTTTATGCACTGGATGCTTAGGTATCTGTTCTTTGCATCAAGCTTAGCTCCTTGATATCTGCTTATTTTATTAGAAGCATTAGTAGTTACGAGCAAAAATCATATTAGTGTATTGAGGGAAGTTACCTTTCATTCTCCTGTTCAAATTCTTCACTACCCAACAACACTCTGAGACAAACAGTTAGATAATCCACGAATCTCACTAAATAACTTACAGTGGCCTGCTTTGATACCAATTGAAAAAGAAAAACTATTTGTTTTGACAGTGATTCATTAGTTGTTGCATCAACTGTTGTGACACTGTCTTAGCGGCGTGCCATGTCATAAGTCATCTACTACAACAGTGTAATGAACAGAAATAAAATCACGTATAAACCAACACACACGCAAGGAAACTAGAGATTGGTTATGCGGTTCGACAGAAGCTTACGTCACGGGGATGAGCCTAGATGCAAGGAATTTCACTATATATAAATTATGTTACACGTTGGTCTTAAATGAGACAAGGCTCCCCCTTTCTCACAGTCGTCTTCTTCTAACTTTGTCATTGTGAAACATGGAAATAAGCTCCCCTTATTTCTCCATACAACGACATCCAAACTAACAAACGCCCAATCACTCCTTCTCAACAAAAGAGTATCAACACTACTCATCATCAAGGCTTAAAGCAATACTTGTAGCAGCTATCTTCATGTGTGAATAGCTCCTCTAGTAGTTCTCTTTCGTGTGTGCTCTTAAAAACCAATACATAGAGAAACGTCTCTACACCTTTTTAAGCAACCCCTTCAAGATAAGTAAGACAAGGCTCCCCCTTTCTCACAATCTTCTTCTCTAAACTTTATCATAGTGAAACATAGAAATAAGCTCTCCTTACTTCCCCATACAATGACATCTGGACTAATAAACGCCCAATCACTCCTTTTCAACGAAGAGTATCAACACTGCTCATCATCAAGGCTTAGAGCAGTATCTATAGCAACTATCTTAATGTGTGAATAGCCCCTCCAACAAATCTCATTCGTGTGTGCTCTTAAAAACCAATATGTAGATAAACGTCTTTACACCTTTTTAAGTAGCCCCTTCGAGATCTTCTTAATATTCAGAATCTCCATATTACCTAAACTGTCTCAACAAGCTAGCTGGTGGAATCTTATCTCATTCCATATTCATCAAAGTATAATATCTTCCTTCCATAGCATTCTCACAAAATAGGATCCAATCTCTTTGATTTGATCCATCCAACATTGCCCAATATCCTCCTCTATTATTTCTTATTCATCCCAATGAATATTGCCTCATGATTTTCATAATATTGCCCCCAAAATTCGTGTGGACCACACAAAGCAAGTTGTGTCACCCAATTTGTTCTACCATTACGTGTGAGACCAGCTGTGACATACCAAATAAGGCAAGTTGTATCAAACAACTTGTTCTATCATCTCGTGTGACACTGTTGGAAAACATGCAATTTATTTTTTATTAAGATTATGACAAGGCATATCTCCAACAAATACCACATCCATCTAAAGATTTGATTAAAAAGAATTGTAAACCATAGAAATATCTTTCTTTCAATTTTTATCTATATATTCTTATATATGATTTCAATATGATATTGTATCATCGGCCATATATGTCTCAAGCAAGTTAACATATCTAGTGGGATATGTTATATTATGATTATATTTAATTTATAAGATGAATTAAAAAAGTAACATGAAATATATACTTTTTTTTCAATGTTTAAGAAAAAAATTTCACATTAAACAAATATATATATATATATATATATATATATATATATATTAGTTGTTTTTTTTAATTATAAATTTAATTAAAATAACAAGTTTATTCTTAAGTTGAGATGTAAGATATAGATTGTCTCTAAATCATAAATTAAAATTTTCATCCATTTTCTTCATAAGTAGGTTTCCCTACATCCATATAAAAATATTTGTACATAAATGTCAAGAAAGCAAAATAGAGGAAGTCGGAATGTGCTCTCCAAAAACAATTGTGGTTTGGTTTAAAAGTAAAAAATCCTCAAAATGACTAGATGAATCAATTATGGTAATAGTTGTACTATATTATAGTAGTAGATAGACTACTATCATAATATACTGCAACTACTACCATAAATACTTCATCTAAATAAATTAATTCGTAAGTTGAGATGTACGATATAGATTATCTCTAAATCATAAATTATAATTTTCATCCATTTTCTTTATAAGTAGGTTTCCCTATATTCATACAAAAATATTTGTACATAAATGATCAAGAAATCAAAATAGAGGAAGTCAGTATATGTTCTCCAAAAATAATTGTTTTTTGGTTTAAAAATAAAAAATCCTCAAAATGTCTAGATGATTCAGTTATGGTAGTAGCTTTATTATATTATAGTAGTAGATAGACTACTATCATAATACTATAACTATAACTACTATCATAACTACTTCATCTATTACCATAACAAAGGGTAGTTAGGGGATTTTTTTTTTTTTTTTGCATCTTCAACTTTTAAACAAAACTACAATTATTTTTAGAGAGCATGTACTGATTCCCATATTTTGGTTTTTTGATCATTTATGTACAAATGTTTTTTGTATGGACATAGGAAGCCTACTTTTCCCCTTTTTTATTGACAATGGAAAAGTTTATTTATTCAAATCCATGAGCAGTATATCATTTAGGTAAGGAGGTGGAGATTGGCTTCATTCTCCTCCATTAGACTCAGAAAAAGTTGTTCTTGAAAGGATATGAGCAGTCTAATTCGATGATCTCCGAATGAAGGCTACCGAGCTGCTAGCTAAATTGTTTAAAAGATACTTACATTCTTGAATAATCACATTGGAATAATAATCGAGTTTGTAATACCATTGGTCAATAGCTGGGAATCTAACGAGTGGCAGATTATGTTTGGGGTGTTAGCATAATAATAGACTAATAATATAGAAGAAAAAAAATCTTCTGTGTCAACATTATAATTTTTTTTTAATGAATAAAAAAAATGACTTATAATGATTTTTTTTTTTTTGGTTTTTTTACACAGCATGACACCCTATTGCAAAGATCTCCACTACCATCCAAAATTACCAAGATCCAAAGCCAAATTTCAGTTCCCAAAATGACTTTTGAGATTCTCGTAGAATTTTTAATAGAAAAGATTCCAACAAATGTAAGATCTAAAGCCCATCTATCCTAAATCCATTCCAATTTACCCTCTTCCTTAATAATTTACATCATGCATCTCTTCATTCATTTATATCACTATCTACTATAAAATTTATTTAAAAAGTTATAAATAAATATTTAATTAAAATTTAAAATAAATATAAAGATTCAATTAAAAATATTATTTAAAAGCATTTATATGATTTATGGTTTTTTTTCATTTATTGTTAATATTTTATTTATACATATTTTAAATACCAAGCTTAATAAAATATTTATAGTGTTATCAAATAAATTAATTCATATGTTAAAAATGCTTTTTAAATTTATTTAAAAGATTTACAAAAAAATATGATATAATTTGTATTTTTATTTTTTTTCATTTTATGAATTAGCAAAACGTATTTTTTCATTAAAGACCCAAAACCAAAACGAATTTTTATTAGCAAATCTGAGGTTGATGGGGAGGGAGGGGCTTCTGGGCTGGCTGATCTGGGCGACGAGGGAGAGAAGAGCTTGGGGAAGGAGATCGGCAGCGGGGAGGGGAGGAGAGAGGGAGATCGCCGGGGAGAGGAGAAGGAGCAGAACGCAGGAGAACAGAACGCGGGGGAGAAGAGATGAGAGGGAAGAAAGAGAGCTCACTTTGGGTCTGCAAATGCGACCGCGGGAACGGCGGACTTTGGCCGGCGAACGGCGACGGCAGCAAGTCAAATGAGTGCTTACTTCATGCTTCTTCCCTCAAATCTACAGTGAATTGAGGTGTATGAATTATTTGGTTTTGTGCTATTTATAAAATATTTTTTGTATCCCTTGGGGAAATAATGAAAAATTTTCTGTTCTGTTTTTGGTCATGAATATTTTTTTTGCTTGAATCTCTGTTTTGGAGATTTTTTTTGCTTGCATACGGTTCAGTTTTTGGATCACGGATTTGCATCGAATGTTGGTTCCAACGGCTACAATGCGAGGGTAGGAATGGGTTTTCATAGATTTGGCTGGTAACAGTGATCAGCCATATTCCACTGGTTTTGGCTGATCACTGTCATCCTCATTTTTAGAGCAGCTTTGGCTCCACTGCTGGAGCTGAATTTTTTGTCAAAACAGCCAAAAATGGCTTTGGCTCCCCAATTTGGCTGACTGTTGTGGATGCTCTTACTATTCGTAGATCCCCCCTAAGTCTAACTCGATAATTACCTTTGCAATATCTTTATTTTTCAACCAAATTAATGTTTATCTACAACCTTTATTTTTCAACACAAATTAATGATTATCCACAACTTAACAGCTTCCGCCTCAAAAGCATCTATGGAGCCTTCTCAAGCAACCATTTTTGGCCGCTATCATTTGTCCTTTATCGTTCCAGATAATACATCCAAATCTAACCAGTTGAGCTTGAAGAGATGGAGCTGCGTCCATATTGCATTTGGTAAAAACTTAATCTTGGTACTTATAGCTCTGTTTTGATGATTTACATGTGAGATAGCTCGAACCTGTTGCCACTGAGAGAGAAATAACAAAGCTGAACTACACATTTGGGTTTCAAACTTTCTTTGATTGCTCCCAATAGTGAGTTTTTTTCATTCCATATTTTCCAGCATAACACTGCTACCATCACTAGTACCATTGTTTTTAAAACTAGATCTGTCCGATTGGTCGGATCGATGACATTTCCAGTCCTGGTTTGATCTTATTCAATCATCGATTCAACCCCTAAACCGTGAACTGATAACTTTTCCTATAGACCCGATTTTTAAAACATTGGCTACAGGCTCAACGCTAAAAGAACATTGCTTTCAGCCAAAAAAAAAAAAAAAAAAACTCTTGAGTCGTGGATAAATAGTATGGGCATGGTGACAACTTAAGTTTTTCATTTTAGGCGGGATGTAAGTTGTCTGTACTCACTTCTGACATTTAGTAAACGCTTTACTAATTTTAATTATATTTTATTTTTAAACTCTTTTACAATACTACCAACTAAAACAAAAATATGTTAAAAAATTCTTTTTTCTCGCCTTAGCACTTTACAAACAAATAAAAAATAACTTTAATTTCCAGCTATTTATATGATAAAAAAATAATAATGTTTATAAGATAAATAAGAGCTCTATCTATCAGCCTCCTCCTAGACTTCCAAAGAGCAAAATAATCACAAACACACTATAGTACTTTTAGCCCAAAAGTAGGGCCTTTCAGCATGTTAAATGCAAATTTATAACTTCAAATGTTATCCATAAATAAATCAATAACAAAGTCGAAGAAAAGCATCAATAATTTGATCAAAATTAATATTTTTTTTTGGTAAATACATGGGGGCAAAATTAATACATGCACCAATCCGTAAAGAGAAAGCCAAAAATAAAAACAACTGACTATTTCATAAACTTATGGAATCCTACAGCATACATATATGGACACTCAGGCTGAAAAACCAATTAATTAATTTACAATTTGAAGATCACAATGACTAAATCAAAATCTGTAGAATCCCACAGCATGGATTTAGATATCAACAAATTATAACAATTTGGTTGTCCCTTGAATATATATATCTGCCTGTTTCTCCATTGTCCATGCAGAGGTTTTCCGAAATTGCAGAGCTTTAAATTATAGGAGACAACAATTTGGTTGTAAAATCCAACATGCCCTTTTCACTGATGGTAAAATACTGAAAAGATGCTCGCAAGAGAAGCAACACTGCCCATTAACCAATGAACAGATGTCAGCTTTTTATCAGATTAGAACATCTAGAAGTATAGGAGCTTAGAGCTGACAACAAACTATATGAACTCCCATTAACTTCTTTTTTTTTTTTTTTTTTTGATAACCGTGGATGTCGAATTAGAACACGCGCCTGGCCAATCCGCGGGGCTGCTGAGTGACCATACACGTAAATCCTCCAGCACCACCGAGGGGGCTCGAACTCATAACCCATTAACTAATTTTCAAAGGAATGGCATGAACGCTCGGTTTGAAACCCGGAAAGTACTACAAAGAAAATGAGGGAATGAGGAAATGAAATGGAAAGAAAAAAGAGATTTGAAAAAAAATATGTGTGTGTGTATATATATATATATATATATCTTGAGTAATTAAGTCATTTATTTGTTTCTACTACATTATATAACGACTAAGAAATTTAATAAAATGTAAAATTTTGGATAATTTTGATTATATTTTATTTTCCTTAAATTTTCTATGGCAAAACCAAACATGAGAAAATCATTTTCTTTTATATTTTTTTCTTTCCTTAGCACTTTTCGGGTTACAAAAGGAGCCTAAAAGAACATATTAAGGGAAAAACAAGAGTTAAATACTTGTGGTTCCGGAGGTATGGAGAAAGTTGTAATCAATAAGATTTTCCTAACCCTCCCTTCCCGAAAGGAAGAACGTGAAATTCTTTCCCTTTCCACAGGGACTAGGACATTGGATCTAACCATAAGAAGAATGCTTGGTATAAATAACTCACTTCTTGGTCTTCGACCCCCTCAGTCACTACGGACACCCCCAATCAGTACAATGGGATGTGTCTATTTATCTATCTCTTGATTTGAAATGAAAGCATGTTTGAAAAATGGTCTTAGAGTGTCTAGGTTGGGTCAAGAGGGTCTCTTTTTTTTCTTCTCATCGGAATTATTTCACAAAGACTTGTCATGGTAAGGAAGAAGGGGGAACAAGCACACTTGGAGAGCGCAGTTCAACGGAGAGTTGTATGCTGCGTTCAGGAAGGATGAAATGCTCCCCGAAAAGGAATCTATTGATCCTCTTCGGTCTATAGGTGTGATGATTTACTTAACGAGCGAGGTCTTAGGTTCAAGTCCGAGATGGCCCAACTGTGCCAAGGAAAATAATAGAAGAAGCATCTAATAATGAAAAGGCTTTGTTTAATATGACTGTTCTATTGGACAGCATGGCGGGCACTGAAGATTGAAGAAAGGGTTCATTTGGGAAACTGGAACTAAACGAAACCTAAGTCGAGTATTAAAAAAATTTCCCAAAACCAATTAGATAAATACCATACCCATCTTATTAAGGACGTGAAACCGAAAAAACCCACCCGTTGTCATCCCACAATAATAGCAGGACAGGGGGAGGTCAGGTGCTTTGAATCATGACAAGATGTGAGAAGAGGGTGTGTTACATTAACAAGAAACTTGGTACCTGCCATGAAGAATATGCTACCTTTTCAAAGGAAATGATTGGCCACTAAAAGTTGTGGCTTCTCCTTCTCTTCTTCAACCTGCATCGACGCTTCAGCTTTAATTTCCTGAACCCTTTTATCCCAGATACCATCGATTAGTTTCCAAGTTTCATCACTGATGATTTGAGTCTGCATATAAAAAAATATATGAAACCAGCTTCAGCTGTCATATTAAATAATAGTTAAATGGGAAGATAAAGGTTGTCTTGTCCCAAACTAAAACAAATTTAAAAAAAAAAATTACCAAAATAATTTGAAAAGCAAACTAATGCCTGAAAGTAATGCGATCTGTCTGCGATTGGAAATTTTTTAAGAAGTTAATGTCATAGTCGATAGCGTGGCATAGTGGCTAACGGCATTGCGGTGTGTCTGCGACATGTTGGGCCTACTATTTGGGCGTGGTTCGTTTTCAACTAATTTAAAAAAAATAAAACTATTTTTGTCCAAAACTCGATAAAGGAGTACTTTTCTGCTTACCTCCATAGGACGGGGTGCACCAAAGGTAGAAAACCCGACATTTCCAGGTGCAAACGTAACCCGTCCAGGAAGTGTGATCCCATGGATTCCCCATCTTCCAGCATAAATTAAGGCACCATATTCATCGATCGGATTCACAGCAGGCTGAACAATAAGCGCCATAGAGAGAGATTCATAATGTTTATATAAATAGAATAAAGTATCAAACAGGCAACCATTTCCACTCCCTAAAGATGAAATTTTTATTTCAATATTGGCTTAGCAATATAATTATTAGGTTTCATAAATAATAACTCCATAAATACATGGTGAGTGTAGAACTCCTCCCATTGCAGTTAAATATTCACGAACAAAGACAAGAAAAAAGAAAAGTGAATTATGGTGTCCACCTTGAAAGCAAATAGGTCAGCACAAAATCTCGTTAAAAATCAAGAATATTTCATGTTTCTCCCAAGCCATAGACCAAGAATGTTAAATAACAATTAAGCTTTTCAATTTCATGGTAAAGGTTTTCGGGTCTTCAAGTACTCCATAATGTGGTCTTCCAATTTTCAATAAAGAACAAAAAGAACAAGGAATAAAGAGTATCCATCTTTGAAAACAGGCCTTATAAAATGATAAATTAACACTTCATATCCCAAATCGGTGAGAAGATCTTCAACAGATTCAAAAAAGCCTATCAACCCAAATTGAGAATATAAAGAGCCAAAGATTATCATTTTACAAAATAATTAAGTTTTTTCATCATCATCATCATCATGGGCCTTTCGATTTGCAATAAAGAGCACAGAGAACAATATACAAAGAGTATCCATCTTTGAAAGCAGGCCTTTTGAAATGATAGATTAACACTTCATATCCCAATCAGTGAGAAGATCTTCAACAGACTCAAAAAAGCCTATAAACCCATAGTGAGAATATAAAAAGTCAAAGATTATCATTTGACAAGAATACAGCAGAACTATCATCATCATCATCATCACCACCACCATCGTCATCCCACCACCACCACCATCATCATCATCATCACAAAACCCAATAAAATCTTTTCTATTAGTCCAGGACTTGAAATGATTAAAATACAGCAGAATTATAAAACAAGGAAATTTGAAGACTCCCCCACCCACCTTGTTAATGCACTAAGGAAAGAACATAACAGGCAAATTTTACAGGCAAATTTTGAAGGGATGGATCTATTGATAAGCTATAGCATTACTTGTATATTGGCAGCTAAGACCAGGGAGATAAGAGGGCCTTCTTTCTGAAGTTTGTCGAAAATAAGGGCTGTAACTAACTCTTGGGCAGTAGGTTACTTGATGTTTTTCCTTTTGACATTAGGCATGTTCTTTTAACAACTTTAAGTACAAAACAAGCAGAATCTCATTTAAAAACCAGTAGCATGCATGACAGCCCAATCCATTGCACCTTCTACCCCTCAAGAAATGCCTACAATTTTTTAGCTAAGAAATAAAAAACAAAAATATGATCAATGTATAATGCCATTCAAACAAATAGTAAGAGGATGACCACTGCTTTTTCTTAACTTCAAGACTACCTGAGGTATTCTTGGAGCTCTTGTATATATCTCCCAAATTTCATCAGCTTTCATCTCTCCCTTCACAAGCAGAATATCTAAGCACCGCAAAAGCATGAAGACAATCAGTACAAGCTATTAAGTCGTTAAAACACACTCATTTGATGAGACTAGAGGCTCGCTCAGGAGTAAATTTTTCCGTAGTTGTGTGAAAACTAAAGATGCATTTATTATAGATAAAAAGCACATGAGAAGGATGAAGAGTTCTCTCCAAAATTACAAAAAGCCTAATCAGAAAGTGATTGAACACCTTCACCATATAGAAGCCTATGCAAAAAAGTGAAGTCCAAAATAAGATCATGCAAGGGTATTAAATATCGCACAACTTGGCTAAGCTCCTCTCAGCAGCCATTTCACTTTTGTGAAAGCACCTTTAGCTTGTAGTGATTCTAATAGTGACTCATCTATTGGAAATTTATAAAGAATCTATAATACCCCAAATTATATCCTGACAGTTTTATAACATGTTTAGGGTTTAATAAAAGTAAATGTATATTTTTCCGGAATAAAATAATGCTAAAAATAAAAATAGAAAAAACAAAATTATCTAAGGGTCAGGGTAGAGTAGTAATTTACCAATCAGAGACTTAAAGGTAAGTAAGATGAAAAGATTATATCTTGAGTAGGAATATGGAATAGAGTTGATTGCAAATAATGAGAAAGAGGAAAGACCCCGATTAGCGAAAAATGGAAAATTGGACCCAAAAATGGATAAGACCAAACATGGTCTTAAACATATCCCATTTTGGCTTAGGAGTGGGGCATTTCTGTTTGTGAGAGAAAAGAAGAGAAAGAGAGAAGAGAAGAAGAAAGAAGAAGGAAGAAAGGAAGGAGAGAAGAATAAGCTTTTAAGGTATGGATACTAGTTAAGGAATTGTATGGAATATGTGTATGGATTTGTATGGAATTCATGTGGGGTTAGGAATTTTCCAACCTCTTTCTTTGTCTATATGTAGGTTAGGAAAACCCTAACTTACAAATGTGTTTGGTTTGGTTGTAGTCCTCAATGGAGGAAAAATTTGTATAGAGAAAATGTTGGATTTTAGGGGATATGATGTCCGTTTTTTTTAAATCCATGTTTTTGTTTTGACCATAACTTGGTCATCACTCATCCAAATTGAGTGATTCAAAATTTTGGGTAAACTAGACTTTTAAGAGAACAAATCTCCTTGAAATAGGTGTATGCAAATTTGGGCCACAGAGTGCGCCCAGTCGTCAAAGGAGCTAGGTTACGTGGCTGACTGGTTTTGTTTGACATTAGAGTAGTCCTGGTTGTTTTGGCCATAACTTGGTCATCACTCATCCAAATTGAATGATTCAAAATTCTAGGTAAACTAGACTTCTAGGAGAACAAATCTCCTTGAAATAGGTGTATGCAAATTTGGACCCCAATGCATCGAGAAATTCGTCAAAGGGAGACTGGGTTCCATGATGACAGGTACAGTTGTTTTGACATTAAGAATGGTCTACGTTGTTTGAGCCGTAAGTTGAGTTTCATTAATCTAATTTGAGTGATTCAAAATTCTGGGTAAACTAGACTTCTAGGAGAACAAATCTCCTTGAAATAGGTGTCTTCAAATTTGGACATAGAAAATTTGTCTAAACGGGAGCTCTATTTGTAAGAAATAGCTGATAGTATACGGAAATACATGAAAATGCAAAGATAAGAGTAAATGATCGTAAATATCGCATATGATTATCGAATAACAATAGTTATTCGGGGATATGAGATATGTACTGAAAATGAAATAAAAATGGATTGTGCAACTGGGAACTGGTAGAGGGATAGATGGGCATGCCTATTATTAGGGATAAAGTCTGCAACATGCGTCAGTTGGCCTTGCAGGTCATTAGATGTCTTTGGGCCCTGTAGAATCGTTGTCTTGTACGATGATAACGCCTTCGGGCCCTTATGGGAGTCATTGTACGATACAATGATGCTGCGCCTTAGAGACCATACGGAGGTCATTGTCTCGTCTGATGATAGCAGCGCCATCGGGCCCTTATAGTTTCATGTATCCAGCAAAGGTATATCTGAGCATGTGAAACATAAGCAGGAAATAACGAGGAGAAATATCTGAGTAGCATGAATATGATAAATGATATGATATGAGAAGCATGTATTCTTAATGTGATAAATAAGTATATTGTGCAACATGAAAGCAAAGTGTAAAATGATACGAAATGTATATGAGCAAATGATAAGAAATGGCAATGATATGATAAGAAATGAAACGTGATCGATAAGTATGAGAGATATGTATAAGCGTGTGTGTAAATGATATGTATAAAATAAGTATATGCATGTGTCTAACGTGTGTGATGATCCTTATTACAAAGTCATCCACAGATATTATTCCCAGCAAGCTACTTATAAGCAGCACGGGTGTTCATCGGGTGTGTAGGTATAGAAAGAAGGAACTAGAGGCTTGAGACAATCTGCATCGAACCAACAGAGTCGAACCTAATACTAAGGTGCCCAGAAGGCCTATGTGGTCTATTTTATATATAGGTATTTTGTAAACAATGTAAAGTTTGTATATGTTGAACACTCTTATTTATGGAGTTTGAATATATTTTGTAATCCACTGCTACAGAATATATTTCAAGTTAAATATTTAACAGTATATGTATGAACAAGTTTATAGTAAACAAAAAAAAAAAAAAAATTGTTATCTGAGTGTTATAGTTTAAGTAGTAACTAAGCGTTACAAGTTAGTGGTATCAGAGCCTAGGTTTATATTTATAGCTTCTGATTTAAACGATTCTCAAATAGGAGTATAAGATTGATGAAGGCAAAAGTACTTACTAGCACCAAGTATTGCAAAAGAATGTCACGACATTAATTCTTTATGTCACAACATAATATTAAAAAGGGAACAAACCCTAAGCCAGTTTTTGTCGCGACAGTGTGAAGGCCTCAACAAACATTTGGCTTATAAATAGAAATTTTTAAAGCAGAAAGGCCACACATATCATAAACCTTCAACCCACTCAACTTCCCTCACCAAAAATCTCTCTCACTCCTTTAGAAGCCACTAGCTTCTAAACCTTTCTCTCCTGATGTCTAGCCAAGGTAAAACCTGTTTAAACACAGGAATAATCCATGGAAAAATCTGAGAGGCGAAGCACGAGAGGAGGGTCTGAGAGCAACTCGAAGCAAAGTAGAGCGGGAAGAAGTAAGAGTTGAAGAAAGAGAAGAGCTGGCAGATCAATGACGAGAACCAAAAAGAGGAAGGAGGGGCGAAGAAACGAGTCAGCGAACAGAAAACGGAGGAGAAACACTTGTATTGGATCTCATAGTAGACTTATGTCGCTTGGAGGGATAAATTACAGCATAAAGACTTCATAGGAGAGAGGTTTGCAGATTGGATTTTCTCCTTCAATCGTGAGAAACGAGGGGATGGCACACAATTACTGTGACCTGGCTCGAGGATTCGTGGATGTGGTGAGAAGGAGTTCTAAGCTAACATTGTGGGAATGAAGGAATGAACACAGGTCTATGTTGAGGCAGAGTAGGTCTCGCCGACGAAAGACGAGAGAATGGCCAAACCTCTGATCTTCATGAGGAGGAAGAATGGTCGAGAGTTCAGCGGCAAAGGGAACCCGACTTCCAGAAGATTGTAGACTTGCTGACTTATGGCAAGGAAAAGTGGAATGCCACTAGGAAAAACCCACACGAGTCCATCGCCAAAGGAACATTGACTGAACAAGCAAATGTGTGGTTCTATTTCTTGTGTTCAATCATTTTACCTTCCAAGCACTTATGTACAGTTAGGGAGAAGGAAGCAGTGTTTTGTATGCCATCCTAAAGTGTAATGACTATAACACTCAGATAGTTTTTTTTTTTTTTTTTTTTTTGTTTACTATAAACTTGTTCGTTCGTATCTTGTTAAACATTTAGCTTGGAAATATATTAAGTAGCGGAGTGGATTACAAGAATATATTCAAACTCCGTAAATGGGAGTATTGACATACAAAAACTTTACATTGTTTACAAAAAACAAATACATATACAAGAATAGGACCATAAGTGTCGGTGGGCTATTATTATGTTAATGTAGTTGCGTGCAGATTGTCCAGGGCTTCTAGTTCCCTCTTACGTCTTTCTGCGGATGAAACGCTCGTCTTTAGCTTATATATTAGTGGGCATAATATTCATGGATGACCTCTAATAAGGATCATCCCACGTTAGACACATGCATATACATATTTCATACATACCATTTACACATGCTTATACATATCTCATACTTACTTATCATATAAGTATTTCGATTCTTTATCGTTGTTCATTATAATTTCGTATCATTTCACAGCTATGCTTCTTGTTCAACTCACGGAGTATACTTATCATCACATAGGTTTATACTTCTCATATCATATCATTTATCATATTCATGTCATTTGCATATTCTTGTCATTTGTTTTTATGTTTAAGGTATGCAACGTATACAGAGTGGATACGGGAAACTATAAAATGAAAGAAGCGCTGTTATCGTTAATACGAAGACGTTGACTCTATAAGGGCAGAAGCGTTGTTATCATTGTCTGAAGACAGTGACCTCCCATAAGAGCTCGAGAAAGGCGTTGTAATGGCAGCAGGAATGACGATCAGTATCTTTAGAACTTTTATCCACAACAAGGCATGTCCATCTATCCCTACCGGGTTCTAAACGAGACAATCCATTTTTATTTCATTTCGAGTACATATCTCATATCCCAAATAACTATTATTATCAGATAATCATATGTATTCACGATCATTTATCTGCTCTTTGCATTTTAAATGTGACTGGTATGTCAGTTGCACAGAAACCAAGAGCTCCCTTTTAGACAAATTTTACTGAGGTCGATGAGGTCGAAATTTGAAGACACTATTCCAGGTGTTACCTGTGGTCTAGTTGCAAATTTTGAATGTTCAGGTGGACAGGTGAGGCTGACTTATGAAACTAAATAACAGGGACCGCTCAATGTCGAAAGAGCGGAAGCTATGTCATGCGACCCTAAGCTCCTTTATGATTTCTCGAATTACGTAGAGTCAATTTGCATACATATTTAAAGAAAGATTTGTTCTCCTAGAAGTCCTAGTTTGCAATTTTGAATCACTCGAATTTGGATTGGTGATGGCGAGTTATAGTAAAGCAGCCAGGAATTTCTGCAATGTCGAAAGAACGAATTTGTGTCATCTTGACCTAGCTCCCCTTTGGCCAATTCGAGTGCAACGGGGTCCCAAATTTGCATACACACCTATTTGAGGAGATTTGTTCTCCTAAAGAGTCAGGTTCACCGAAAATTTTGAATCGAGCTGATTTGGATGAGTGATGAACGAGTTATATTAAAACAAAAGCATGAATTTCTGAGCAGCATATCCTAAATCAACATTTTCTCTATACAAATTTTTTCTTCCATTGAGGAGCACATGAGTATACAAGTCATGCAGCCAAATACAGTCGCACTTGTATCCGTACCTTAAAAGCAACTGCTTCTCTCCTTCCTTTCTTCATAACACAACTGGCACATAATATAGCTATAGCCTATATATTTTTATAACTGCTCTCTCTACATTAAATACTTACCCAATTCGAAGCCAAAATGGGATATGTTTAAGACGAGTTTGGGTTTATCCATTTAGGTCGATTTTCCATTTTTAGCTGAGTGGTCCTTCATGCTCTGTGTTACCCAATCGACTTGTTATATTCAACTTAGCATATAATCTTTCAAATCTTATAGACACAGAATCACTTGATTGGTAAGTGCAGGTACCCATGACCCTTAGATTAATTAGGGTTTGCTTATTTTATTTTTAGCATTATTTTATTCCGAAAAAATATACATTTACTTTTATTATACCCTAAACATGTTATAAAATTGTCATGGTATAATTTGGAGTATTACAGAATCAGTTAGTATTTTCATTTGAACCAACAAAGAATTTCTAAAGTGATCTTAATAATGAGACATATAAAACAGTTTGAATCTCCTTAGGCCATTGGAGGATTATACCCAACCGTTAACTTTAGGGCCCCATGGGATTAGTCGAGGCGCCCGCAAACTCGCCCGGACACCCATGGTTATAAAAAAAAAAAAGTAAACGAATAGTAATAGTAATAATAAGAATAATAATAATAAATAGTAATAACAATAATAATAAATAATAATAATAATAATAGTAATAGCAGTAGTAGTAGCAGTAGTAGTAGTAATAATAATATTAATACTAATAATAATGTAACACCCCAAAATATACCCTCGTAGTTTTATAACATGTTTAGGGTATAAAATAAGTTTAAGTGTGGCCACAAATTTATATTGCTAAATGAAAAATGATAAAGAGTATACGAAACTAGAGGTAAAAAATAGTAAATATGCGTAGGGCTGAGGGTCATAAGATAATAAGTTTACATGCCAATAAAAAATAGAATATTGAGAGAAGTTGAATTGCAAAAGAAAGAAAAGAAAAATGAAGGGACTAAAAATGCAAAAAGCGAAAAAATAAAAATAGCTTTGACGAAACAAGACCTTGTGAAGTAAAAGAGATGAATAAGTACGGTCTTGAATAAGATATTTTCTCATTTGTGAAAGAGGGAGGAGCTGAAACCCCAGGCCAAATGGAAGGAGAAAAAGAGGTAATTTAGCTTTTGTGCAATTCATGGTTTTGGTTCACTCTTGGTTCGAGCTAGAAACGAGGAAGAAGCAAATTTGTTTCAAAAAGAAAAAGAAAATAAGGTTTGGAAACTCCTCTGACTGCTATTGTTTATGTTTGAGTTGAGAAAGCCACAACTCTTCTAAATGTGTTATATGGTTGTTCGAGGAGTTGGTTATTTGATCACCGGTGAGGAATATGTTTGTATAGAAATGTTGAGGGTTTTAGGGAATCTTGTCAAGAGTGCAAAACCCATGTTTTTGTCATGTATAACGGTAAATCCTCATCAAGTAGTGTTAAGCTCTAGGTAAACTAGACTTCTAGAGAGAACAAATCTCACGAAAATAATGTATTGAGGCTGAATGTAACACTTCGTCAAAGTGAGCTACGTTTTCGGGTCAATTCACAGTTCGGTTCGATCTAGTTTTGGTGTTTAGGCAGGTTTTTGGTATTTAGGCCATAGAAGTTGAGTTCCACTCATCTAAATTGAGTGATTTAAATTTACGGAGTGAAAGCCTTGTACTTCTAGAGAACAAATCTCCTTGAAATAAGTGTATTCAAATTTGGACCCCATTGGATCCAAAAATTCGTCAAAGTAGGGATTCTATTTTGGTCGATTAAGTTCGGTTCGATACGATTTGGTATTTAGGCCATAAGGGTTAAGTTTCACTCATCAAATTAAGTAATTCAAATTTCTGATGGCCAAAACTAAGAACAAATCTCCTTCAAAAATAAGTGTATTCAAATTTGGACCCCATTGGGTCGAGAAAAGTGGATTAAGTGAATGTTATTTGTAAGGAAATATTTCGGTTGTAAGTATTTGAAGTAAATAAAATGAAGGGTTTGATATATGAAATATGAACACATGAGCAGGCAATCTGACCATGTAAATGACTAGTATGACTATCTAACTCGAGATAAAAACCTGTATAAGAACTTGTTTCCACGCATATATTCCAAAGTGGATAGACAAGTAGGCATTGTATGAGAGATTACAAGTTATAGAAGTGTTAGCCTGTTGTATATTATGGCCCCATTCAGGTCATTGCTTGACCAGGTTGAGTCACATATCTGAGGCATAGGTCATTGTCTCGTATAGTGATGATGCACTTAGGTACATACGGCCCAGGTTAAGTAAATACCGATGCAGGAGCATAGATCAGCAATTTCGTCTGATGATGATACGCTTGGGATATATCTGATTATCTCACAGTATCCATGTCTTTGGAATATACAGGCATAAGAAAAATAAAAAAATAAATGATACAAGATGATATAAGATAATACGAAACATGACACATGAAAAAGGCATGAAATATACAAATGATACGAAAGATACATATGATATGTAAAAGAAGTAAATGTTTATAAGCTATTGTATATGTATACTAAAATTAAGGATCACTGCAAGTGGTCATATATGTTATATGTTTACTTGAGCATAAGTTTGCTTAAAGGATGTTTCATCAGGTGGCAGGTACTAGAAAGAGGACATTCACGGCATTCACTACATCTGGATTAGAGACATTGCTACATGATAAAAGCCACCTTGAGTAGGTTTGGATTTTGTTTTGTATATGTAAATGTATAACTTTGTAATAGTGAAATTGTATAAGAACCCGTAAATGGGACTGAGATATGCAGAAATATTATAGACACCAGGGTGGTTGTTTATATGTATATGTTATAAGTTTTCTATCTTTATGAAAATATATATAAATTGGGCCTGATGACAGAAAAAGAAAACAGGTAAGAGAGTCTCAGGTCGGAGTCTTTGCGTCCCCACTCTTGGCAGGCGGAGTGGTTGGGGCGCGACACAAATCGTATAAAGGAATGAGGCACTGAAGAGTGCCTACCTAATAGTGAGTTCATAGTATGTGTTTCTAGATTCTAACAGTGAATGTCTATAGGAAATAGTTCTATAAAGAATCAGTTAGTGTTTTCATTTGAACCAACAAAGTATTTCTAATGTGTTTTTAGTAATGGAACATATAAAAAAAGAGTGACTTTTAGAAGAAGTGCCTACATAATGTTAGTCACCGTATATAATTTTCTAGATTCTAATATTGACTCATCTCTAGGAAATGGTTCCATAAAGACTCAATTAGTGCTTTCACTTTAACCAACAAAGTTTTTTTGAAGTGTTTTTAATAATGGGACAGATTAGAAAAAAGAGTGACTTTAAGAAGAGCCTACCTAATCTTAGTCACCGTATATAATTTTCTAGATTTTAATAGTGAGTGGTATATAGGAAATAGTTCTATAAAGAATCAGTTAGTGCTTTCATTTATACCAACAAGGTATTTCTAAAGTGTTTTTAATAATGGGACATATAATAGAGAGAGAGAGAGACTTTTAGAAGAAGCACCTACCTAATGCCAGTCACCGTATATAATTTTCCAGATTTTTTATAGTGAATCCTAAAACCTAGTCAAATGCATGATTTTCTGAAGATTAGAAACTACTCCCAAACCCCAAAGAATCGCTCCCAAACAGACTTTAAATTACTATGCCTAGATTTTTACTCTTGTATGCTTATGATAAATACTCAGAATCCACAACCAGGGAATCTCATGCTTCAGTTGGCTTGGTTAGTAAAAAATCACACCAATAAAATAATGACCTGTGATTGTCTCCACAGCTGACTGATATTCCCTAAGAACAGATGAACATTTCTCCACAGCAAAGCGCATGTATTCATCTCGAAGTGCCTCAAGCTTAGCTGCAAGCTGCAGCATACACTCATCTGATGAGATATTTAATCTACATAAAAATTAAAAATTTTGATAATTGAAACTTTGGCAATCAAATCAGACACTTACATTTGGCACAAGATCACCTTGATTTCGGTAATAAGCTTTGCCAAATGCTGTCATTCCTGTTTGCAGAATCAGAAATTCTGCAAGCCTTGAGGCTTCTGATGTAGCCTTTGCAGAGATCCAACACAAGTTGTCAACCCCAAACATCTCCTCCTCGATTACTCTTGCTACAGATTGAAGCTATCAACTATGAGATCTCAATTAATGCTTCTACAATTGCATATACTTGACACAGGTTCCACACAAAGTAAACAGAAGGAGAAAAAGAAAAGGCCAAGATTTCAGGCCCACTTTGGCTATTTGTCAAATGAGTGATGTTTTTGTTCCACGACGAAGCTCATCCAGTTTATTGGGAGACAACTTTAGAGTCGCTCCCATCAGTCAAAATTGCACGCTCATTGTAAGCGGCAATCCACATCTACTCTCTTTTGGCTTAACTTGGGAGCTCCCAAATTTAAAGATGCCCAAAAATCAAAACAAAACAACAATACACAAACACTCATACAAACGAAATAATAATAATAATGATGATGATAATAATGATAATAATAATATTAATAATAATGATGATGATAATAAGAATAATAATAATGATGATTATGATGATAAGGTGAGTTGTAAATCAAATAGGAATTCGTTTCCTTTTTCAGATTTATATAGTGTTAAATAACCAACTTTCCTAAAAGCCCAAGTTTATAGGATTTAATATGAATATTATGCTTCTCAACACCCTCCCTCATGTGCATACGGCCCCCATACCCGCGCATGTGGAGATCAAATATTCAAATTGCAGAGAGGTGGCTTTGAACCGGGACTCTTGTAGCCATTCTGCAGTGTGCTTAGACCAACTCTCCTAGAGAGCATGCTAAATGATCAACCCTCCCATAAGCTCAAGCTTTTAGGAAAATTGGTTGTTTAACATTGTATCAAAACCTGATTTGGTAGAAGGTCACGAAGGGTTGAGTCACCTCTACTACAATATTCCACATTGTTGATTTAAAAAGTCCACGAGGAGGACTCTATTTGGTTGTTTAACTCCGTATTATTAGAGATATGGGGCTGCACGTGAGGAAGAGCATGATATTCATATTCAACCCAAATTCTATAAACTTGAGCTTAGGAGGATAAAATCGTGGCTAAATAGTATTTAAAATTTAAATATTAATTTCACTTACTCTTTATATCCTTTTCCTTTCTTTATGATATACACTTCCTTTCATTTATAATTTCCTATATAATGATGTACATTGCCAAATCAATAATACAGAAATTTTTCTCCTCATATTTCATTACATGGTATTAGAACCTTAGGTTTCTAAAACCTAAGAACAATTCCAGCCTTCATCGCCATTTTTCTTACCCCTTGTAGTTGGGTTTTTCTGCACTATTTTGCTTTATTTTCGAAAAACAAAACCAGAGTATTGCATGTATTTTATCGTGTTCTAGCATTCATTGCTACTTATCCGATTTTGTCATTCCTTATTTTTCTTATCCACCTTTCTGTTTTGGCAGCCTTAATTGCTGCAAATTTATTTGCTTCACCATATCCACCATCTCTAGCAACTCTTGAATATTACTCTGGTGCCATGGACCATATGACCCTTACATCTCAATTTTTCCATACATATGCCCCATGCCCAACTAGCAAAAAAAATTGTAGTGGCTAATGGATCTTTGGCTACTGTTGTAGGATTCCGAGATATACATATCACACTTAGCCTTATCCTTAAGAATGTCTTCCATGTATCAAAACTGTCCACCAGCCTTGTTTCCACTCAAAAGCTTACCCATAATCTTAAATCTTATCCTACTTTTTTTCCTTCTTATTGTGTTTTTCAGGATCAAGGCTCGGGAAGGAGGATTTGACTTGCTAAGGAAAGAAGCGGCCTTTACCACCTTGAATCATCTTAGATAGACAGGAACAATTTGTCTTTTCTCAGTTCCCCGAATAAAGATACCATTTGGATGCATCACCTATGCTTAGGTCATCCATCCTTTAGGGTTTTAAGAGTCATGTTTCCTCATTTATTCCAAGGATTAGATATTTCTGTTTCATTGTGATATTCGTGACTTGGCAAAACATATTCACGTGTCTTTTCCTATTTACAATAAAAGAAGTTCTCATCCTTTTCATTTGATCCATAGTGACATATGGGGTCCTACTATACATAATGTTTATGGGACTTGTTGGTTTATATCCTTAGTCGATGACCACACTCGGGTTACGTGGCTCTTTCTTCTTAAACAAAATCTTATGAGAACACTTTAAGACAAACAATGCTAAAGGCTATTTCAACCAGAATTTGTCATCCTACTATGAATCACAATGCGCATTATGTGTTAACACACCTCAACAAAATGAGCTAGCTAAAAAGAAAAATGAGCATTTACTAAACACCACTCGAGTTTTACTCTTTCAAGGGAATGTTCCAAAATCCTATTGGGAAGAGGTCATTCTTATTGTCACATACATGATAAACAAACTTTGCTCACGTGTGTTCGACAACACAAGTCCCGTAGAGATCCTTAATGGTTTCTATCCTTTGTTAAAACCTCAAATGCGCTCGTTCCTAGGGTATTTGGGTGCACTGCCTTTGTTCATGTCCACAGCTAACATAGAGGTAAACTCAATCCCTGAGCAATCAAATGTGTCTATCTTGGTTACTCATCCACTCAAAAAGGATAAAGTGTTACAACCCTTCATCCAAAAACTTTTATATTTATGCATGTTGCCTTTTCATAAAATACCCATTTTTTCTCCAAGCCCTCTCTTCAAGAGGAGATCTCAGAACTAGAAGATAGTATCTGTGAGCCCTCTGAACCCCTTACATTTATGCATAGTGTTATTGAACCTGAGTCCTCTAAGCCAGCTCGTATTATTGAACCTGAGTCCTCTGACCCAGCTTGTGTCATTAAACCTAAGTCCTCTAAGCTAATCAAATATGAGTCAATTATTCCACTAAACCGATGTCATCTCCTGTCCCAATCAATGTCACTCACAATTTTTCAAGTTTCTTTCAAGTGTATTTAAGGAGAAAGGGTATTTCAAAATTGACACAAGTCCAAGAATCCAACTCAGACTCTGGAAATGAGATCACAGTAAGATCCAATCCTCCTTTACACGCAATTTGATTAAATATCTATTGACCCAACAGACAACCTAGATCTTCCCATTGCAATTGGAAAATGTACCAGAGAATGCACTAAACAACCAATCAATCCACTATCTCACTATGTCTCTCAAACATTGGTCACTCGCTCACAAAAGATTTATTGTAAGTTTAAACACCATTACCATCCCTAACATTATTTCTGAGGCATTGTCAAAAAGGGAATGGAGGGATGCTATAAGAGAGAAGATGAGTGCATTCAAAAAGAACAAAAAATGGGAGACAATTGTTAAACCAGAAAGGGAAAAACATTGTTGATTTTAAGTGGATTTTCACATTGAAATACAAAGTTGATGAATCTCTTGAGAGATATAAAGCAAAATTGGTGGCCAAAGGATACACTCAAACTTATGGGGTTGATTATCAAGAGACATTTGCTCCAATTGCAAAAATGAATACTATGAGAATCCTATTATCACTAGCTGCCCACTTCAATTGGCAACTCCTACAGTATGACATTAAGAATGCATTTCTCCATGGTGAATTAGATGAAGAAATTTTTATGAACATCCCACCAGGATTTGAGGGAGATAAAAGTAACAAAGTGTGCAAGTTGAGAAAGGCCTTTTATGGGTTAAAGCAATCTCATAGAGCATGGTTTGGATGATTTGCAAAAGTTATGAAGGATGTCTGGGTAAAAACAAAGTCAAGGTGACCACACACTCTTCATTAAGCACTCTACTGCAGGTGGGGTTACTACTCTTCTAGTCTATGTAGACGACATCATAGTGATTGCAAATGATGAGAGAGAGAAGCATGAATTGAAGTGGAGACTGGTAAAGGAGTTTGAGATAAAGAAACTAGGAAACTAAAGTATTTCCTTGGTATTGAGGTGGCCTATTCCGCAAAAGGGATCTTCATATCTCAACAAAGGTACATAATTGATTTATTGGCATAAACAAGGAAGATCGGGTGTAGTCAGTCTCTACCCTAATGGATCCTGACCAAAAGTTGGGAAAAGCTGAAGAAGAACCAGTCGTTGATAAAAGAATGTACTAGAGGTTGGTTGGCAGACTCGTATACCTCGGCTAGACGTATCATACATCGTGAGCATGATTAGTCAATTCATGCATGATCCACGAGAACCTCATCTTCAAACTGCTTATAGATGCTGCATTCATGAAAGGCAATCCTGGAAAAGGAATTTTGTTCAGGAAGAATGGTGCTCTTGCACTAGAAGCTTACACGATGCTGACTATGTAGGTTCCCTAGTGGATAAGAGATCAATTGATAGACATTTCATCAAAGAAAAATTGAAAGAAGGGTTAGTGAGTATGTCTTATGTTCCATCAGAACATCACTTGGTTGATGTCCTAACAAAGGGGCTGAACAACTCAAGGTCCCATGATCTCTTATTCAAGTTGAGAATGGAAGACATCTATTTCTCAGCTTGAGAGGGAGTGTCGAGGTGTAGATGAGCTGAGTTGTAAATCAATTAGGAGAATTTGTTTCCATTTTCAAATTAGATAGTATTTCAGATTTTGGAATATATAGTTTCCTTTTTTTTTTTTTTGTAATCTTTAGTTTCCTTTTCTTTATGTAATCTCTACTTTCCTTTTTTCCCTTTATAATTTCCTATATAATGATGTACATTGTCAAATCAATAAAACAAAATTTTTTCTTCTCATATTTCATTACAATACTTATTATTATTATTATTATTATTAAAGATTCCCAAAAAAAATTAAGTTAAATAATGAAACCAGAACCAGAACACAAAATAATGAAAAATAAAAGAATAAACCATAAGGAGAATTCTACCCAAAAAAAATTATTAAAAAAAACAAGAATTTTAATTACTTACGAGCACAGGCGCGCACTATAGAGTTCAAATAATCTGCTTTCCTTGAGAAGACCCTTCCAGAAGTTTCTGCGTAGCGCATATTTGGCTGGCTATGTATGGCATTTATATTTGTCTGCAGACAACATCAACAGAGTTTGGATTCAGACATGCTTAAACATTAAAAGAACTTGAATACCAAACGAGAAGAAACGGAAAAGAATATAATATTCCATTGACCTCAATGAAAGGACGGTAGGGATCTGGAAAGTAGCATGCAAGAACAGCCACAGCTGCCTCTCTATATGCCAATCTCAGTTTCAATTCCTCGGGAATTTCAGTACTGTCTTCTTGACCTGTTTCAAATGTTCCCTTTTGCTGCAATATCATACAAATAGCAAAGTGAGGTGATGCAACACACGACGTTAAAGCCTGAGTGCCTTTATTTTCTTTTTTACAAGTGATGTCATGATTTTATTAAGTAAAAAAAATTAAATATCTTCAACATGCACACACACAAACACACATGGACACAAATAGACTAGACAGGAAACAAACCTTGAATGGGCGTCAAAACTTCAAAAAAGTCAAAAAAGAATCATAGTCTCTCTCTTGTCAGCCTATTAGCTTCCTAGTTTGTCAATCTAAACTTCAAAGGAACAAAGATCCAATAATACCAGAGAGACACGTATTCTTCCAAACCAAGTTGTTGCAGCTCCATTGCCCTCATGCCTGCTTGACAACCAGAAAAGAACTATAGTTGAATCTCCATACACCAAACAATTAGGGATGCCTCTGATGAACGCCTGCGACTGAGACAAACATCATGAAACTGAAACCGGCATCAGAAAACTCCATGGTTTCTAGCAGCAATTGCTATTCAAAAGCCTGCACTCTATTTCTCATTTTCACCAAACCTTTTAGAGTGTGATGATCAATTTCAAGAGCTTTTGACCCGATTCCAAACACACTCTCAGTCCACAGATAAACAGAATGCGCTGTTTTTTGACCTAGCCAATTCTGAAAGAAGCAAACCAAGCTTCTTTTTTTTTCTGGGTTAGCATATCTCTAATCTAAATACAGGGCTGTTGCTTGACATTATCTTCCTAATTTTCAAACAAAAATGGCGTCATCTATTATTGCCACAAACAACACCCCTTTCAAAACCACACAGAGTTATGTAGCATACCCCTTTAACCCAACAGCTAATCAATAGCCTTGCCCACTGACATCCAATCACCATTTCTCGTCACCTTTTCATAATGACAAATCTGGTCCATCCACCTATAGAAACTACCACACTGCATCTCCAATCTTCCTTACCAACCTTGCACAGGGATGGGAAGAACGATTCTGCATGTCTACGGACTCCTTAAGCACCTATCAACAAACCAAAATGCCCAAACCTCGAAAGAGGATAGAACTTTTCATTGTTCCTGTGAAGAGAAAGGAATTCTCTGATTTTCATTAATTTACAAATTGAGGGAACATACATATTTATACACAACAGTTACAGAAAATAAAAGGAAACAAAGTTAGAGTCTAATTAGGAGCCTAAAGAGAAAAGGAAATGAAGGAGAAGATTCCTAAATGAATTAGGAAACTAATCCTTAACTCTCTCCCCCAAGCTGGAGTATATAGGTCATATGCACCAAGCTTGTCACATATATACTTTATCCTAGGACCAATGAGAAACTTAATGAAGATACATGCTAGTTGGTCATTAGAGTTGACAAAACTAGTAGTCATGCATCTTGATGAAATCTTCTCTCTGATAAAGTGGCAATCCACTTCGATTTGCTTAGTCCTCTCCTTCCTTTCCTTTTCTCTTTAGTGTCTTAATTAGACTCTAACTTTGTTTCTTTTATTTTCTCTAACTCTTGTGTATAAACATCATATATTCCTCACTAGCTAAGTGTGAAAATCAGGAATTCCCTTTCTCTTCACACATGTTATCAAAGTCATAGAAAGAGATTGGGAATATTAAGGTTGGGGTTTCTACTTGTATGGGATAATTCCGTTGACTCATCGAAATGGTGTGTCTCACTCGGTACGTTCCGATCGTCGCAAAGCCTCTCGGAAGCCACAACCACAACCACAATAGAAACACTCTGCCACCAGCAACTTTTTCTGACAAGATTTTCCGATGACCTCCATTCCAGCCAACGAGCACACCAACATAAGCGTCTCACTCCAATCTACCCTCTGGTGGAAACCTTGTAGGAAAATATCATCACACATGCCGATCTACAGTTCGGAGCTTAAATTCACGCGCCGACATGTGCGACATTGTCTAGCCACGCGCCACCTCCAACAGCGTCTCCTACCACCAACGAGCCACTCTAGCCCCTTACCGTGTCTCGCAGTCGTCGGAAAACCTCCCTTTCCCCCTTTTCTCTCGATGGTACAGCCACAGGCGTTGTGTTTTTTTGAATATCTTCCTTTATTGTTTGACTCTACAACACCTTTAGGCCCCCTTAGGAGTTGTTTGTATACGGAAATCTTGGTTTTCTCATTGATACGTTGACTTTAACTGATTTCTTGTCTCTATGGCTGAAAAATGTCAGACTTTTAATTCCTTTGTATCCGGAACTCACATGATTACCTTGGATAAACTCAAGGGAAATGAAAATTATCTGCCATGAGCAGATTATGTGGAACTATGGCTTATTGGTAATGGTTATGAGGATCATCTTACTACCACGGACACAAGTATCCCTAAAGATAAACATCCTTAGTGGCCAAAAACTGATGCTTTACTATGCAATATTCTCCGGCAATCTATTGATGCCAAGACTCTACATAATATTGGGGCCTATAAAACTTGCTACACTCTCTGGAATCAAGTGAAGAAATTGTACACTAATGACATTCGGCGTCTCTACCGTGTAATATCCTCCATTGCAAATTTGAAACAACCCAGCATAGAATTATCTTCTTATGTTGAATGGATGTCTGCTCTTAAGGATGAACTTTGCATCTATCTTACCGAAACCTACTAGTGACGAGCCTTCAAAGTCAAAGATGGATCGAGTCTTTATGATCATTCTTCTACTTAACCTCGGACCAGATTTTGAGAACATTCGGGAACATATATTCACTCGACCAGTTGTCCCAACCTTTGATGAGGTTCTTACTCCGTTACTTTGCCATAACTCCACTGCAACTCAGTCCATGAGATCTGATGTTACATCTGATACTTCTATGATTATTTCTCAGTCTCATTCTCGAAGTGATTCTTGATATGGACGCGGTAGCAATCGAGGTAAAGGACAACGTCCTCACTACACATATTGTAATAGGGTTGGCCACACCCATAATCGATGCTACCAGTTACACGATCGACCTCCCCGTAATGCTCATTTGGCTCAATTTCCTAATCCTCCACCGCCTAAGTCTCAGAGTTCAAGTTTCGTTTCAAGGAGTCATTCTTACGCTTGATAAATATGAGGAGTACCTTCGTTTCACTCAGGCAGCCAAATCTACCTCCATTACCTCTATTGCCTTGATTGATAATGTCTCCATTTGCCTTACACATTCATCTGGACATTGGATCCTTGATTCTAGAGCCTCGAATCATATCTCTAGTACTATGGACCTTTTCTCTTCTCTTACCTTTTTGTCTCATTTACCCACTATTACCTTAGCTAATGGTTCTCAAATCATAGCTAAAGGCATCGACTCGGCTTGTCCTTTCTCTTCCTTACCCCTTACCTATGTACTTCATGCTCCCGATTTTTCTTTTAATCTTATTTCCATTAGTAAGTTGACTCGTGACCTTCATTGTTTGCTAACTTTTTCTCACAACGTTGTAACCTTGCAGGACCAAAGTACAGGGAGGACGATTAGCATAGGACATGAACCATAAGGCCTCTTTCACCTCTGCTCACCTCTTTGTTCCACTGCTTGCACTTCCACAAACGCTCCTCTCCTCATCTACAATTGTCTCAATCATCCAAGCCTCTCCAAGTTTCGGAAGTTGTGATGCGTATCTTTTATACTCATTTTATGTCCATGTTTTGTGTGTTATTCTATTGTTTTTAGTATATAAATAAGTGTTCTAATGCTCTAATTATTTATCTTTATGATTAGATCAACCATTGGGTGCCTACGAGCAAAAGCGGAACCTAATTGAAGTGAAAAAGTATCAAAATGAAAGCAGAAAGTGCTGCGATCACGCCTGGAAGTGACCACGATGCTCCTCGATCAAGCACAGGAGTGACCACGATTAACTCCTCTGTCGCGCCCCAGAGCATGATTGTGAAGCCTCCCCAATAGATTTTGGTTCACACATAGGCACCGAGTCGAGGCCCAACTTGCTGAAAAGCCCATTTTTAAGCCCTTTTTTATGGTGGCCTATAAATAGAACATTCTAAGGCTTCAAGTTCAATTCTTTGGGGGTGGAAACATCCAAGGGCTCTAGAGAAGAGCTCGGGTTTTGGAGACGACACATGGAGGCAGCTTCAACGAGAGATTGGAGGAGACAATGACTATCCATCTTCAAGCCTTAGTTCTTTCTCTCCTTTTCTTTATGTTTTCTATTTTGTTTTCCTTTTCTTCTTGTTTATGGATGTTTTAGCTTATTTTTCTGGGGCTACAATGTAGCCAAACACATGAACAATGGATTTAGGGCTTTGTTTGTAATCTTTTGATTTTTGAATCCGTATATATTGAATGTTTCATTCAATTTTCATTACTTGTGAATACTTTATCAATATTTGCTTGTTCTTGCAATTGGTTTGAGACTAAGAAGTGATAATCAATTGGGATTGTGAATGAAATGTCATGTAAATGTCATAGGATAGAGATATCTATGGTTTACATGTGGTTTTATGGATTTCTAGGCTTAATGCATTCTCTAGATCTAGGGTTTGAGGTAGAGATGCAATACGACCTGTTCTTGAGAACAGAGTGTTGATGCTTGAGAAAGATTAGCATTTACCTTTGATAATCCATCATCAATATATGAGTTCAATGTCATTGGATTAGGTCAAACACCTTCATTGGGATTGGTTTAGGTGAAATTGTAACCCTAGGTTTCGTCATTGAGTCATGAGTCTTTGTTTATAGTTTAGGGTAATCTTTTCATGCTTTTTTATCTTATTGTCTGTCAACCTAGCTTTGTTAATCCAAATAGAGTTAAGGCTAGATTAAAATCGGTAACTATACTAGCATGATCCTCGTGGGAACGATACTCACTCATCACTTTATTACTTATCAACGACACGTGCACTTGTGCATCATTTGGCATTCATTTTTACACATACGCATTCTACCTAACAAGTTGGTTCCTTATTTTTCTAGTTCATCTTCACTTGAGTGTGAGTCATGTCAACTTGGAAAACATACTCGAGCCTCGTTCCCAAAGCGCTTAGATCCTTGGAAAAATTCTCCTTTTGAACATCCCTGTGATGTTTAAGGGACAGCCACAGTGTCTGGCACTGGGATTTATTGCTACAGTACTTTTATAGATGATTATTAGCGATGTCTTGGTTATTTTAATGCTTCGAGTTAAGTTATTTCTATCTTTCAAAAATAATTGTTACTTCATCTCCGTTGATGTCACTTTCTTTAGAAATTATCCTTGTTCTCTCTACCTGCTGTCCTCATGTTTCGGATATGCTATCTATTCACTCTTTGTCTTACCATCTCAGATTCTCCTTCTCCATCTACCGATTAATCACCTCGACAGCAGTTTATACTCCGGTCACTTATATCATACGGGGCCCTTTCTTGATTCAAGCATCTTACACCATCTCTCATGTGTTAAATCGTCCTCTCTTGCTCGATTGCCCAACCATGATGATCTACCTGGCCTTACTCGGAAAGGAAGGAGAAGATTCCTAAATGGAATAGGAAGCTAATCCTTAATAGTTCCAATAGCAGCACTTGGGCCCTTCTAGAATAATTGAAAACCAAAGGCCCTGTTTGGTTCTTCTTTTTGAAAACAGTTTTTGAAAACAAAGAGAGCACCAAAATTTTGGTTTTCTCTTAAAAAAGGGGTTCTGGTGTTCTCCCTGTTTTTCCAAACACAAAAATGGAACCAAACAAATTTTTAGTGTTCTCCACATTTTTCGAACAAAAAAACTGTTCTTGAAAATAGGAACCAAACAGCCCATAAATCTGCCACAACCTTACAAAGTCTTACCTATTGCTCAATGCAATTGCAATTAACCTCCAACAGATGGCTTCTGCATCTTGACATATAAAGTCTGACATATTGCTTATTGCAATTGCAATTAGAAGAAGTTAAGACTGATAAGATAGACGACAGTGAACTTCAAAGTGAAATGTAAAATTTAGGAAAGTAACTTATAGGACCAAGTGTGGCATATTATCTATCAAATCTTTCTACACTCCATTAACTCAAGGAAGAACTATGCCTTCACTCCACTAGGATAGTGTGGAGTCCTTTGGTTCCAATGATGGAAAGGCTATTTTTTTGAGAAGTTGTCTATGGAAGGATTTTAACACTTGATCAACTTAGAAGGATGGGAAGGATTTTTCCAAATAATGCAACATTTGAAATGGGGAAAAAAGTCAATTAATCATATGCTCCTTCATTGCTCAAGTTCGAAATTTTTATGGCATATAGTTTTTTCATTTTTTGAAGTGGCCTATGTGATGCATTTTTAGTAAGAGAATATTTTGAGTGGGCATAGTTTTTTTGTAAAGAAGAAATGGAAGAAAGCTTGTGAAGAAAGCTTGTGAAGAAAGCTTATTCACCTGGTAAATTAGGAAGGAAGCCAGGGAATATCAGTAAGCTTTTCTTTTTTATCTCAAGCCTTACTGCACACAAAGCAAGGAATTCAATATGCCCTTCCCTTGCACTTCATTACGAGATAGGGGATATACAAAAATAGGGGGGTTGATAATGTTGAACAGAAAATTTTTCTAAAAACTTAATCTTGTAAGATTTCGGTTCAAAATGCATTTCATGCTCCCAACACTCTACCTCACATGTAGCCTCTTTTTTGTACTTACATGTGGACTTCATGAATTAGGAAAATGAACATCCCGCAAAGAGGTTCAAACACAAGACCTCCAACCAAATTAGGGTTGAACAACCAAAGTACTTAAATTTATGGACTTTGGGTTTGCAATACATATTATGCTTCCAATGATAATCCAGCATGGTGGTTTAACAGTTTATCACTCACCACAGTTCCTCTTAAAAACACAGTGAAGATCCATCTCCTACAAGAAACCAATATAATGAAAAATCCCGAATAATTCATCTTCAACTTTCAAGGGGCGTCAATGTGAAGTCCTAACCACAATGTTAGCATCCGACTGGGAAATTCACTTAGAGGCAAGACCCTAGCAAACTGCTTGCCTCACTTTATTATGGATTGTGTGGCGAGAAAGGCACTAGGATTTTTTTAGTGGGGTTGGTAGTATGCCTTTTTAAATAGTTTTTGTACAGTGGGGTGTTTGATGTCTTACTTTGATAAGAATCTGTACACTTCTCATCCTTTTCTTGTATAGTTATTTTACTTCTGATCAAGAAAATGTTTACATCCAACTAATTACCACCCAAGCACAAATACTGTCAATCACCTTTTACCATAAGTAATGATTCTCACAAGGAAGTACCACAACCATTTTCCCACAAACATTTCGTTGATTTCCGATGGGCAAGGAATTGAATAATGGGGAATATAGGGAGAAAGAACTTAGCACCATACCCTTTTCAAGGCCTCCAGAAGCTCTTCTCGCCAATGTAATCTAAATCCTTCCGGGCAGTTAAAATGCCAGCTTCATTCCTGCATTTCAATCAAGGACATATTAGCTTATTGCTCCTACTGTTGTGCCAAAATGAAATATGGATTAGTGGTTGTTACAGTATATTCTGCAGCTCTGCCCCAGTGAAGCCTTCTGTAAGCTCTGCAATTTCCTGCAACAGAGCCTCCTTTTCCTCCTCTGAAGAGAAAAATTTATTCCTCGCATGCACCTGTAGTGTATACAAAGAGAATCTCAATGTAGGAACAATGCAAATTATATGCACCATGACTTTGGTACTCAAAAACAAATTGATAAGAGTACCTTTAATATCGCCAGTCTACCATCTTTAGAGGGTAAACCAACCCTTATAATCTTGTCAAAACGGCCTTTCCTCAGGAGAGCAGGATCTAGAATGTCCAGTCTGTTGGTTGCACCTATAACTAATACCTGGCCAGCCAACATCTAGCAGCTAAATTGGGCAATCCCTTTCTATCAGTGAAGAGAAAAAGTAAATGCATACCTGAGCTGTTGAAACTTTAAATCCATCCAACTCAGTCAGTATCTGAAGCAGACCTTGTTCCCTCTCTGCACCACCCTACAGAATGCAAATTATACTCAAAAGTTGTATGAGTAGACTTCAGAAGACGCAGGCAGGCAGACAGACAGACAGCAATGTGCACACACCCAAGCACACTAATGTGAGCACAAAAGCAACAAAGTAAAATATCCGACTATGCAGATCTCTACAACATTCTTACTTAAAGCATACACATTTGAGGCAATAGTATCTGCAAAATATGAGAACAAATCGTTCACAAATGAAGAGAAAAAAAATCCTATAGTCTACATGGTTTAATACCATTACATCACATTGCAATTGTACAACAACGGTATTGATATGCAATGAAGGATCAAACAAAAGAGTTGGCCCTAGACCTTGCTTTAAGAGTAGATAGAGGTTGGATAAGGTTTATGGTTCAAGTACGAGGTTCCTCTATGTTAAGAAGCATGATACTCATATTGAAACCAAATCCTACAAGCTTGATCTTTTAGGGAAATTAGTTCTTTAACATGGTATCAAAACTTGGTTTGGCAGGAAGTCATGGTATCAGAGCTTGGTTTGACAAAAGGTCATGGCGGTAGTTTAACAAGCATGAAGTTTCCTAACTCTACCTTTATACATATTTCCTTTTCCCAACTAGTTTCTAATTCTACAATACTATAACATTCTCTCACTAATAAAGAAAAATGATTATCATTAATAAATATCTTCTTCCTTTTTTCACTTCAAAATAGAGTTGTCGGAAGAAGGCAAATGACATAAGTGAAGAAAATTTTCTCCACTACTTCCTCTCTCGCGTTATTCATTCTTCCATTTATTGTTTTTCTTTCTCTTTATAAGATAAAAGAGAATTATATAATTTCTCTCTAGTCTTATTGAATTATATAATTTCTCTCTAGTCTTATATTGAATTACAATTATTTCTATATATATATATATATATATATATATATATATATATGTATGACCCTAGACAAAATTAAGTGGTCATAAAAGTGGTTTTATTTTAAAAGGGAATATTCTTGCTTTTTCTCCCACTAATAAAGCAAAATGATTACCATTAGCAAACATCTTCTTTCTTTTTTTAACCTATAAATAGAGGTGTAGGAAGAAGGCAAATGATATAAGTGAAGAAAATTTTCTCCACTACTTCCTCTCTCGTTTCTCATTCTTCCATTTATTGTTTTTCGTTCTCATTATAAGATTAAAGTGGACTATATCTAAGTCTTATCTTGAATTACAATTATTTTAAGTAGTATTTACAATGTTTATATATATATATATATATATATATATATATGACCCTAGATAATTAAGTGGTCATACAAGTGAAGCTGTTTGAAATTGGGAATATTTTTTATTTTTCACCACCTAATAAATAAAACAATAATAAGTAAAAGAAAAATTCTCCACTCTCTCATAATTTCTCGTTCTTGTTTATTGTTTTCTTTCATAACATAAGGGTTAAAGAGGAATTTACACGATTTCTCTCTAGTTTTATCTTGAATTACAATTATTTTACAAGACTGCTACAATTATGTGTGTGTATATATATACACCAGAAACAGAGATAAATTTCTATTGAACAAAATAAGAGAGAAGAAAGAGAGATACTTCACACATAATACAAAAGGTTACCAAAGTAAGAGTAGACTCCACCATACAAGGAGAACTAAACAATAAGCATACACAAAATAACTTAGAAAGCTTGAAAGCAACTCCTCTCAATGTTACCCCTTTTAAATTACAAACCAAAAGGAGGTGGATAACATAGCCCACTGAATGAAGTATCCTAAACCTTGCCCACAATAAATAAGATTCTTTCACGTAAATGAGAGCCTTCTTATACTCACATGGGTTTAACAAACTTCAACATCATGTTAAGCAACAAATGAAGCCAAAACCTTATGTTGTTAGGCAGCAAATCACTAATATATATCAAGCTAACTTAAGCTAAAGCTGTAAAATAATCACACCTCAAGCATATGTAATTAGGTTCCTGTTGGCCTTAACATCAACTTTATCAATTGAGACTAAACAAGCCCAAAACTTAGTCAATAAACCCAAGCCCGTTATATTTTTGGCTGCTCATTTTAGCATCACAAAGGATTAAATCGATCATACAATGGATTCAAATAAATAGATTAACAGTCCAAAAAGGTTAAGAGTTGTTGAGTCTTGAGTATCTATTCTTTCTTATTCTGTATTTATTCTTTTCCTTTTTTTATCCAATGGCTGCTCATGTATATATATATATGAGCATACAGGTATTGTATTTATTCAATAAGAGAAGAAGATCCCTTTATATGAGTGTGTGTGAGAGAGAGAGAGAGAGTACATGTACTGTATTCATTCAAGAGAAAAAGAACCCTTTCTTTTTGTCTCTTGACAAAAGTCAATGCAGTTTTACAGCACATGTAGACAATCTCTAACACATCTAATTTTCTTGTATCCCTTGTTGCAATTTTTCAATCAAATTGGCATCATTAGATTAGTTGGTGAATGAACACAGCAAAGAATCAACTAAAAGCAAGGGTCTTGTTGGATAAATATCAACATTGAATAATCAAGGTTGCTATGTCTCGATTTTAAAGCCACAAGACAATAACACTGTTAAATGACCTCCTAAAAGTTCAAGCTTGTAGGATTTGGATTTAATATGAATATCATGCTTCAACACCCTCCCTCACATGGATGCTGCTCCATAGCCGCACATGTGGAGAGTCAAAGTCCGTTATGGACTTTCAAATCAACAAATGGGGATCAAATATTCAAATTTACAAGGAAAGGGTTCGAACCCAAGACTTCTCGCCAAACCAAGCTCTGATACCATGATAAACGACCACCTCTCCAAGCTCGAGCTTGTAAGATTTGAATAATATCGTGCTTCAACAAACACAATGGCAGAACTATTCCACATAAAATTGGGAGGCAAAGAGGAGAAGGAATTATTAAGAAAATGAGCAGATGGTATTAAACTCACCCCACCAATATCAGGCCCACCACGCTTGCTGCCAATAGCATCTATCTCATCAATAAAAATGATGGATGGTGAAAATGAGCGGGCACTAGAAAATAGATCTTTGACACGTGATGCTGCCACACCTACAAACATCTGAAATTAACTTCTCAAGTCCATAGTTGTCTTCAAATTCAGAAAGCTCTAAACAGCTGTGATCAAAACAGCAAACAATTTTTTTAAAATAAAAAACAAATAATTACTTACCATGAAATATGTAAACTGAAGGATGAAAAATTCTTCCTCCATATGTACCATCAATTATTTACCTCTAAATATAAAATATGACAGAATTTTCTATTCCAGAAAACACCGAACATTGCACATCTAAAAGTGATTCCGAATACAAAAGCAATATTCAGGGGAGAGAAACCCATAAAAGAGATACCAAATGTTAGGCTCCCTGCTTTACTAGCATATCCCACAACATGATCAAAACAGTTTAGTTACAAGCACAAGAAAATAGTAATAATGGTGGGATGTCTGAGAAGTATGTTCCAGTTTCAAGTCACTATAATAAATCTCCATGTTAAAGATTAGTTTTCCTAATCCATTTAAGAATCTTTTCCTTCTTTCCTTTTCTCTTTAGTCTCCAAATTAGACTCTAACTTTATTTCTTTTATTTGAGTATAAATTTGTATGTTCCCTCTCTTTTGTTAATTAATGAAAATCAAAGAATTCATTTTCTCTCAACATGGTATCAAAGCCATAGAAGATATCATAATTTTTAGGGTTAGGGTTTTGTCACGTAGTCAATTCATGACCATGAAAGATTTAATGTCTCTCGTTCACTTTTCGGTCGGCAGGTAGTGCGGGAAGTCACCTCCGTATTAGAGCCTTGCTGCCAACAACTTTTTTCGGCGAGATATTCCGACGACCTCATCTTCGACGGGCGACCCCACCATCAAGATCGTCTCCCCCCGATCTACCTGCCGAAAGAGACCCCGGCATCAAACAATGATCCATGCGCTAGCACACACGTGTTCTTGATCATGGCGCCACCACGGCGGCGTGGGACGCATGACAACACACAAGGCCGCACCTTCCACCAGGTGGTCCCTCCCAAACGAGATTCCCCTAGCCCCTGGATCCCTGATGAGCCCATGACTACACTTTTCTCTTGTGTCTGACAACTATACTTTTCTAGATATTCTTGATTTTTCCGACAACTAACGACATCTACAGGATTTCAAGAGTTGTTTTGCCCCACCTCTAGCGATTTGAATGCTTCATCAGCACTAGATCCTATAGTTGTGGTTTCTTAATTTTAGTTTCTATGTGCTGCCAGTATTAATCTTCTTCCATTTTGGCTACATCGATGTCATTACATCGGAAAATTGATTCACGTACCCTCATTGCACTCAAGCGTCAAATCTGGGTATTCGTTTGTTGCCCAGACCGATAATGCCTCTGCTTGCTTTTCACATTCCTCTGGACCCTAGATTCTTGATTCTGGAGCCTATGATCATCTTTCCAGTAATAAGGACATTTTTTCTTCTCTTACCTATACTTCTCCTTTACCCATGGTTACTTTAACTAATGAATCTCAAACCACAGCTAAAGGAATCAATTCGGCATGCCCTCTTCCTTCCTTACCCCTTACTTTTGTCATTTATGTTCCTGATTCTCCTTTTAATTTGATTTCCATCAATAAGTTGACTCATGACCTTAATTGTTTGATTACCTTTTCTGATAACTGTATCACATTGCAGGACAGGAGTACGGGACGGACGATTGGCATAGGAAGTGAGTCTCTAGGCCTCTTTCATCTCAGCTCACCTTCATCTTCCACTGTTTGCACTTCCATGGATTCTCTGCCATTCAAAATTGTCTTGGTCATAGAACATTTCGAGCTCGAAAAATGGTTCCTCATTTTTTTAGTTTGTCCTCAATTGAGCGTGAGTCATGTCAGCTTAGTAAACATACTCGTGTCTCATTCCCAAAGCGCCTAGATCAACGGACAAAGTCTCCTTTCGAGCTTGTCCACACTGATGTTTAGGGTCCTTCTCGGGTTGAGTCTACCTTGAGGTTCCGATATTTTGTTACTTTTATAAATGATTATTCTCGATGTATTTGGCTATATTTAATGAAAACTCGTGCTGAGTTATTCTCTATTTTCCAAAAGTTCCATGCTGAAGTTTGAACTCAATTTAATACTTCCATTCGTATCCTATGAAGTGATAATGCCAAAGAATATCTTTTTGCATCATTCTCCTCTTTTATGTCCTCACATAGGATTCTTCATCAGTCCTCTTATGCTTACACTCCTCCAGAATGGAGTAACTAAGCACAAGAACGGTCATTTAGTTGAAATCGCGCGCACTCTCCTACTCCATCATAAGATTCCTCAACGTTTTTAAGGGGATGCTATCTTAGCTACATGTTATTTGATTAATCATGTCATCCTCCGTTTTACATGATCAAATCCCTCACTCTATTCTTTTTCCTAATCAACCTCTCTTCTACCTTCCTCTCTGTGTCTTTGGTCGCGTCTGTTTTGTTCATATTCTTACTCCTGGGCAAGACGAGCTCTCCGCCAAAGCAACTAAGTGTGTCTTCTTAAGTTATTCACAACTTCAAAGGGGTTATAGATGTTATTCTACTGTCACAAATTGGTACTTCATCTTTGTTAATGCCACTTTCTTTGAGAATTCCTCTTTCTTCTCCACTATAGAGCGTCCACATGTTTCGGACGTCTTACATGTCCCTCTCGTCTTAACATCTTGAGATTTACCTTCTCCACCTACGAATGTCGTGACTCGACCACTTCAAGTTTATACTCGCCGTCCTTGTCCTCCGACAAGGCCTCTTGATGATTCATCTTCTATGTCACCTTCATCCCCTACTCCGGTTCCACAACCGCTCGATGATCTACCTATTGCCATTAGGAGAGGTACTCGTTCTACTTGTAACCCGCATCTTGTTTATAATTTTCTAAGCTATCACCGTTTATCTTTACCCTACTTTGCCTTTGTTTCCACCTTGTCTCCTGTCTCTACCCCTAAAAGCACTAGTGAGGCTCTCTCTCATTCAAGCTAGAAACAGGCAATGGCTGAAGAAATGGATGCTCTTTACTCCAATGGCACATGGGAGCTTGTCACTCTTCCTCCTTGCAAGTCTCCTATTGGTTGTCGTTGGGTTTATACAGTGAAGGTGGGGACCAAATGGCCAGGTAGATCGGCTTAAGGCCCATTTGGTTGCCAAGGTTATACTCAGTAATATGGCTTGGACTATTATGATACCTTTTCTCCGGTGACCAAGATTGCTATGTTCGCTTGCTTCTCTTTATGGTTGCTATGCACTCATGGCCGCTTTTTCGGTTGGATATCAAGCATGTCTTCCTTCCTGGTGATCTCGCCGATGAGGTATATAGAGCAACAGGTTTTGTTTGCTTTCGAGAGAGTGCAGTTTTGGTGTGTGACTACGATCGTTCGCTATAAAGGTCTTAAACAATCTCCTCGAGCTTGGTTTAGCTCTGTGGTTCAGGAGTTTGGCATGATTCGAAGCACAGCAGACCATTCTGTTTTTTATCATACCTCTACGGGACAGTATATTTACTTGATTGTTTATGTGAATGACATTGTCATTACAGGCAGAGTGACCAGGATAGTATTCAAAAACTCAAACAACAACTCTTCAGCCACTTTCAGTCAAAAGACTTGGAGATTCTCAAGTACTTTCTAGGCATTGGGATAGCTCAATTTAATTCCAGTGTAGTAATTTCTCAGAGGAAGTATACCTTGAATATATTGGCGGACACTCGTACGTTGGACTGTAAGCCTGTAGACACTCCTATGGATCCGAATGTCAAACTTTTACGGAATGAGGAGCCTACACGAGATCAGAGAGATATGATGACTTGTAGAGGATGGCGAGACTATCTCGCATCTCATTTGACATTTCTTTTACTGTGAGTGTAGTTAGTCGAGTTCTACCGTCACCTTGTATTAGCCACTTTGGAGTGTTACGAGTTCGTATTCTTCATTATCTCAAAAGAAAACTAGGTCAAAGGGTGTTGTATGAGAGCAGGTCATACCGAATTTTTTCTTGTATAGTGATCTTGGGGGCCCGGAGCAGAGCTGCGAAAATAAGGCATTCTACATCAAGGTATTGTGTGTTCATTAGAGGTAACTTAATATCCTAGAAGAGTAAGAAACATGATGTAGTAGGAAGATCTAGTGCTGAAGCCGAGTATCGAGCTATGGCCTTAGCAACATATGAACTCATATGGCTAAAGCATATCCTCCAAGAGTTAAGATTTGGGAAGGATGAACAGATGAAGCTTATATGTGATAATCAATGCTTGCGTATTTCGTAACTCAGTCTTAGCAGAGGACAGTGACACATCGAAGTGGATTGCCACTTTATCGGAGAAAGGTTGCATCGAGATGCATGAAGTATTAATTTTGTCAACTCTATTAATGAGCTGGATATCTTCAATAAGTCCTAGGATAAAGTATATGTAATGAGCTTGGTGCATTTAACCTATATGCTCCAGCTTGAGGGGGAGTGTCAAGGATTAGTTTTCTAATCCATCTAGGAATATTCTCCTTCGTTTCTTTTCTCTTTAGTCTCCTAATTAGACTCTAACTTTATTTATTTTATTTGCTCTAACACTTAAGAGTATGAATTTGTATGTTCCCTCTCTTTTGTTAATTAATGAAAATTAGAGAATTCATTTTCTCTCAACACTCAAGAAGCAACTTGCTTCACCATCATCCTCATATCTTTCATCATATCAAAAAATTCACAGAAAAAATTGGAGCCTCGCTCTATAATCGATACCATTCTTTGCAAATGGAAGGCCACCTCTGACAATAAACTTTGTACGTGTGATCATTTACCGATTCAGGAGGCCATTGGAAGCACACCTTTTTTGAAGCCCGATAGATGCATATTTTGAATATGGTCATTCTTTAAATTTTCACCAATCTTGTGATTCCCTTTTGTATGTGATGGCCCTTAAAATCATGAAAGTAACCGTGTAGTTTCTTCTGCTGATATAAATTTTGCCCTAGTAAAATAGCAGTTAAAAATTAGACTCCAGGTAAAGTACCTTACATTGGCATAAACTATCTTACCACTAATACAACTATATATAGAAAAGCCATCATGACATGATTTCAAGAACTCATGCCATAAAAATTCTATGAAACATTGACCTATTGAATGGGTACCATGTTCAAAATGAGACAGTTTGATAACATTAAAAAAACTAAAACGAAAAAGGATAAAACCATCTCCAATGAATAGGAAACAAGACGATAAGCTATACAAGTTTGTGACACTAAAGGAAAAGGGGGGGAGAAGGAGAAGGGACATTCCAGAAAGTAGAAACAATACAATAAAATAGCATTTGTAAATTTATTACTATTGTCAAGAAACATGTTCCTTAAGATGAATTAAGCAATACAGCCAAGAGAAGACCCAATTAGATCACCTATTTAAAAAGAGGTATAGCCCAAGAAAGGAGTTCCAAGCTTGACGAGACTTAGATACAGAGCTTAATAATGGCATCACAAAAGCTACAAAACAACCATCACAGACCAGATTGTCTAGAATCTTTGGCCATCATGTTAGTGTAAAACATATTTATTTGTGCACTAGTTTTTAGCCTAAATACCCTTTTTTCCTTTTAATACTTTTAATTGATTGATAACAGTGAAACAGTCGAAAGAATGGAATCAAGCACCAACTTATCGGTCAAAATGAAATCAGAATAAATAGTCAACAACCAAAGTCATTGTGAAATCACACTTCCCTTACCGACTCTTGCCCAATGATCCAAGTGCACGTCGCCTGAGTGGCTGTCTAGGCTTTTTGCTAGGAGTTCCCAAATCACAAGGTATCAACTTTGTATAAATTGGTCTCATCAAATTATCAATCCAAAGATATAATGCCACCGAAAGTGCAAGCCGCATTGACCATACAACTGCAGTTGCAATAGTGGAGTAGACTTCTGCAGGTACCGCATCCACATTAAGAACATCAACATTTACCACCTGTTCATGTAACTTCCGCCAAACATCATTCCAACAATCAATTGGCATCCGGTCAACTGGATGGCGCCGAAAAACAATTTCCTTATTTAAATTCCCTTCTCCCCCTTCCTTTTTTCCATCTTTGTAGTAAGGCAGAATAACTGCAAAGCAGAAGGAAACCAATATGAGCCTAAAATTCTAGGAAATAAATGTGAGGTAACTGGCAAATAAGTTTTAAACAACCTGCTAGCATTTGCAATAAACATAAGAGCACATGCTTTCAGAGGCTCAGCCAGTAAAAATATGAGAACAGAAAATGACTTGTTTCAAATAACAATAAAAATTAACACAGCTTTATCTTTTGAAGAGACAGACCGCTTGGATGAGGCATCACAACTTTCTCACATAGAGATCGAATTACCACACCCAAAAAAATCACAGCCCAAGTCAAAAGACTCATGAAAGAGGTAAAAAAAATCACAGCCCCAGTCAAAAGACTCATGAAAGAGGTAAAGAGAGCCTGACTTTCAGAAAGTAAGAGATATAATGCAAAAACTTTTTTTTTTTTTTGGTAAGTAAAACCATAAAAATGAGTTTATTAAGATAATAGGGGAGAACCCAAAAGTATACAGGAAGTATACAAAGGCTCCAAAAAAAGCAAGCCAAAAGAAAAGGGAAAGGAAACTATACAAGCCCCTATACAGTGACCAAAAAATCAATTGCATTCAAGGCCTGAACATTCGTATCAGTTTTTGCCCAACACAGTCTGAAAACAACATTTGGCAAATCAATTCCAGTCCTTTCATTGAAAAACTAAAATTTAGCACAAGACCATAGATTAAAGCATATAGAGCTTCACCAAGTTTTGTAAGATAAGGAGAAAGGGGATCTCTTTGCCTTAATCCTCTAGCTTCTTTAAACCACCCCTTGACATTTCCATCCACTAAAACAATGAAATTGAGGACAAACATCGCTCATCCATGATCCCCAACTAATGTTAAAACCCTTCTACCTAGAATGAGGTCCGAAAAACCCCAGTCCACATGATCACAAGCTTCTTGCAAGATCAATTTTAAGGACCCCTAATTAGCGTGTAAATCAGCATTTATTTGATTATATTTCCTTTTATTAGCTAGATTTAGTTTACTGATTTATTATTGATTGATTATACATATTGTATAGTTGACTATCCAAAAATATTCATGTGTATTTTGTATTTATATCCTTGAGATATTTGAAAAGTGAATCATTCAATTAAACGACAAATACAAAGCTAGGTTAGTTTGCCAAAAGGATATGCCGGACCTATGGTGACTATTGTGCGAAGAAACAGAAGCGAGAATTGGAGGAAGAATTCCTTGTTTTTCATTGAATTAACATATATCATATATATATATCTATATATATATATATATATATATATATATATATATATATATATATATATATATCTGGGAGAATGATCATATTTCCTAATCTATTTACAACTCTACATATTAGATTTCCCCAACTATATACAAACTCTATATGTTGAGACACCTAACTATTTACAACTCTATATGTTAACTCCCTCCATAAATAGCTGCACTTGACCTTCTTGAAATTTTGTATTTTTCTCTGGCTTTTGTGAAAATATCGCTGTGTTCTCTGATCTTCACATCGCTGAAATCGGCCGAGGTTGTGTTTTACCGCGACGAAGTGGCAATCAATCTGATATCTTGGTTAGTTAAATGGAATACGGGTTGAGAATATGTGAAGGCGATCAGTTATCGCAAAGTTTCTTTGGGATTCTTATTTACAGTCTTAATGCGACTTCCATCGAGTTGATGAAGCCACATGATTTCACCTGGTATGTCATTGCTCTATATTCGACTCACACTTGAGCGAGAAACAACCCCTTATGCCTCTTGTGAGACTAAAGATTTCCATAAGCCAACACGGTAACTAGATGTGGATCTCACATCTTCCTTTGACCACTTGATCAAGCATACCTTAGGAAGCATTTCCAACCCTATTGTGCCCGCGAAGTTACTATATAAATTACCTCGTCCGGAGCTCCTTTCGAGGTAACATAGAGGCTCCATGTTCTCTAATTTTACTTGATTGTCAGTTGGAGATATGTATTGACTTACAACACTGACTGAGTGTGCAATATCAGGACGAGTTATTGTAAGGTAGTTCAGCTTCCCAACTAGTCTTATATCTCTCGGGGATCCTCGAACAGCTAGCCTTCTTTAGTAAAGAGTACACAGGAGCCATAGAGGGAACTACATGGTTTTCCTCCCAATTTTCAGTTTCGGACAATAAATCAAGCACATATTTCTTTGAGATAAGAAAGATTCCATGTTTGCTCCTCATAACTTCAGCACCGAGAAATATCACAAACATCCCACAGGTCCTTTATATGAAGCTAGGCGTGAAGAAAGGATAAAGAGGATAAGATTCTAATAGAGTCACTCCCGGTATTAACAATATCATCCATACACCTGACAAAATGACTGGGAATGGAAGTTTCGGTAGAAAATGGAGATAATTAGATTTACTCTTCTGTGGCTTGAATTTCTCAACTTCGCGAAAGCAAAATTCATCCAGAACGAAGCACTTTAGGGACTCTGCTTGAAGCCATATAACGACTTAGAAGCGACAAACCTTCGATCTCCCCACGGCGAAAAGCAAAACCTAGAGGTTGATCGCCATGAAGAAAGGCGTTCTTAATATCAAGCTTATGAAGATCCCAATTATAAGTGGCAGCCAGGGAAATAAAAAGCCGAACATATGTCATTTTAACGCGAGGGGTAAAGGTATCGAGCAGTCCACATAGGTGGAGCACTTTATTGGCCCTGGTAGTGCTTTCAATTAAGACCGTGAACCATGGGATTAACTGTTGCCAGACCAGTGACATCAATGAGAACTTCAGCTGGTAGGTAAGTGTACCAAGTTCAATCTCGTTTCCCATTCGGAGCATCCATCTCCTTTATCGCAGCAACTACGCTGACAGGTGAGACAAGGCTTCTGAAAAGTGTTGACAACGAAATAGAAGTCCGAAAACAATAAAACGGCCCGGGAAGACAAGCGGTTGTGATTTACAAAATGAGAAATTGGATGGCACCGCTGATACCTTTACGAAGAGCAATAGGAGATGTCATCGAGGCCCGGATCTTGTGACTTAGCCGGGTGGAGGACCGGAGACTAGTGGGTTTGGCGTCGGTATGAACTGAGTGATGGGAGGTTTGGGCGGGGAGAATAGGAGGTGGCTGCTGGCCGAACGGGGAGGGGCCACGGGAGACCAATGGCCATGCACTAGCGAAGTCCTATCGCCTCCCTTGACTAGTCGTGAATTTAGGGGTGAAGAGAAAGGGACATTCTCAAAAACTTACGACATCATGAAACCAAGTACCCTAGAACTGAGTAGGTAACAGATATCCCATACGAACCAGGGATAACTAAGAGCCTTTAAGAAAGATTTGTGGTCAAGTTTAGATGCAGGACGAACATCTCGAACAAAACGAATTTGTCCAAATATTTGAGCTCGATAGGGAATAGAGGTTTATTAGGAAAAGGATGTGTCTGATTATTTGATTCAAAGGCGGTGAGAGGCATCCGGTTAATCAAAAAACAAGTTGTGAAAACCGCATCAGCCCAAAAATGCTTGGGCACGTGCATCTGAAATAATAGAGTTTTGGCAGTTTCAAGGAGGTGTCACATTGTTTCTCGGCAACTCCGATACGGCGGGGTGTCAATACGAGAAGTCGATGAAGGATGCCATGTTGAAGTATGGAAGAATTTGAAATTGTTCACGAAACATATTAGTTTGCATTAATGCTTCCGGATTTTGAACATAAATATGAAATTGGAAGTATGAATCTGTACAAAGGCACGGAAATGAAAACAACTCGGGCGGTTTCATTAAATATCTCTTAGTGGTTAAGTGAATAATCATCGACAAAAGTGACAAAGTATCGAAACTTTGGTTGGGGACACGGCCGGGCACGGACTACATCTTGAATGGACTAAGCAAGGGCACTAGCTGGGTTTTGAAGTGACTCTAAGACTATAACTAAATGATGTTTTGCAAATTAATGAGGCTACAATCTAAGGATATAAACTGAAGCCGGGCCTGATTTCTTTGTTCTAATGGCAGCCTTGAGAAAAGATGACCGTGATGTGTCTCAGAATGGTGTGTGACTCCCAGCAGAGTCAATAAATAGGTCTTGGGACTATGGGATCAGGATGTATGAGCCCCTGGACTCACGACCTCACATACAATAATCTTCTTACGTCATAAGATCCACAGAAAGAGACAAAATCGGGAAAGAATGGAGATGCACTTGAAGTGCTGAATTCCTTGCTAACAAACATCAAATTAAAGAAATTTGGTAAACTCGAGGCGTGTGAAGAATAGATGGAGTGGGTACTGTGGTGTGTGTCGACCGAGACACATGAATGTGATCCATGCCTTAAGTGACGGAGTGGAAGGTAAAAAGATTGTGTGGTGAGAGAAAAGTGGGGATTCTGCATCAAGTATGATTTGTGGCTCAGGTGTTGTTGTTAGAATGAAGAAGATCCCTGAGCATTTATTAGTTTGGCTCGACAATAGCCGATGTCCAAGTGAATGGAATCTCAGTGGAGTCCTATCTGATTGGAACTGGCTAATTTCTCTGGTACGAGAACTTCGGCGAAACTAATCGGATGCCTCGATAGTAGAAGCTATATGGTAGGATTAAAGGAATTTCATTTAGTCTGTCGTTTTCTTACTGTCCGTATCACATGGCGAAACATAGTGATAATAATAAACAACACCTCGAACCAGGCCCTCTAATGTTATCACTTTGGACCACTTTGTTTCTGTTACGTTTGCCTCTACAACTCAAGTAGTGTCAATGAGGCTTTTCTTTATGCAGGCAAATGCGAAGGGTAGTGAAGAGAGGATGATACCTGGTGAAGATCTGCTAAAGGTCTCTGGAGATGATATCGGGGCATTTGGGCGAAATACGGGACGCCATTGAATCATACACTTCAGGAAGGAAGATGAGAATCCATATGTGTATCTATTCTGGGTGAGCTTTCTTTGAACGACATATGGACTCAAGGGCATAAGCATATTAAGCTCTTCATGTATCTTTTTGTAAGCCGCAAGGCCGTGACGGCCGATCACATTTCTCTACGATCGATAGAATGTTTTACACACATCAAATATCGAAACGGCTGCACTTTCCAAAAACACAAACTCAATAAATAGTGGCTCTTGCGTTCACGGTGATTAATGAGGCCCGGTACGCGCGCGTGATAGAATTACAAATTTGGGTGACAGAGCCGAGCATCTCCTCCGTCATTACTCTTCGAATCATGGTTGAAGGATCCTTGGTAGAGGTGACTGCATCGTGAGCTCATGCGTATCGATGAATTGTTTTGCTCATTTCGACGATTGGGGACGATTGATTTGTCATACGGTCGATTTTTGGACATCATCCAGGACACTTGAAACTCTTGATGGCCAGGGTTTCTTCTCCTGCGAATCCTCATTGTGATACCTCGCGAAGAAAGATAGAAGCGAAAAGAGCACTCCCGGAACTGGATTGGAAATCGAGTGTAGAAACCATAGAAAAGGGTTGCTCAGGACCTGAAAAGCACTAAAGCTGCCCCGGAATCCAGGGCAAACGGGGAAGCAGGTGGCACCGGGGGCGCCGCGATGCGGACGACGCGGAAAGGCCGGTGTCGGGAAGGAGTATCCACCGCGGCGCGTGTGGAGCTGTCCCGAGAAGGCTTCGCGGCGGCGTGTGGAGCTTCCACGACCTTTCAGGAATCAGAGCCAGCTGGATTTGAGCTTTGGCCAGTCGGCGGTTGTGAACCTTCACATGCAGTGGTGAGACTCCACACGCTCACCTCTGAGTGGGTGTTTCAAAAAGTCACCCCTCAGAAGCTGACCTTGGTGAGAGGCTGCCTCGAAAAATTCTCCAGGCTTCCGAACCACCCCAGCTCACGTCCTGCATGTTGAAAACAACGAAGAATTGGAGAAGAGTGCCCATGTTTTCATTAGAATTAACATATATATATATATATATATATATATATATATAATATATATATATATATATATACAGGGTAGTCTATATTTCCTAATCTGTACAACTCTACATGTTAGAAGTTTCCTAACTATGTACAACTACATATGTTAAGTTTCCTAACTATTTACAACTTCTATGTATTGCTGTATCCGGGGGCTGCTCTTTATAGCGAGATGAACGGCTACTTATAAAGAGTCATGCTCTCTCTTTGATAAATGCGGACTGATCATTAAAACAATTTGACATAAAAAAATGTCTTTTATATGGTGATTTGTTTGACATAAACAGTTTTACATGGATGGATCCTTCTTCCGAGATTTACACCAAAAGAAGGCAAAGTGTGCAGACTAAAGAAGGCCTTATACAGATTAAAGCGGTCGTCAAGAGCATGGTTTGGCAGGTTGAGCTACGCAATGAAGGATCTTGACTACAAACAAGTGATGGTAGATCACACTCTTTGATTTAAGAGAGATGGTGACAATATTACTTTGCTTATTGACATGTTGACATAGTTATTCTGAGATATGATCTAAAGAAGTAGAAAATTTAGGGAATGGCATTTGGCGAGGAATTTGAAATGAAGGACTTAGGAACTCTAAAATATTTTTTGAGCATTGAGGTTTCTCATTCCAAGCACGGACTTTTCCTCTCACAACGGAAGTGTACACAAGATCTTTTGAATGAGACTGGTAACTCTGCTCGCGAGACTATAAATACTCCTATTGAAGTAAATCATGGCATGACAATCTATCCTAATCAAGTTCAAATAAAGAGAGACAACAGAGACTAGTGGGAAGGGTTAGTGTAACCCACACCAGTTTGATATATCACCTCTGATTAATTGTGGTGGGTGATTCATGCGTAACTGGCTTGATCAACCGGATGAGCCTAGCTGTAAATCATATCCTAACCTATTTAAGTCTTCCCCAAGCAAAGGAATTTCATTCTCTAAACATGGACATCTAGATATTGAGGGATACACAGACTCTGACTTTGTAGGATCCAAATTGGATAGGAAGTCCACATCAAAATATGTATCATTTGTAGGAGGTAATTTCGTGACTTGGAGAAGTAAAAACAAAAATCTTGGTCTCTCCCGATGAAGCGGTCACGGTGAAGATCGTGGCTCTTCATCATGCGACCCACAAGCTTACTTGGCTAAAATTCTCTTAAGCGAGCTTGGATTTGAGTGCTGAAGCGATGATTTTTTTGTGACAACACAAGAGACTCACCCAAGATTACTTGAGCAAGTGTCTGGCCATGAAGGAGCTGGCATATTGAGCTTGATAGGAACTACATCAAGGACAACTTAGATTATGGCAAAATAACAATTCCCTACATTAAGAGTGTTGATCAGTTGACAAACATAATAACCTATGTTGTTGCTAGTGGACCATTTTATTCTTCATTGTCCAAGTTGGGCATGAGTGATATATATGCACCAACTTAAGAGGGAGAATTAGCTTATAAATAAGCATTTATTTGATTATGTGTTTCCTTTCATTAGCTAGGTTTAGTTTACTGATTTATTATTGATTGATTGTAATTGATGTTACAGATTGAATAGTTGACTATCCAAATAGTCATTTGTATTTTCTATTTATATCCTTGATATATATGAAAAGTGAATCATTCAGCCAATTTTCATTTCCACTCCTTTCTGCAATCTTCTCTTCTCATCCACCATTTTGTTTGATTATCAATATTGGATCTAAAATTTGTCTCTCCACTACGAAAAGCACCTAGGGAGACATGGATGATTTCATGGGGAATGATCTGGATGCAATCTAAAAGAACTTTAGGTACGATATTTTACAAAGCATGAGACCAAGCTAATAGGCTAAAAGATTTATGGTTGACTCCTTTTCAGGGCTGTTATAGTATTGTAGAATTAGAAACTAGTTGGAAAAAATAAACATGTATTCATGTAGAGTTAGGAAACTTCATATTCTTTCCTATTTTATTTGGGATTGTCTTGTATATAAATAGGTTGTTTGTAATAAATGAAAACTACAATTTTTCCTTCAATTAATTTTGATTACATGGTATCAGAGCCTAAGGATTGAGTTTGCCGCAAAAAAGGCAAATTTGTTGAGTTTTCGCAAAAGAACCCTAGAGGACCATTAGGGGTGTTTTTTGAAACAACACTTTAAGATTGATCCGTAGTTGACCTGTTAGAGGCGCTTAATTTGAGTCTTCTTTGAGAATTTCAGCGACCACCCGAAATTAGGGTTGGGTTGGGCTCACAATTTTATTAGTGCGGCAGAATTGACCGTCAGACGATCGGCTATCAGTCGGGTTGGCACAAAAGTTGTCAAATTGGAAAAATAAAAATAAAAAATCCCCTCCCCCCCTAGCCCTTACTTGTTCTTCTATATCACTACCATATCTCTCTCTCTCAAAACTCTCCCATCAAACCCTAGGCTCTACTTCTCTCTCCACCATCCCCTATTCCCCACCCACTTCTATTTACCCTATACCCACATAGGCACCTACCCATCTCCTTCTTTCTTCATTTTGATTTCCCCTTACCCAATATCTTCCCCTCATCCCTTCCTTCCCTTCTTCCTTCCTCTTCTCCTCCCTGTTCTTTTCTCCCATCTTAATTTACTCTATTTTTCATACATAGTATGAGGATAGGAAAAAAAACTCACACAATTTCATCCTCTCTCCATTTTTTCCTTATTTATTCTTTCTTTTCTTTCTAACATCTTTTTTGTCCTTCCCTCACTGTTGTCTTTCTTTTCCTTGAGACTCTATGCTTTTGTGATCCTTTCTTGATTTTTTCTAAGATCAAGCAGCATCCAGAGGTAATTTGTGGTTTCTAGGGCTAAAATCCATTCAAGTGTCGTGTTTTTCGTGGAAATGTGGTCCTTTTGCTTGCAAGATCATATTTTTTATGATATTTTTCAGATTTTCAGAGGCTCGTTCGAGTTAGATATGCTTTTATGACTAACAAGAAACCCTCAGGAGGTGTTGTGTGTCATTAGTGCTAGAATCCAGGATATGTATGCCAAAATTGTAGGAAGCTGCAAAATAACAATCGAAGATTTCAATCTGTTCATTATCATAAATCTCTTAAGTTTGCATCTACTTCTATCACTACACTCGTAGAGTCAAGTAAAACCAATTCCTAATTTTTATTAATTCCTTTTTTGTAAAAAATATTTTATAGGATAATTCATATTTGTTATATTATTGTAATATTAAGTTTCCTTATAGAATAAGGAAAGCTTTTAGGAATTTTTTTGTAAGATAAAAGCAAATTCACTTATGATAACAGAAGCTTGAAGTGTCTGCGGGTTGTGAACAAAAAGGAAACAAAGCAGCAGACAAAGCAGGAAAACAAGCGAAAAAAAACCTACCTCTCTGACCATGTAGAAAATCTAGAACATAATGTGTGTATTATCAAGCACTATACATATTATTTGAGTCCCTGTGAGTGAAGGAGGAGCAAAGTTAAGCATAATCCTTTGGTGGAGGGACACACGCCGTTCTCGAACCACCGGCTGACTCTTCTTGGCGCCGAGATTTGAAACGGGCATAAGCGAGAACGCTAACCCAGATTTTTGCGCTTTTTACCCACAACAACTCCTTGCCAAGCTAGAAGTGTGTGAATGACCAATTGCGGGAAGACCCAACTAATCCCGACAATTGACAAAAAAAGATCCCACATAATTTTAGGATTTTGCAATGAATCAGTAGATGGTCTATGGTCTCCTCTTCCTTTTCGCCCACATGAGCATCGTTTTGTGACGTCATACCACGGCGTTAAGTTGGTCAAAGAAGTGAGCACTTTATCCCGGCGAAGCTGCGACGAAACTCGATTTTTGGGGAACAAGCGGTTTAAACGAAGCGTTGAAGGAAATTCGAAGTGAGACATCAAATCGCTTTATACGTAATATGACGAAACTTTTAGCATCGACATTCTTCGGCGTAGCTTGTGGGCCCGTGGGACGGAAATTTTGATCATGAAATGTGAAGGAATGTTGTCATCTCTTGACTCGATCGTTAAGTGATCTTAGGAAAGTTGGGGACCAACACCCAGCCCCCTCTCTTCTATCCCAGATGTCCGCAACCTTGGCCTCTTTGTTTGTAGCTAAAATAAAAGGAGAGGGAAAACGATTACTCAAAGCCTCCACTCCGCACCAAACATCGCTCCAGAAGTTGATCCTCCTTCCATCCCTAAGAGCAAAGACCGCATTCTAGAAGAAACCGATCCATTATTTTCTGATTTCCTTCCATAAGCTAGTCCCATAGCCACCTCTTAGGTCACGGGTATGCCAACCCCCTACAGACTCACCAAATTTATAGCAAATAGCCTTTCTCCAAAGCGCATTTCTGTCGTTGGCAAACCTCCAACTCCATTTGCAAAGCAGGGCCTTATTCAACTTGGAGAAGTTTTAACCAACACCGCCTTTGCTCGTCTTCGAAAGAATGACAATGACCCCATCTCACTAAAGAAATTTTCAAGGCGCTCCCTAAAGGAACTGTCTTTGAATCCTTTTCAATCTAGCGCACACTTTCTGAGGCATACGGAAAAGAGAAAGATAATATATAGGAAGACTGGATAGTGTACTATGAATAAGCGTAATCCTGCCGTCCTTAGAAATATACTGAGTCTTCCAAGCAGCCAGCCTCTTTCGGTATCTCTCTTCAATCAAGTCCCAGACACCAAGAGCCTTGTGCTTGGCACCTAGGGGGAGACCCAAGTAGGACGTAGGAAAGGAACCAATTTTGCAACCCAACTCTGAGGCCAACTCCACCAGATTAGTCACAGGCCCAATTGGGATAATTTCACTTTTGGATAAGTTAATTTTCAAACCCGACATAGCTTCGAACCACATCAGAATCCAACTTAAAACTCGACCGATCAATGTCGCCTCGCAAAGAGGAGCCGTGTCATCGGGCTGTGAGAAGATGGGAAAATAGACAGTCCTCCTCTCCCGTCCGCAACCATACCGCCAGTGCTGTAGTACTCACCCGCCCGATTTATCGACAACCAGCCCATACCAATAACAAAGAGATAGGGGGAGAGGGGATCACCCTGTCTCAAAGCCCTAGAACTTGGAAAGAAACCACAGGGATCCGCTTACGACCAAAAAGAAGTCATGAGATGCACCCATTTCATCCAACTCAACCACCGGCTGCCGAATCCCATCCTACCCAAGACTTGGTGTTAAACCTCAAATTGATACTCACTATGCTTTTTCTATATCCAAACTTGCGTATCAAACCGCATTTTTCCTCCTCGTGAAGAATCCACTATCTCGCTGGTAATCAAAATGGGGCCAGCCCAAAATCCGAATGCCTCGACGAAAGCATTTTCGACTTAGAAATCACCTTGTCCATGACCCTCTTGATCCTATCAAGCAACACTTTGACAAAATTCGTAAAGGCCTCCCACGAGCTAATCGATCTTAAATCTTTAAAATTACGCTCCTGTTTCTAGGATCGCAAACTCTAAAAGTCGATGAAGTTTTCGACAAATCACAGATGTTCATAAACTCCTCAAAAACCAAGAACCTTGTTTTTCACAAAGTCCCAACTAAAAGACCAAAAGGCTAAAGGGAATCCATCAGGACCAGAGCCTTATCACTATTGAGACCAGAAATAGCTGTCCAGATTTCGTTCTCTGAGAAGGTTTCCTCCAGTCTAGCCGCCTCCTCAAACCCGATCCCGTTGAGAGCTAAATCGTGAAGGATGGGTCCACCTCCCGGCCGAGAGCGCTTTGGAAAGCGTCTACCAGCCCTTCCTTGATATCAACCTCCTTGTCTATTTCTACCGTTAATGCAAATGCTATTTAAGCAATTTCTACGCCTGTGGGCATTAGTCATCCTATGAAAGAAACCGATATTCCTATCCCCTTCCTTTAGCCAAGTCTCTCTCGATTTCTGTCTCTAGGAGATCTCTTCCAAAAGGGCCCAACTTTTGAAATCAGCTCTGGCTTTGGCACGTTCCTCAGCTTCCTCAAGGACCAAACTCCTTTCCTTCTCGCGATCGTCCCAAAAGGAGGCCTCATGTAAGGCATCCTCCCATTAGTCCTCTGACTTTCCCAAAAACATCTCTGTTCCAAGCCTTCAAAATACCTTTCAGGGCCTTTAATTTAGCGGAGATGATGAAACTAAAGGACCCATAAAAATGGAGATTTTGCCACCACCCTTTCAGGATCTCTTTAAATCCCTCGTACTTTAACCAAGATCGCCTTAAACTGGGTGGGATGGCCCCATTTACACCATCACTATCCAACGTATCGGAGAAATGGCTCTGACATCGTCTGGGAGACATCTCTAGGTCACCTTGTTGCAATGGCTCTCCCAGTTGGCAATGACTAAAAATCTATCTAGACGAGACATTGAACTGCCATTGAGACCACCTCTCCAAGTGTAGGGCCCTCCCTGGAGTGGAAGGTCTCTCAAGTCCAAATCATTCAGATGCTCCAAACCTTCTCATGGAGTCGAGAGTCTCGCCACCCCAGATCTTCAACGGGAAGAGAATTTCATTGAAATCGCCACCAATGCACCAAGGACCATCCCAAAGGCCCTTGATCAAACCAAGCTCTTCCCATAAAGATTCTCTGAATCTATTCTCAACCGGGTCGTACACCCCGGTGAAAGCCCATTGAAACCCGTCTTCAGGCATTCTAAACAAGCACGAAACAGAAAAACTACCAATCACTAACTAATTAAACTCGACACGACTATTATCCCAAAGCAAAAGGATGCCCCCCGCGGATCCCTCGGCGTTCAGCGCTTTCCAATTCAAACAACGGCCCACCCTCAGACTGCGCACCAAATCGATCATCATCTCTTGGACCTTTGTTTCTTGTAAACAAACCAGGTCCGCCTTGTAACTTCTTAAGAAAGTTCTTGATCACCTCTCCTTTATCGTGGGTATCTGCCACCTCTAACGCTCCAAGAAAGAATTTTTAAACTTCATTTTAACTTTACCAAAGAGGTGTTCCCTATCCCTTCCCCTCCTTTGTTAGTCTTGCTCCCATTATAGTTTATAGTGCTCCTGCCTTCTTAACTCGCCACTTCAAACTATCAAAATTCATTTTTCCTGCCCATTTTCAGGAAGCCACTAAATTTCTCACTACATTCAAAATCTCCTTTTCAAATCCCCAAGAGGGAAACTTAGAAATCGCAACTTTTCCAAGAACCCGTTTCCTGGGCCCCAGAAGTCCATGTGTTTCTCAAGATTTGTATTGTTCCGTCTTTCGTCGCCTTGCCAAGCCCTCCCTACATCAATTGTCGCACCCGGCACCTAAGCCCCATTCCTACTCGTACCGCCACCACCCTGGGTGGTCCCAAATCCTTATCCGCACAACCCCCGAAAAACCCCCGAAAGCATGGGGCGCTAAAACGTAAGAAGGAATAGGGTAGACTGAACATAGGGATTGTCACCATACCTGTTCTTATGGTCGTGGCCGTCTTCCTAGACTGCAACCTCACTGAGCTCGTCTTCTTCCCCAATGTGTAAGGCATTCCCCTCTTGTTCCGCACTGAGAGTCGATATGGGTCTTATACATTCCTCGAGGCTCATAATTGCATCTTGAAGGCAGCCCCGTCTCAAATTTCCTTTCCGAATCCCGCATCTTGAGCCTTGCTTGTGCTCGTAAAGGTCCAGCCATTTAAGAAGAGGCCGATTGGTGGAGATTAGGCAAAGGGCCACCCGATAATCCAGGCCCAAACCCGGAGCCACCGTGGCCTACTAACCCTACTCGAATCCAAATCAGACCACCCACGAATCCGACTCCAAGGACTCTCACCTTAAGCCGGTTGCTTCCTCCTCTTTGGCTTCGAAATGGGGACGCACTTCGCCTACAGACAAAGCGAGTCCCATCAGCTTTCCCCAGTCCATTGCCCTCTGATCTAACGCTCCTCCTAACGCGTGTGTCGTCTTCCCCCTCAACTTCGAACCCTAGGCCCATTGTTATCTTCTCTGAAATTCTGGACGAGCGATTAGTCTTGTTCAAAAAAGTTATAAGTGTTGTTGTCCCACTATTCGACGTTACTTTGTGTCTACTGATGTTACGTTCTTTGAGACTACTCAGTTTTCCCTTTCTTCGCCTGTTACTAGTCAGTGGGAGGATGATGATTTATTAGTGTATAATGTTTCCTCACCGGCTCCTACTCCAACTCCCATTCTTGTCAAACCTCCCATTACTCAAGTATACTCTCGTCGCCAAAACCCTCCAATCTCTAGTCCAACACTGACTACTTCATCATCAAATTCAATCCATAGTGATGATCTTCCGATTGCTCTCCGTAAAGGTAAATGTCAGTGTGCTCACCTAATCTCTTTGTTTGTTTCCTATAACCATCTGTCGTCTTCCTCCTGTTCCTTTATTGCATCCCTAGATTCCATTGCTCTTCCTACCATTGTCTGTGAGGCTTTATCTCACCCTAGTTGGCATAGTGCTATGGTGAAAGAAATGCAAGCTTTAAATGACAATGGTACATGGGACTTGGTGTCTTTACCTACTGGAAAGAAGGCTATTGGTTATCGTTGGGTGTTTGCAATAAAGTTTAAGGTCTGTTGGTAGATTGAAGGCTCATCTTATTGCTAAGAGTTATGCTCAGACTTATGAAATTGATTATTCTAATACATTTCTCCTATAGCAAAGCTAACATATGTCCGCTTGTTCATCTCCCTTGCTGCATCTTATGATTGGGACTTGCATCAACTTGATATCAGGAATGTCTTTCTACATGGAGATCTTCAGGAAAAAGTTTACATGGAGCAACCTCCAGCGTTTGTTGCTCAAGGGGAGATCGGGAAGTTGTGTTGTCTTCAAAAATCTTTATATGGTTTGAAACAGAGTCCTCGTGCTTGGTGTGGCAAATTCAGTCATGCAATTGAGACATTTGGCAAGCAGAAGAGTAAGTCTAACCACTCTGTCTTTTATAAAAATTACAGTTCTGGTATTATTCTAATGGTAGTGCATGTGGATTGTTAAGTTTCCTAATCCATTTAGCAATCCTTTCTTTCTTTCATTTTCTCTTTATTCTTCTAATTTGACTCTAATTTTATTTCCTTTCTTTACTCTAACACTTAGAGAAAAATATGTATTTTTCTCTTCACATGGTATTAGAGCCACTTTCCGTCAAACCTTCTTTGTCGGACCTTTTCCGACATACCTTCTCTGGCGGACCTTCTCCGATGGATCTTATCTGTCGGACCCTCTCCAGCGAACCTTCTTCGAATGACCTTTTCCGACGGACCTTCTCCGGCATATCTTCTCCGTTGAACCTTTTCCGACAAACCTTCTCTTGTAGACCTTCTTCGGGGACCCTTCTTCGTCAGACATTTTTCTGACAACTTTTTCGACAGTCTAATTTTTCCAACCACTTTTCCGATAGTCTACTTGTAGGCCCTCTTTTGGTCACATCAACTCGTTGTGCAATCAATTCCGACGACACATCTTATGGTCGTGTTTCACTCCGGTCCTTATCTCGCGGACCTTCTCTGGTGCCCCTTCTCTTGTGGACCTTCTCCGACGGACCTTCTCCGGTGGACCTTCTCCGGCGGACATTCTTCCCTAGACCTTCTCCCGTGGACCTTCTCCAACGGACCTTCTCCCACAAACCTTCTCCGATACCTTAACCTTCTCCAAAGAGATCTTCTTCAACTATCTTCTCCAAATTCACTCTCCGCGAACCTTCTCCAAAATAACCTTCTCGAACGAACCTTCTCCTGTAGACCTTCTCTGGCGGACTTTCTCCAATGGACCTTCTCCATCAAACCTTTTTCCGACGACTTTTCCGACATACCTTTTCAACTTCACTTTTATAGCTAGCAATATAATTACAAGCCCTCTTTCAATCACATCAACTCACTAATCAATTCCGCGATGCGTCTACGGCCGTGTTCACTCCGTCACATTAACTTCACAGATAATTCCTTGGCGACTTTTTCCAACGGTAATTCTGCATTCCCTTCCATCGAATTAAGAACATGTCTAACAAGCTGATGCATTGTGATTTGTGCTATTATGTAACCAATTTGGACCTATATAATCCAAATTAGGGGGATGTTATGATTAGTTTTTAATCCATTTAGAATCCTTTCTTTCTTTCATTTTCTTTAGTCTCCTAATTTCAGACTTTCTAATTTGTTTCCTTTCGCTTCAGCTGTAGATAAATAATGATGCTCCACTTTTAATCACCTAAAATCAAAGAGTTATTTTTCTCTTCACATGGATGATATTGTCACCACTAGGAGCAACTCCAAAGATATATTATCTCTTAAATCGTTTCTTCACAATCAATTTCACACAAAGGATTTAGGAATGTTGAAGTATTTCTTAGGTGTTGAAATCATGAGAAGTAAAAGTAGGGAATTCCATTATCTCAACGGAAATATGCACTTGATATGTTATCTGAGACAGGGAAATCATGCCAAACTATGTAAGACTCCTACGCTCCTAAATGTACAACTCAATATGAAGGAGAACTATTTGAAGACCATGAGAGGATATAGAAAACTGTCGTAAATTGGAATTATCTTATGCGAACTTGCTCTCATATCGCTATTCAATGTTGCTTCATCGGCACGCATCTCACGCTTAGTCATCGGGCAATCAGGAGCGATATCCTACTACTGTAGCAGTTCCCGAACGTGGAATATTGTATAAAGGCTAATGTAATACTGCACTGAAAGTGCTTTCAAACGCAAACTAGGTAGGATCTAAATAAGACAGGAGATCCACCTCAGGATATTGTCTTTGTTGGAGGAAATATGGTCTCATGGAAGAATAAGAAGCAAAGTGTTGTCTCGTGGTCTAATGCGGAGTCAGATTTTCAAGCCATTGCACAATCTGCATGCGAGATCATGTGGATACGTTAGTTATTGATAGAAGTAAGCATTGAAACTTCATTACCAGCCAAGCTTTAGTGTGATAACCAAGCTACCATGCACATAGCATCTAACCCGGTATTTCATGAATGGACCAAACATATTGAGATAGATTGTCATTTTGTCCGTAAGAAGATCCAATTAGGGTTGATCTCTACAACATATGTAAAGACTAGAGAACGGTTAGGAGATATTTTCACAAAACCTTTGAGTGGGGATCAGGTAAGTCATCTTTGTAACAAGTTGGGCATGATCAACATCTATGCTCCAACTTGATGCAGGAAAGCAAGTATAAGATTGCACTAGAAACTAGTCAAAGTGTTTAAACATGTATCTGCGTAGAGTTAGGAAACTTCATATTCTTCCTATGTGGTTCGGGGATTGTCTATATATAAATAGTTGTTCGTGATAATGAAAAATTACAATTTTTCCTTCAATTAATTCTCGACATAAGGGCACACAAAGGTGGCCTTGGTGCTCTGGTTGATGACCCAACTATTGTGAAGCTTTGTAGCTCTTCTAACAAATCCTCCTTTACTTCATACCAACATTCTTGAAACACTACCCTTAAAAAATCATCCAACCCTAGGGCTCTTCCCTTGTCTAACTGAAAGACAATTTTACAAATTTCCTCTTCAATAAAAGGTCAGTCCAACCAATCTACACTCTTCTCTTCTGAAATAAGAAACCAATCCAATTCTTCTAGCCTCCACAAATCTCCAAGGAGCATAACATGTAACTTTCCAGAAATCCCACTACCTCCTCACAAACTCTTCGAATTGTCTAACATTGCCCCCTTCTTCATTCTTCAGAATTTGATTATCTTCCTATTTCTCCTTTCATTGGCCACCCATTGGAGAAACATTGAATTGCAATCCCCCTCTTTATTGTGGGTGTATCGGAGGAGGATAAGGTGTTCCAGAATTGAGACTCTCATGCCTTCCATTTCATATTATGCTTTGTTCACTTAGACACCAACATGTATTCCTTCTACAATCACATTCGATAAATTGTATGTCCAATCCATTGAGCAATCAGAAAAAGAATAATAATAATAACAACAATAATGAGGGAATGGAAAAAGTACCATCTGCTGAGAATAAATTTCCAACCTGATATTGTCTGACCATAGTTTGAGTACTCCATGAACTGGACATTATTTGAGTTAAGAAGTCTCCAAAATTCACTGTAATCAATCCTGTGTGAGTTCTCAGGATCCCACTCAGTCCCCTTCAATTTTCCCTGCATAGCCAACAATGCCCTACTCCAACCTGAAGCCAAGACAAGCTGCCTCTCTAACTGCACATTAGCCTTGTTTTCAAGTTCTTCCAACTTATTTATTCGTTCCCTCTCTGCCTCCTTCAATTTCTGAAAATTATTACAGCGGTTACAATGCGATGAAAAAAGAAAATAAAACGGTTATCTATGTGCAAGCAAAACAATGTTTAAGATTCTTGCAGAACAACATCAACAGCAATACCATCTCCATAAATCAGTTTCTGAAAAATGATATACATGAGTTCTGAGCAGCCTTTAAACATTAAAATGGAGATTAAGAAGAATAACGAGCACTATTAAAAAAACTAAAAAGATATAGCTCACAACTGTTGATCACATATGCAGATTTTTTTTTTTTTTTTTTGGTAGGCATCACATATGTGAATTGTGGTGAATGGTAAGTGCCAAGTGAGTTGCACACTGATGTTAGAACATGTAAATTTCATCTGGGGCTAAGAAACACTAATTTTGACACTAAATAAAGTAAAATGACATTAATTATTAAACCATGAAGTCCTTCCGACGAACATCTCATCTAATGTAACTTTATAGATGTTTATAGGAAGACTGTCATTGTTTAAGTCAGTTTGGTTGTATAGATGGAGCCCACAGCCGTAAATACAAATATATTACACTAGTACATCCATACATCTCGACCAATTCTATCAATATGACATCACTTCATAGATTTATAACAGCATACGTGGAATGACTCTTTAAGACAGAATCACAATCTCTTTCTTTTTCCGACCTCATTGTTCGTCCTAGCAATGGAGATCTAATAATTCTTTAATCCCAATTTCTGGTTTCCAACTTCTCTCTTAATGATGGGGCCTTAGGGGGTCCCTTCTTCTTCCTTGTTCAGGTTGGGAGGTACCCATCAAGGATAAAAATAATAGTAAACATAGATATATCGGCATTTCCATTTTACGAATATATCGGATACATCGTTAAAATATGATGGATATTTTGACAAGAATATAGATAAGATATAAATTATTCAAAATTCATGAAAAAACTTACAAAAAATGATAGAACAAATAAAAATACATATTAAAGTTAATCTATAAATGCAATTAAAGTAAACATGATCGAGATAAAATTAATCAACTACTTTTAGACAAATTATATATATATACACACACACACACACACATACACTCTTAATGATGGGGCCTTAGGGGGTCCCTTCTTCTTCTTTGTTTAGGTTGGGAGGCACCTAGCAAGGATCAAAATATTGGTAAACATAGATACATCGGTATTTTGATTTTTCGAATATATCGAATACATCAATAAAATATTGATGGATATTTTGACAAGAATATCAATAAGATATAAATTATTCAAAACTCATGAAAATACTTATTAAAAAATCCAAAAACTAATAAAACAAATATAAGTACAAATTAAAGTTATTCTATAAATTTTTTTTTTTTGATAAGTTTAAAGTTTTCTATAAATGCAATCAAAGTAGGCATGATCAAGATAGTTATTAATCATCATCTTTAGAAAAAAATTTATATATATATATATATATAAATTTTTTTTTTTAAATTATTGCCTTTTAAATAAAAATTTTATTCTTAAAATAATTTCTAAAATTTTAAAATAATTTCCAAAAATTTATTTCTTATTGGGACAACCTTCTTACTATCTTTTTTTTTTTGTTTTTTTTTGATAACTCGGTAGGCCGTCTAAGCTGCTCTTGCACACTCGATTCAACCCCATGGCACTCGGCTAATGGTCACGTAAATCTCCAGGGGCCTTGGGGGGAATCGAACTAGTGACCATTGGGTAACCCCAACCCAATGCGTTACACCAACTAAGCTACCCCTAAAGGTTAGCTTCTTTGCTATCAATATTAGTTTATTCACATAGTTAAGATAATTAAAATCTATATTAATAAATTGTATTATACAGGAAAGCAACAAAAAAAGAAAGGCAACACAAAGCAACCTTCCCTTTCATGAAGACCCTACCCGGTTAAACAAACATGGTTAAGGAGCCTCTATCTATGCATATCTTGGCCCATAATTAAAGAGGACAAACAACAGATAATTATAACACATGTTAAGAGATTTCTTTGCTTTTAGAAGACCTTTCATTCTCTCCATCCATAATTTTCAAAAAGGAAAAAAGGAACACTATGGTAACTGATGAAGATGAATTTGGAAGATAAACATGAAGAAAGGGAATTTGTACTAGTTGCATTCTAAGTCCAACTAGTGTTACTAGTTTGATTCAAATGAGAACTAAAATCATAATAGGTTATTAAACTTTAGTACATTTTGGATTTCTTAGAGAAGCCTATAAATAAGGCTAAATGATGTAAATAAAAAAAAAAGGATTGAGTAGTAATATTTCGTTTTCATTGCAATATTTGAATTCCTCAATGGTGACACTCTACTCGTTTTCTTCTTAGTCGGACTCCTAGAAGGCCTTACGATTCTAAAGAATCTATCCATTCTCTTCCCACTTGATTCTTCCTTATTTTGCTAGTTATTCTTCTCTATTATAAACTTTATTCTAGCTCACCTACTTTGAATGTAGACAACTATAGTCAAAGATAATTGAAGGAAAAACTATGTATTTCATTGATCACAAACAACCTATTTATACACAAGATAATCCCAAACCAAATAGGAAAAAATATAAAGTTTCCTAACTCTACATGAATGCAAGTTTCCTTTTTCCAACTAGTTTCAAATTCTACAATACTATAACACTTGCCCTCAAGTTGGAGCATAGATGTTGATCATGTCCAACTTGTTACAAAAATAACTAACCCGATCCCCACTCAAAGATAATTGAAAGAAAAACTATATATTTCATTGATCACAAACAACCTATTTATATACAAGACAATCCCAAACCAAATAGGAAAGAATACAAAGTTTCCTAACTCTACATGAATGCAAGTTTCTTTTCCAACTAGTTTCTAATTCTACAATACTATAACAACAACCATCTTAGGGTTGCCTACATCAATAAGACAGTAACCCTTAAAACTTTCTTTCATTTTTTACCCATGAAGAAACCATGTCATCCTAATGGAGTCTCTTTTACCAGATGAGGCATCACCCATGCTACCTCAAATAGGGAGAAAATCAAATTCCACAATCTTCAAGCATTGTCATAATGAAGAAGAACACAGTCTATTGACTTTTCCTCTTCCATACAAAGAAAATATTAACACATAAGAAACCACTCCTTTCTTTGCAATTGGTTCAAAGTCAAAACTTTTCCCAAAAAGCTTTCCACCAAAAAAAAAGCTACTTCCATCAGAACCATCAAGTTCCAAGTAGTCTTCTTAGGGGAAGCATCCACTCTTTCCTAGCCCAAAAAAAAAGAAGAAAGGTGTGAAGAGAGAAAATAGAGAATTCCTAATTTTATTATTTCCACAGAATAATGAATCTAGTCTCTACATTACATATTGGACTTATATATATACACACTCATAGGACTCACAATACAGTAGGACAATAAAGGAAAAGACTGTACAATATCTAACAAAAGGATTTAACTATAAATTTCCCATTTTTATCGCAAATCTATTCCAACCTATCATCTTCATTCCTTCACATTGTCTTCCCTTAAAGCCTTGAGAGACTTTTTAACCCTTTCCAACTCCCAATTGTTCAAATTCCTTGAAAAATGCATATTCCAAAGCCAACCTCACTAGTTGATAACACACATTTGTCAACCAAGCATCCTTTATCACAAATATGGAATATAATGACATAAATGTTCCTTTGAGAGTTACATCACCATATTAATTTTTTTATGGATTAGTTCCCCTTATTAAATATCATTCCAAAACTTTGTCCTTCCACTATTACCCGCACTAAAAGAGGTCATTTAGGTTGAATATTTTCCTAAACTCTCTTGAAGGCTTCCACAGCCCAACTCAAAGCCATCCTTACTTTCCTTAGAGATCCCAATCCTTTCCATTTTTCTCATAAGTGTCACAACAATTATCCTCTTCTAGAAAGCCAGCCTAACTCAATTATCCTCTTCAATAAGGGCTCTAATGACTTTTTACTGGCGAAGTTCGAAGATTCCCTTCTTAGCCTTTTCAAAGGAAAATATGCACCTTTCAAGAGGATAAGCTTTTATCAAAATTTAAGTCCGAAGGTTTCATCAGAAGGTCGCTTATGTGGTTCTCTTGATTGTTCCTCCTCGTGCCCCTCCCGTCGTCTATTTGAACCCTGGTTTGTTCTGCACCTAAGATGGGTTTCTTTCGATTAGTAATTTTCTGGGTAAGGTACTTTTACGCTTAGGATCACCCAGCATATGGTAGAAAGCTTGCCAATAGGTAAGCTTGCAGGAAGAGGACAAGGAAACTATTAACCATTCACGGTTCATATTCTAGTGCTGTGGATGCTTGCTCATCCTTTTTGGTCGTGATCGGGCTTCAACTCGGGTTTTCCACTCCTCGCTGGTATAAAACCTTGTCAGTGGCAATGCAGCCTCGATTGGCAAGAAACGAAAAGAAGACTGGGATGGCAACCCCTCTCGCTTATTCTGCATCATCTAGTGGAAACCACCAGTTGCCTCGAGAATGAAAGGTTGCTAGGTACCCAAGCCCAATTAATAAACCCAACCCGAAAGACTAGCCTATTAGGTGGGAGAACCCATCGTTTAAGTACCACTCCACACTTTTAGTGGAACCCGTGGGATCACCAGATCATTCCATACCCTCAGAAACCACGTCCGACATGTAGATGGCATCTCCACTCTGGTAGGTGGCTCACACTCTAGCTAGCATTCACTTCGGGACTCCACCAAACAACCCTCTTTCCAGCTCCTTCCTGTAGCTCCTCCGTCACGCACCGCCCACGAGCATCAATGATAGGTACAATGCTTCAACGGAAATATCTTCCAACCCAAAAGACTAAATTTCAAGTAGCGGAGAACCCATCAAGCTTAAGTACCACTCCACAGTTTTGTGTGGAACCGATGTGGAATCGTATCAAAAGTCCCTTCATTCCAGTGATTATGAAAGTTTTTCTTCGACCGCTTTGCTGGGTCTTCGACTAATCCACAGCATGTGCTTATTATAATTACAAACTCTTCAAGATTTTGTCTCAAAGCAGAGAGTGTGGGTATTAGAGTTTTCGCGAGGGCGCCCGTAGGTCTTTTTGCTTCCTCGCTTGTTCCCGCTGCTTCCCTTTTGCATACCCAGATATTTGCAATTACCTTTCTGGCCCTTATCAATATATTGCCTTTTACTAATCAAAAAAAAACAATTATCCTCTTCAAGAGAGGCTCATTCTTCGGAAAAGTGTGTAAACCTCCACAAACACTACGTGTCTTATCAAGAATTTGGTGCCTCCTAACACTAAGGCCTTCATAACATTTCTTCTTACAAGCAATTTCTCATCTCACAAGACGCTACTTAGTATCCAAAAAACCCATGCCTTGTAAGAAATATCTTAAAATCTTCTCTAATCTTAGACTTACCCTCTCAACCAAGAAAAAACAAGACATTTGATAAATGGGAAGGTCAGAAAAGAAGTCTTCTATAAGGGCACACCTCTCATCTTCAGAGAGAGATTGTCTTTTCCACATAGCCAACCTCTTATAGACTCTTTCCTCCATCAAATCCCAATAAGACCTTAATTGAAAGTGTTAAAGGCATGCTATTCATATTAAACCCAAATCCTATAAACCTGAGATTTTAGGAGAGTTGGTCATTTAACATGGTATTAGAGCCTGCTCACATATACCTGTTCAGACACATACCCCGCACTTATTCCCATTTATTGATTTGAAAGTCCATAGAGAACCTGTATTTACTGTTATTCCTCCACATGTCGGCATGTGGTCGTGATGCGAGGAGGGTGTTAAAGGCATGATATTCATTATAAACCCAAATCCTAGAAGTTTGAGCTTTTAAGAGAGTTAGTCATTTAACAAAAAGGATGCTCCTAAAGGGGGCCCTAAATACAGATCATGAGCTTCCACTTCCTACACTAAAATCACCAATTTCCAATGGGAATATTGTCCAACGAAATTAATTCAATCACAAAGACCAAATAGAAGAGTGCAAAGGATTGAGTTACTTCCGCTCCTTTCTCTCCTCCTCCTCAAACCAACTATTATTTATCTAATCCCAATCAAAATTCCATTTTCTAGTTTGGCGAAGAATCTTAGTAATCCTATCCCCTCCATCAAATCAAATGTCCCACTTTTGTCTCAAGATGCCTCTTCAATATGTCCACTAATGAAACTCCTCCCAAGTAAGCTTTCTAGCTTCAATTTCCTTTGCATTCAGAATCACTACCCTTTCTTTAGCATCCTAAATTTCTAACTTATTCGAGGACCTTTCTTTCCAAGAGGGGCCATTTTTGGAAATTAACTCTTATGATTCCACCATCTTTAAAAATGTCCTCTGCCTTCAACTAAGTTTCCAATATGGCAATAAGTTCAATTAAACTCGTAGCATGTCCACTAGCTCTGGGCCAGTCTCTCAAACTACCCAATTTGGGTTTCACATTACTTCAAATCAAAGGGGATTCACTCCTCATCCCACCTTTTCTCAGCAAAATAAGCAAGTGAATTGATAGTGGCTTAGGTAGAACACTTCACAAAAGACCAGTGCCATTTTTCAAACATTAGGAATGTTCAGCCATGAATGAGACTCAATTACTCCCTCACCCTTACCCTAAGTAAAAGAACCTATTTTCACGGATATTATGCAAATGCAACTCTTCAATGATATTTTGAGAAGCATCCCACGACCTTACTAAATAATCATTATATTCGTCTATATCTAACTTTTCACGTTTGTTATCATTTTTTCAAAGACAAACTACTTCACATCCCTTTTCTCCTTCAATGGTGTTTTCGAATCTTAACATACACTTTTAAACAATAATAATATAATTTTTAAGAAAACAATTTTGAATTGACTCGCTTTAAGAATTATGAAAAATATTTACTATATCGTTATTATTGTATTTGTATAACGTTAGAATATAGATATATTTAAGATAAGATATTGCAAGATATAATAACTTCTCTTAGAAACATATTGCATCATTGAATCTTCTTATCAAGGGTAGCTTAAGCCCTTTTAACAACTATATCATCCTTTAACTAGAAGGCATTTACTTTAAATAAGCAATGTGACAGGCCCTTTTTGTTTCTAGACCTGCTTATTATTTTAACTGAGTGAAGAGTAGGAGCACCTCTACTTTACTTCAAGACCAAATTTTTAACATTCGCCTATCCTTCAAATAGTTGTTGTGTTTGAAAGGAAAGGTGATTTTGGCATCTGGCATTTTTTAAGACATACTTTATGTTTTGAATGATCATTAGTTTGAAAGTCAATCTGATTAAAAGAGTTATCCCATCAAAAGAAGACATATTGAAAGGTGAGTACAGATAGAAGATATTCCTATCATCACTTACAACACTTTAGTCCCTTTCAGATCTTGTTCAGTATGAGAAGTGGTAGAGGAACACTTTAAAATGATGCAGGTAGGTTGACCATAATCAATAGAATCTTTTCCAATTTTTCAATCAATTACTTATCTTTTCTTATCATTGCTAAGACAATCAGAAATATGCTTTAAAAAATCATGGGACTTCTAATGAAAGGATGAACTTTAGAGAAAAAAGTTGCATTTTGTGAAGTACAAGACAGTTTGTAAGGAAGTAGGGTTGCTTGGTCTTACAGGTTATTGTGTTAAGCTTTGCACAATTGATTGTGGTTCCAAAGGGGGTATGATAGGTTTTTAGTGTGAACAGAATGAATTTTAGTCCACACCTTGTATCTTTATTTGAAATGGACGCAAAAATAATAACGTTTGGTTATACAGATGAAGTGGATGGTTATTAATGAAAGAAAGCTGCCCATCCTAGTTAAAAAATTGCATCTAATGGAAATGTAAGAGATAGGGATTTTGGGGGGACCAAGGATAGACAAGGTTATTAGAATCCTTCCTATCATACGGGGTTCCATGATTAGAATGATGAAGGAACTAGGAAGTGAATAGTATCCATATCGCTTACAGTCATCCAGATATTTATAAATAGAATATCATGCTCGTGCAATAAGAGTGAGAATGCCGTCCTCAAACTTAATGTTCTTTCTCTTATACTCTGAAATTTTGGAGAAGTTTCCAGCTCAGAAGATTCGGACCAGGGGTTCCTTTAGTGGTTTGTTCCTTCTCTTGGAAAGCTGTTACAGAGAAGATTTTTTATCTCTACCTAAAAGAGTATATTTAAGTGGGTTATGGAGGAGTCACACCAATATTTATCCAACTAGCAAAAAGCTTCAAATCCTGCAGACCCTACATATTTAAGGCTTTATTAGGCTTTCAGGAGAGCAATGCAGTTAGCATGGCGCCCAGAGCACCCTTATGCTGCTGGCCTCCTCCTTTTCTCCTATAATCTTTTGGCATGCATATGGAAATAACGCAATGATAGAAGTTTCAGAGATGAGAAGCATCCGAACAAAGTGCAAAAAGACTTCCTCTTAAGATATTTGCTTATTGGACTAAGATGGATTTAGAGCACTACCTATGAATTTCGTCGAGACAACAGATTGTATAGGGTTTTTTTTTAAGTCACTGGTTGAATAGGTTTTTTTTTTTTGATAAATAAACCGATATATTAAATCTGCAAGCTACAGAGTAAACAAAGTGCTACCAGAAGCTAAGGAACAACAAAGGCAAACAAAAACAGAGCCTCACCGCCCCTCACCATGTCATCCACCCAAAACCTAAAAAGAAAATGCCTCATCCCCTAAGTACAATATATATTCAACTCCACCATTATAGACAAAAGAATTCTTTAATCCTATACAGCTAAAGACCTCTCTCAAAGCTATAACATTGCGCCTTTCCCAAACCGTCCAAAAAATACACAAGGGAACAGAGTTCCAAATGGTTTTCCTCTTTCTGCCCCACAAAGGAACCCCTCCAACTGAATAAAGCCTCCTTGACAAACTTGGGAAAGACCCAATGAACTCCAAACATGGAGAAAACGATCTCCCACAAGGGACTAACCGCTGAACAGTGCAAATAAAATGGCGACCGACTCTTCACGCCAGCCACAAAGGTAACATCTCTGCCTGAGCTACCACCCTTCTTTGAAGCTTGCTGCTGCGGAGAACTCCCTCCCCTGCTGTTATGATCTTATTTTTATGATCTTTTATGTTCCTTGTTTGATTTTTAGCCTTCCTCGTATACACCTGGTGTATCGGGGTTCCACCTCCTTTTTGGCATCCTCTTGATCATTTTTTCCCATTTGCCAATAACAAAAAATTAAATATAAGACCTCATCTATGGATTCTATATTACAACCATTCATATTACAGTACAAAGTCCAAACAACTGCACCCTCTAGGTAAGACAATTTTCATTAGAACCCATTTCCCCAAACTCAAAAATAAGACGTAATAATGTATTGCAGCATAAATGAAAGAACTTTTGTTAATGGTGAACTCACTGACAAAACATTTGGAAAAAAACACAGAAAAACGAAAATAAAAAATAAAAAATCGAAGGCATATTCGTTAAGGTTGGGTTTAGTTCCTAGAAAGTACCAAGGAAAGAAAATATAATTAAAATTAGTTATAAATTTATATATTTTTAAATCGTAATCCTTATATTGATGGATTGATATAAATATGAGTTTGAATGTAAAACCAAAATAATTTAATGACTTTTACAGCTATTTTTATTTTCCTTCACTTTTTCTTTCCTATTACTTTTCCTTCCTATTTTTTCCCCTTGATTTTCTCACCTCCAAGAACCAAACATAAATCGTAGTTTTATAACTGAGAAAACACCTTTCCACAAAAATATTTTTTCAGAGTTTGTTCAGAAAATAGATTGTCTTTAAAAAACAGCAAGATGCGTTTTCTCAATCGTTATTTATTTTATTTTGACTTTTTCCAAACAACAAGCAACAATTGAAATGATAAAACACTTGAATTTTAAAAAATAAGCACTTTTTACAGAAACAAAACTATTTTATAATGATAATATATCCAAAAACCCGGCTTCAGACAGTCCAAGTTTTATGTCGTTATTTCTTAGCCAAAACGGAAAACCCATCTAAAGTCAGAACCAAGTTCCTTTGCACATCCAGGGTTCCAAAGACAAAATTCGAACTGAAGTCTGAATTTTCCCCACATTTTCTGAGAAACAAACAGCCAATGACTACATCTCTTCAAGCACTGCTCTGGCAGTTCAGAAATTCACAATGTCCAAAAACTGGTTTCTCCAAAGTAAATAATTACCAAATTACAAAATCGCCAACTTCACCTTTGAATCAAAATCACCACCCGAAAAAAAACACTCCTAAAAAGAATCAATGATATATATCAAATGGAAAAACCAAAAAAGCTCTCCACTTTTCACCCCTGTTTTTCTCAGGAAACAAACCGAGCAGTAATTGAACTTCGAAAGAGGAAACGCGAACAAACCTCAAATAACTGAGTGGACTCTGCATCTTCTTCAGGCGGCGAAGTCAAAGCCGAAGTGGAAACTGTAGAAGCCCTAATGCTGAGGCTGTTGCGCCTATATATAAGAAATGGGTTGCTCTTGAACCGCAAAGTTGATGGAAAACCATGTCCATGAAGCCCAGAAGTAGGAATGTTAATTTTCGTGATTAGGGTTTTGGAGGGTTTCGGGAAGTGTATGAGATCAAGGGAATTAGAGAGGCTATGTACCATCTTCAATTCATCGTTTCTGCTCTACTGTTTTGTCTGCTCTGCGCTCGAAATCGTGTCAGATGAAGTGTTTCCTGTTTGGAAAAAAAGAATAAAATGAGTTTTTAACCGAAAGTAATGACTAAAGTAGTCCTCTGTACCACTCCATGGACACAATTGATTTGATACCGCCTATCACGATACATCACTGTCATGTGAAATCTGCATCATAGCTTTTTAAATTCCAATTACTGCTTATCCATTATAGTGGCATTAGCATGCATTTAACAGTATTGGTCTTCTTCCCATTTCTCCCCACCATTCTCTCTTCTCTTTCACTACTATGGCGACTTAACTAGGGCTTGGCCAAATCCAGGATTTTTGCTCCTATTTGGTCTTTTAGTACTATTCGACGTCATGTTAAAAAGCTCCTCGACATAAAGACCGTTTTTTTTGTTCAAAATTTCTGCATTGCGGTTTAGTTGACGTGGTTTTGTTGATAATACCGCTATCCACCTCAAGACTTGATGTAGATTTATAATAATTTTAGAAACAGAATATGTGTGCATTTCATCTAGTTTGATGGATCCTTCTGTTTACTTCGGGACAAGAAGGGAAGATATGTTCATCTCGTATCTCCCACTACTGGTAGGATTTGGAGGCACATACTACGACTTATACTGGTATGGTGTAAGATTAAGACATACATATCGCGAGTTATACCGAGCCGCCTGATCAGACGCATATTAGCATTGTATTACACCGATGGCTGTGCATGTACGTAACTTTATTTTATTGCATACATTCATATACACGCCCATGGTTAGGTCAGCTTACTTTCATTTTATATTCCGCCATAACTTCCTGCACATCACGTGGGATCTAATTCGACGCTTCGGGCGACCAACAAGATATCCAAAGACCACCACGCCACATGCCTTACATGGATTACTTACCTAATGTCACGTTCTGATGTCGGCCGATGAGTTCAGGCTAAGGTCGCCAACAATGGATTACCGTTTGAGCGCACACTCGGGCCAGCCAGCTAGCTCTTCCATTGGGAGTGTAGGTGGAGAAAGCATTCCTCGACACGCGCATAACCCATCCTGTACTTTTCCATATCTGAGATCAACCTAGATGCAATGCACTCTTGATTAGTAATGGCATATGCGCATGCGGTTTATGGTACTTCATTCATATTCACATAAAAGCTATTAATGTCAAGTGTAAATGCGTAGGGTCTTATGTAGCGCATATACGCCGAAGAGTTGGTCACCAGCCTTCCGATATTCTCTTAGTCGATTAGAGATCTGCTGCATCGATGTCACCGCTATATGCTGAGACCAGCGGAGTGGCATCGTCTGTGCGAAGTCTTGCGCCTCACTTAGGCTACACCAGAGATACTCTATCTTGCTCTTGGCGATAACAACTACATGTGCAGTGGACGACATGGATCACACTGAGAAATTCAATACACATCATGCTCCATAATATCATTTTGCGGATACGCGAGCCGGTAGGATCATCACTATATGGTGTACAACACAGACTCTGTCCATATGAGTGGTATCATCGTGATATTATATCATCGTGCTTTACGACACCAATTACCCATGTGGATGATATGGTGTTCCATACTACAAATTCTAGATTTACCACTGGTAAATTAGAGTCCCCGTTTTCTAAAGTATTTTCCAAATTTTAACCAATGATTATGTATTTATAATTGTTGGCATGGGTTCATTTAAATCTCTCGCCATGGTCGGCATAGCTAGTTGTCGCATGGTGCTGCATTCCGCTTGATGTACGACTTACATCATATTGTTAGATCAGTGTTACACTAGATCGAAGAAGAGCATCGCATCGTCGAATTAGACTGTGAGGCACTCATCACATGGGACTATCCATTAGACCTTCTCGTGTCATCCACCAGTATATGCAACCCATTCGAGTCAAGGGAGAAGGAGAGCTGACTAAAGGAGGTTGTGGTCTAGATGGCGCAGAGGTCACATCAAATGGTGAGAGATCATGGCACCTGCCGACATCGCTTACTCGACACCCCCCATACTTACCCATCAACGAGATTTTATACTCCCACGGTGACTTACACATCACCTTCCATACCCCAGACACCCTACGCATTTTACCATATCCGATGCCGTGCCAGCCTCTCCACATCCCATCATCCCACCTTTCATCCCCATATTGTCTCCCCACTTGGTACCATCGCTGGATCTGTAATGAAGTCGGGTGCACTTTTAAAGGTGATGAGCTTAAAAGTCATTTATTTTCTACTATTTTTACACATTTTATATAAAAGACCGGATGAGTATAAAAGAATATGGAATGCTTCACCAAACTGGTTGTACAGCGTGAGAATTCAAAAGAAAGCGTAAATCGCAGCGAAAAGGAGCGTAATGCACGATCGAACAAGCATCATTTAATTGGGGCCGGGGCAGGCTGCAAAGAAGAGAGGCGCAAAGATTAAAAGATTTGACGTCAGCGCTTTTCCAAAGAATCAAAACATACATAAGGTTAAACTACAAAGCCCAGCCACAAATGGAGTATAATCAAAGACAAAACGAGCCAGGCGTGAAAGGAAATCAAAAAGTCATCAAGCAACTGCAGAATCATGAAAGAAGACTGATGTCTACGATCATTCGCCAGAGGTCGATAGAATTAAACCCAAGCATAAATGATATCGAGGTCGACATTCAAAAAGAAGCGCTGGGATTAAGATAAAAATTGATCAAGATTATGTTTATGATTGATGCAGCCACAACCACGCAGATCGAATCGGCAGTCATGACACCACTTGGTATGAGTCCAAGGTCGACATCGCCTAAAGAGAGGGGGTTGGGTCGCGACATCATTTAATTGTCGCCACGATCGCTTGCACTAAAGAGAAGGTCGCAACAAGACTGCTCGCCGTGATACCTCAACTACACAAAGGAGAGGGTCACGACATCATTCACGGCCGCGACAACAGAAGAAAAGAAGATCGCGACAACACTGGTCGCACACATCCACGTAAAGCGACGTGAGGCTGCGACATCATGCCAAAGCGCACAACATAAGCGCGAAACGTGAGGTCGACATCATACAAGAGATATCACGCCGCAGGTCGCGACATCAACTCCAGATAGACCGCGGCGGTCGGCATACGAACATTAAGATGTCACACATCAAATGATAGAGATAATGTCGCTGACGTTAGTAGTCGTCGTCGCGACATTAGTTCACCAAGAACATGTCGTGACCAAAACAAAGACTTCTCGACAAAGACTGGCGACAAAAGAAGGTCGCGACAAGATCGTCGGTCGCACAAGATACCAACATACCGCCGCGAATCGCAATTCAGTGCAAGAGGTATCAAACAGCCCAACCTCGTAACTTTGATACATACGTTATCGGCTGCCAGCTCCTCGCCAATTAAGACCGGAGTTGGTCAAGGTCTCTCGTATTTTAATTTTCTTTTCTTTTTCTTTAATTTTTTTAGATTAGTTTGTATTTTCATTTTTTATTTGATTCCAACGTTAGTCAGAAGGTAGCTTAACGCGCAATTATTTCTTCAATTAATGCCGTTGTTTGAATTCACAATTTGATTTCAAATCTATCAGCTTCCGATTTACGCGGGTTTTCTTGATCACTGAAGCCAATGTAAGGTAATCCAAAGGATTTAGAAACCACCCTTGATCAAATGTAAGACTATTGTCGTAAATATCTTTCCCGCGTACTTATTCATTGCCAACTGGGCTTATAAATCGACTTGGTCGTTTTGCGTGATTTGAATGATCCACGTCACTTCCTATTAACATCTACAACTGGGTTTCTGCTCTGAAGATCTCGATTTGCTCGTGATTCTCCCAGCACAATACGTGCAGGCTGGGCATTCCCGAGAGCATGAAACAATTTCTAGAGGGTATGAGAACCTGATATTGATGATCTAATGCAGGCTATAAAACAATGGATACATCCTCTTCACTGAACCAGAACGGCTTTCTGAGAGTTATCACTTAAGCATGCAAAGAGTTTCGCCTAATTCTCACCGTGAATTCAATCCCCGTGTTAGCAACGATTCAATCATAAGAATGAGTCGTGCTCTAATTTTGAGCAAAGAAGATAGAAACCAGCATAGTAAACCATGCGCATGATTATGCAAAGATATTTACATTCATGTTATGGGTATGAAGTATTGAGAAATATGCAATTACCGTAACAAGGCTACCCATATTACAAGTAGTTATCTATTCCACCATTCTACAGAACGCGGAAGTGAGATGATAACTGTGGTTTAGATAGATCCGCCCGCACTATCGGTTCTGGACTAGTTTTAAATCAGGTTCGTAAAGCAAATATTACCGCATGTCTCAGGAATTTGATCTTCAGCCAATAGCTTTATTTCCAATGTTCTCTTTATAGATAACTCAAGGTTTTAATCTAAATTTGTCATTTCATTGCTTTAAAGAGTCATTCATTTGTTATTCATTCATATTATTTTTGGTTTATTTCAAGGTTTCACAAATGGGATTGAAATTGCTCCATTATAGTCCAAATAGTATAGAGCTTCGAGTAGTCGAGGTAGTTGATTGTGTACCGAGATCTCGTGTGGATCGATATCTCGGACTTAAATCCACCATTACTTGTTGTGACCTGTGCACTTGCAAGAGATGATGGATCAAAACAACCGAACACAATGATTTACTCCTTTAATAAAAATGCTCTTAATGAATACAATACATAACTCAAAGTGCTGTTGGTATTATTGCCGGGATTAGACAATAGTCCTTGGTATTAGTGCAATAAATTTTATATGTCTTGGTCCAACCAACACTAGGCGCACCCTATGCTCCACATATAATGCCATATCATCCATTAAATCTCTGCATTTTCCATCGCCCTGCTTTAAGATTGCAGACCCGACCATATAGATCAACCAACAAGGTATTCTGCAATAGTCCTAAGAGATATAAAGACTGTGGTTAGGACTCATTGATATATGTTGATATTTATTATATATTGATATTTGTATACAATTTTTTATTTTTATATGATTTGGTTTTACATGAAGGTCATAATTTGAAGCCATGTTCTACTGAATATTCCATGATTCAATATTTTAAATGCAATATACACAATTAGATATAATCATAAATAAAAAATGTTCCAAATATTTTAAAATAAAATTCTGCGTTCATCTGAATTTCAGCTACCTGATCACGTGTTTGTTGTGAAAAATTTTAAAATATATTTATTATTTTCAAATAAATAACTTTTAGCCGATGATAAATAATTTACTTACAGATAATATAACAAGCATATTCGAATCCATTAGTCCAGCGGTCTTATCAAATAGTAAATATTTTAAATAAGTTTCAATGTTAAAAACAATAATAATAAGGGATTTACATAAATTTGTAACATAAAACGCCGATAACGACAACGATAATTGCAATTTTGTGTCCTAATTGCCACTATCATGCACAATGCAGATTTAGCATTCTAGTAATTTTCAAATGTTATTGTCCATGACAAATCCACATTTTACAATCCTGTAATCTTCAAAGCGCCCAAACTAGATGATTTCAACATTGGCCATGTTAAAAACTAATTTTGTAAATTTTTTTTTCAAATAAACAATTTCAATCTAAAACTCCTCGAAATCCTTCATTTTATCTTCTAAGGCGGACTCGTTTTGTAGGGATGATCAAACGGTGACATTTCAATGTTCCATATCTCGTCATACAAACATATTTTACATTTGAAGCCCAACACAAGTACGATTAACCAATCCCATGTTTGTACTATAAGACTAAAAATAAAAAATTTAAATGTTTTTTTTGGCATAATTTCAAATATTACCTAAAATTAAAATTAAATTTTTTTTTACAATAAAATATTTTGTTATAATGTAGTAAACCCAATCCCACACTAACATGGTACCTCTCCTCCTCAAAGGTGTTTGTGTCCTCCGTTAAACTTTAAACGTTTCTACCAACCGATCAAGCACGGAAAAATTAAATTGTGTTAATAATATAAAATATTAATTTGTTTATTTTTTAACATTTGACTTTTTATTAGTTGGTTAAAGTGTTCAACGTTTAAAGATATGAAATGAGGAGGGGGTTCGAGTCTCACTAAAGACAATTTACTACATTGCAAATGTGTAATCTCGCTTAAAAAAACATTTGATTTTTCTCAAGGATTAGGAATATAAACAAAATTTATTACTTTTAACTTTTTTTGATAAATTTATTACTCTAATTTGAGTCAAACATTTCAATTGTTTTATATTTAATACAAAAAATTAAATGTCACCCAGATTCGACGGAAGGGAGTAAAGATTGGATGTCCACATGTTTAACTTAGTAGGTTGAGAGTTCAAAGTTTAAAAAATCAAGACATTCAAGGAGGGATCCCAAGTTCAACTTCAAATTGGGACTGTTTACTACATTGTAACAAAGTGCTTAGTTATCAAACAAATGTTGGATAGGGCATATGGAATATACCATATTCAAGTTTTCATGAGAACAAATACTATAACTTTGTAATATAAAGAGAATAGATGTCAAAATAATAATAATAAATACTTTGACGCTAAACATTTGGCTATTAATTAGTAAAATTGTTCCTCATTGAACTCGAACTTAATCTCTTCCTCTCCTCCCCATACTCTACCTTTTTGAAACGTCGAACACTCTACCATATGAGTTAGACATGATAGAAAATAATAAATAATTAAAATTTCAAATTCTTATAACTTTATAACTACAATTAATCTTAAGTTATACAAGAAAATCCTAGTTGACTTAAATTTTATTATTTAATTTTTTAAAATATTAAAGTGTTCATAATTAAATTTAATTTTCTTCTTTAATTCAATGTTTATTTAGGCATGAGCCCAAACTCAGGGTTAAAAAATCCAAGTGGAATAAGAGTAAGCCTACTTGACAAAGCCCATGTAAAAAGCCTAGGGTATTTTTGAAATTAAAATTTTGGAAGATTATCAACAAAGATAATGAGAATTTTCAAGAGAGATGACAAGAGAAAATTGGAGAAACTTTGGGAGATGGCAAGAAGACTTGAGCAATTGAGAGGTGCGAGGTAGCGACAGTGCCGAGAGTGGAGAAGTCGGCAATTATTCAAGAACTTGTTAAGATAGAGCACTGTGGAAGAAAGAAATCAACTTTAAAAAGTATACGACAATCTACTTCATCATTTCTAGCTTTCTAATTAGCTTTCATTAATTCCAATATCTATTTTCAAGTTCTAGTCGAAGTTTCTTTCATTCTTCAACATTGTATTGTTTCAATCATTCCTAATGCAATTTAATAGTTCCTTCAACTTTTATTCCTACAATCTTATGTACTTTACAAGATTATCTACTTAGATTATGGGGAATTGTCAAGGAACTAGTGAACCCGCTTTATCTCCACATTAAGAAGTTTGAATTTCTAAGGTAGTAGTCTGGTCTTAAACATTTTAATTTTTGGCTGCACGCCTTAGCTTGATGCTTTTATGTTAGCTTGAAAATCACAAAAATCACCAACATATTTTAGGCATGCCCGATGGGACTTATCTTGGCATAAGATGCCACAAAATTTGAGAATTAAAATCGTTTTGGAGTCTCAAGGCTTAGGATCTAATGTCAAAAAGCAAAGATAGAGGGATTAGTTCCTAACCCGCAGAGAACAATTAGAGAAAAATGCAGCAAGTCTTCTCCAAGAGGAGCATACATCAGACATCCCAATTAGGCAAGAAGGGACAACAAGCATTGGTAATGCACGTGTACCTAATCATTTCCCTAATGCTATTAAGGAGTTTCAAGCTTTGAGTGAGGAAATGAGGAGCCAGGGCTTGATGACCACATGACGTCTTATAGAACATGGGCCACACAAACCAAGGATAGATGTCGGGTTACCCAACACCACTACGAAATCGGGTGAGAGTCTCAGACGAGGAGCTTTACCCAAGGTGCAACCGGTCCCATTAATCAACAATGACCACACAGGTCTATGTATGAAAATATCACTGGGCCCCCGTGATCAAGATCAAACATATAAGCACATGACTATAAACCATAGTCCATAAAAGTTTAAATTACATCACTCTTATACAAATAAATACAACCCATATATATTTACAAAATATATTAAAGCCACAACTGGATTTTTCTTCATAGTTGGGAGTCTTATTGCGGCCACGATCTCACGCACTCGACCAGACTCAAAGTGGGTCCGACGACCGGGTGGAGTAGCCGCAGTGATAATCTCCACAAGGGCTACTCCCACCTAAGTGCACATACAATGGTCGCAGACCAAACACACATCCAAGCTGCAACATACACATGTTTACCCGAATGTCTCGCATGCCATGAATGAGACCTCGACCACCATGCCCCATGCACCAGCTTCCTCGTCGCCGCCTCCATCACTCGCTCATGTCGAGTAATATATCCTGAGCCACTCCCACCGACTCGCCCCACATGTATATCGCCCAACCGCCACATTACACTAATGACCCAAGTATCGAGCCCTCACCGACTCCATTACTCCAATGCAAGTGTCACTGGCACAACTTAAGTCAATCCTAATTCTATCACACAACCCGAAGTCTATGTGATAAACATGACCGCGTGTCTTCTTTGGGCAACATAGCTTTTCTAAGATACCGCAGTCTCTTACACCCATACGTAACTCCTCGATATCGCCGGTTCTCTTTACACCCATACGCCTCGAGTTCTCACCGACTCTCAACATGCATTCTACCACATGAATGAAAACCATTTCCAAACAAAGGTATTTTTTTTTAACCATGGACAACCCTCCGATATAAATAGTGGACAGACTCTGATAATCTATTTTGTGGACAACCCTCCGATGCATATCAATCAGGTGCATTCTACTTATTGATATTATATGGACTCCGATATCAAGGGACACACCGACAACAATATTGTCGGGTCAACCCTTCAACACCCTTCAAGAACCACCTCTACGCACTCAATTCATTACCTAGGGTGCCCTAAGGCATATGAAATGCAATGAGCCATTTCCATTTTCTTAACCCATGCGACCTATTCGATCGCTGTCTTATTAATCGCTTCCACTAATTAACTTACGTGGTGTCGATCCACAACCGTACTCACACACCATCAAACACCTAACACATTGTCGATCTCAACTATGCACTCACACCTAATTCTAGGTTACCCCAAAGGCACATGGAAACGATGATGCCAATTCCAACATATCATGCTAATATATCCATATGCATATATTAACATAATTAAATCACATAAAACATGTTATGCAAATTCACAATCATCATGACCAAATTCATTCACACTGCCACACTTAAGAAACACGATAAATTCATCAAACTAGTAATAACACACAAAATGGCCCAAATTTCGACCCATATAAACAGTGGCACTCGTCCTTCACTGCTCATCATCAATATTGTGATACCTAAACACACCACAATACTCGAAGACATCGGTCCCTTGAGCAAAACCAAATCTCAACACACCGAGATCGCCTAAAATAGTCCTCGTGGCTCTGCCATGACCGCCTAAAAACAATGAATTCAAACAACCGCAGGGTGGTCATTCCAAATTAAGCCCTGACCATTCGAAACAATCCCAAAATTTCTAAAATTCATATGTCACCAAAAAATTTGAGAACTGAATTTACTACCACGCCTCTAAGCTAATCCCACATTACATGGCCTTTAGGTTAGAAATAAGTAGGAAAATTCCCTACTCATAGAGTTTGTCAAAACCCAACTTTTTCAGGTCCACGCAGCCTCTCATCGCGCATCAACTTTGCCTTCAACCCCGATAAAAACCTACGATCCGATTTACAGATCTAAGAAAGAAGCAAAAGAGAATTTAAATTTTAAAATTTTCAAACGTTTTCCCTCCCACGCCTACTCGACCCCTCCTTATCCTTTTGATTGATTTTTTTTTACATATTTGAATACATAACTTATATTGCCTCATTCAACCGTCATTCCAAAAATACTTTGGAGTGGAGTGATGATGGAAGGAATGGACTTATCATTTCCGACTTCGAGATTCGTGAAAATCTCCTAAAGTCATCGCGACTTATCACCTAGAAAATCGTAAAATATTCCGGGATTGGCCCCATAATTCGAAATTTTTCAGTCACTAGATTTCGACCCAATTTAATGGCGCAGCCGCTTCAAGTATCCGAGACTAGAGAATTTCCGATTTCAACCGAACACCGCTTTTAACCTTTTCGTAAAATTGAATTTTTCTGCTCCCATAATGACCACATGGCGTCTTATAGAACATGGCCACACAAACCAAGGATATGGTTGACCGTCGAAAGCATAATAACAAACCAAAGTCTGCTGAGCAAGCCAAGGTCAGTGGATGGAGGAACAAGCCAAAACAACAACCTGAAGGTGCCAAGATCATTGGTGGAAGACTAAAACAACAATCTCGCCACATGAAGATCTTGGGCGGATCTTAGGAGTCATTGACAATAGAGACAAGAAGTTGCTCCTAAATCTACAAGACAACTATAAGGATGAGCCGAGGGAAAGAAAACTTAGAAATTTTCATGAAGCAGGTGAATCTCATCTCTCACTTGTACAAGTTGAAAATCGTTATCTTCCTCCCATAGGAGAGAGGATGGAACTTTGGCGAATGTTCTAATCTTGTTAGAACAGTGGCTCCTCAAAGGTTATTTGCTAACTTAGACCTTTTCTATATACCAAATTTCTGTCACTGCTACCTAGGTCTATTCAGTACCCGACAACGGCGCCAAAAGACTTGTTAACCAAGAATTATAAAATAATGTTTTTTTGATATGTATGTAATTTTTTGCAAATTTTTATTAGGTCTAATTCTCTACAAGTGCACAGGTCATACAAGTAATAAAGTGGATTTTAAGTCCAGATATCACTCCCACGAGGATCTGATGAGCGATCTGATATCAATTACCCCTACTACTTAAGATCTTTACTATTTGAACTCAAAAGTACAAATTGTTTTTCTTAACTAACAAACGAATGAATGATTAAAAATTTTCAACTATAACAAAAATTCAAAATAAATTGGAATTGAGAGTTCATTGAGTAAAGTGAACATTGGGAAATAGATCAATGTATAATTATCAATTTCTGCATCATCCTACAACGTAGTTCAGCCATTAGTTTGAAATATGAACTTGTCAAAGATGCAGGTTAGTATAGTTTAGATTCTTCCATACACTATACATTTCACTAATTAGAAAACCATATGCTTTCCAGACACATGGGTCTAATCAATTACTTGTAGGATTTGATTCTCTTTCTAAGAACTGGTTATTTTTCCTTTCCAGTACTTCACACCCAATTCCTAGGTTTGAAGAATTCTTTCCTCCATAGACAAGATAGTACAAGCCTTCTCCAATCTAATTGGTATCTCATCCTACTACACTCGGCAAACTCTATCTCTTGATTAGATCTATGCTAACACGATCAAGATCATTTAATCAAACATAAGAGAAACTCTCCGATCAATTAGGACTGACAGTATCAACCAACTAATCCTCAATTTTGCAATTATGATCCGTTATAACCACTAGAAACATTGTTCTATAATGGTAGTTCAGCACACCCCGGCACGGTCGATACTCTCAAGACTTCCATCTCCGTGTCACCAAAGGCCTCCTAGAAATCGACAAGATATAGTTCTTTGTAGTACAAGCTACTTAACATTTAGAACGCTAATTTATGTAACAACACAATTAAATAAATTCAAAGTTCTAACGATGACATTCTTTCCGGGTTGTGTAGAAATGATAACCAACGCTGTCTATTCCGAGAGCTCAAGATTTCAAAATCGATTACAACACACACACGATTTGAACGATTTAACATGGCAACTGAATAATGAACCTGAGAATTTCCGATCACGACCGATGGATTGAACTGCTTTATAATGAACTAACTCAACTTTAACCCAGACGATCACTTCAACCAAAGAAAATACTAGCTAAAATGTATCACAAACTGAATCTATTAAAAGAAATAAAGAAAACAAAAAGAAAAATAATATACGCGAGACCTGGGCCACCAAATGTTCCCGGGTTTTGGCGAAAATTGTTATCAATGCCCTATGCTTCTATTTATAGATTTTCAACGATGTACGCACCTTGGAGGTCAAATTGTGGATCCCCAAAACCGGCCCAAGTGGCTTTGCTCGACGTAGAAAATTATGCGTCGTGACATTGCTTTGCTCATCTCCAAATTGTCGTGGTCGCGTTGCTATGTCGCGACATAGCTCTGGAAAACGCCCACGTAGCCTACCTAAAACTTGTTTTAGATTGTTGGCCGAGCAAAGCGTGATATTTTTAGTGTTTTATAAGTGACATTACTGATATGTCGCGATATAAAAAAGCTGAGCCGCGACAAAGTTTTTCTATTGCTGTTATCGCGGTCGGCTAAAGTTTTCGGCGTTTGATGGCCGGACATAAAATGGCGTCGTGGATAGGTGCCGGGCCTTTCACTTTGTCTTATGTTGCGACATAAGTTTGGAATGTCGCAACATAAATTAACTCTTTTGCTCTTAACTCGTGTCGCGATTAGCCTTCTGTAGAATGCTCTCGACATTCCGCACTCCCTTTGTAGCTTTCTTAATTCACTGTCGCAACATATCTTCCGATTGTCGCGACAAATATCTCTTTCTTTAGCTCTTCATTATGTCGCAACATAAATTTTTGGGTCGCGACATAGCTTTCAATTGTCGCAACAAATATCTTTTTCTTTAGCTCTTCATTATGTCGCAACATAAATTTTTGGGTCGCGAAATATTTATGTATTTCTTCTCAATCTTTGTCGCAACAATAAAATTCTATGTCACGACAGAGTTTCCTTAGCATTTTGTCAGGGTTGTCGACATAAAATCCTCTCGTCGCTATTACGTACCCTCTCATTTCTGATCTCGCTCGTCTCTCCCCAAACAAGTGTTCGTTACAACATAAAACTTTTGTCACGACAAAGTTTGTTCTAACTTGTAGTCTCTTATCTCTGAATTTTACGTCGCTGATATAGTTTTATTGTATCGATTACAACTGCATCATTTATTTGCTTTGATCAATGTCATGACGTAACAAGTGATTGTCATGTACATTCTTCTTCGTGAATTTTTGGGATAATGTCGTAAATATAATCTATTATCATGATATAAGTCTGCTTTCGATTTTCTAATATATAAGGATAAAATTTTTCTTTTATCAGAACATTTATCATTAATTCCTTCTCATATGATGTCGCGATAATCTTTAAACTTCAATTTTGAGTCTAGCCTTGCCTTTGTTGTGACAATAAACCATTTGTTGCCACACCGTCCATTGCTGCCTCTTGTTTATGTTGCTACATTTTAGATTATGTCATGATATTCTAAGATTGTGTCACGACATTTGCATTTCTAGTAAAATTTTTTCTTTTCTTTGATTTGCTTCTTTGCATTCAAAAAACCTCGTGAAACACTAAGTTGCTGATTATTCATAATTTTGCATTAAATGAATCATAAACCTCTAAAAAATGCAAGAAAATAAACTAAAATAGATGAGTTTAGGACTACTACTACTCAACCAGACATACAACCTGGATCGCCTACAATGAACCACTCCTCTTTATCTGAGGCACCTGAGGGTACTCATTCAACCACCCTTGGGGGTAAGTACTACTGTATATAAATAAATTCCTAAATTTTTTATGCAACCACTCCACCATTGACTCGAGGCAATAAGGGAGGTGGTATAAGATTTATACGAGCCAGCCTTAGACAAATTGTCGCATTACACTCTTTTACAAGTCATACCCACAGCACAAAGGTAGAAAATCCTTACCCAAGGGAGTATATAATTCTTGAATTATCTTTATTCTCTGGAGAAGATGGACAATCCACTTTGAGATGTGGCTTGGTCTATAGTGTAGTGGTGAGAATGCCAATCTATGAGAATTGCCTTATTTCAAACTTGAGTTTCTAACTTAATTAACATGAGCTACTTTTATTTGGTATGCAACATTGCCAAGAAATTCTATTATGAGTTGGTAGGAAATGGAGAGACAATTTCACACACAATCCTTCAAAGGTGAACCTGAGATTTGCATAGCATAACTATCAAGGGTAACCCAAAGGGGGTGGAAAACCAGTGGATTCGTTTCAAAAGAATGAGGAATAGATGCAAAATTCACCTCTTAGAAACAGAGTACGTGAAGATGGCCCAAAAGGGACTTGTTATAGAGTTGAGGAAGAAATTTCTGCTGCAGTTCGTAGACTTCTATGAACTTGCCATAAGGTAACAAAATATGAAGAGTTACTTAGAGAAGAAATACCCAGAGAGCACTCTTATGGGAACTTATTACAGGAGGTACTTTAGCAGCAGGTAGTAAATTCCTAAGTACAGGTTCATTCACTCACATACTATCAAGAAAACATATGATTTATGGAAGAAGTCACAGGCATCTAATACACAAGTCCAATATAGATTTGATGTGGCAAAGACTGAGGAAATCTTTATTGAAGAAGAGATTCATCACATTTCCCCAAAAAATCATCAACCCTTGTTATGAGATTAGTGGAAAAGCATACTATACATCACAACTCCTAAAATCATAGCAATACCTTATCAAGTTTTAGGAATATTATCCAATATAGATCAAAGGAATACTAAAGTTCCTTGGAGAAAAAAAGAAGTCATATGATTTATTTATGATCCATTTCCCACTGCAGCTTCAAATCAACATAAATGCCATTGATTCGAGAGCACAGATAAATGTAAAGAAGGTTTAGAGAGCTTGCCTAAGTGCGTATAAGAAAGGTGTGGAATTCCTTTACAATATTTGGTCTATATGATGATTTGGCTATAAGAAGAAGAGGTCTCAAGAACTAGAGAGTTGAAAGAATTGGAAGGTATGTATATCATTCATTCAAGATTCAAAATAGGAAATCAAGAAGAAGAAATTTCCTGTATGAAATGATGCTTTTCCAGTGTTGTTATATGCTCTCTCCTTATAATATGTATTTAATATCCTTCAAGGAGTGAAAATGCCTCCAAGGTTTGTAATCCTTACTCTTGTCTCATATGGACAAGAATGACATGTAGAACATAAAAATTTCAGTGTCACTAGAAACCTGTTAGCTGATTTAGATGAAGAAAGCATGTAAGAAAGGTAATATTTCAAGAAATACAAGGAAAGCTACAAAAGAAGTAGATAATTTGAAAGGATGCATTTTAAGAATACAAATTTGGAAGAAAAGTTTATAGAGGATGATGAGTCTATCATGATCTATCAAGAGGTGGTCAAGAAATGATTCGAACGATTCTAATGTGTACAACCCTCGTTTTCTTTCGAATTGTCTCACAATTTCTCCAACTTCCATTACTTCGGTCTGATATTTGTTATGCTCAGCAGCTTTGCATTACTGCTTCAACAGAGACTTGAAAACACAGCCTATGCACCAGTGCCAGCAAGTCTGGCGGGCGTCTCTAATATCTTATCGCGAACACCTGGTCTCACTTTCACTCGGCCTAGCCTCCCCACTTAACCTGGATGCTATTTGCTGGCCCAACTTCTACCCTACTATCAGATATGTGCCAACGGCCTAGGCTCTATGAAATTTTTTTTTTTTTTTTTTTTTTTTTTTTTTTTTTTTCAAAATGAAATTATTTTATTTAATAAATTACTTTCTCTCTCTAGTTATTTATTCATTTCTATATGATGATTTCTCTCTTGCAAATAATGCCCCATTGCCTTGTATTTCTATTTTTTTTTTGCTCCATATGTCCACATCATATGTTTGCCCTACTATTAGTCAATGAAAACAAATTTAAATTGCCATTTAAAATTTTTCCAAATCAAGAAAATGGAAATAAAAGGGCATGAAAATGCCTTCAAAATGGTTTTGTACCAAAAACGAGAATATGTGAATGCAACAATGCTCAAACAAATAATAAACAAAAATCTCTTGAACATGAAACTAAATTTACATGAATTTTTCCATACTTAACCAAATACTAACTGCTTGAATATTACAACCCTTGAAAATTGTTAATCATAAAAATCGTACATATAGAATGTATGACTTAAAACTTCACCAATCACCATTGAATAATCCAAAACCTAACTAAAATGGGGTAAATGCAACAAATCTTAAAATGCAGACTTGTTGAGTTGTCGCTTTAAAGGTAAAAGTACTTTGGCAACCCTCGCTTTGCCTTTACTACCCAAAATAAGCATAAAAATTCAAAACCAAATTGAATTACATAAACAACATACTCCTATCAGAATAATCATTAAATTATATTCTAAAAAATCATTCCTCGTGATAAGATCGTCATCAACAACAATATTTGAATCTTCCTTAAATAATCGAATATCCTCTACTTCGCATCTCACGTAATTCATAAACAAAATAAGCACAAGTAAGTAAGAAAAGTCTCAGGAGCAGCCACCTACGTACACCCAATTTCTTTAAAATCATGCAGCCAATTACAAGTACAAATGAGGGCTTACACAGTTTTTAGGAGCAAACAATTTCTATACTTGTGCAATATATGACCACCAATACTAAATGAAGATTCGAAAGCTACTGTTATGATTGGAATGCTTAAAATGTCACCAACCATAATTGCAAGTTTAGGGAATTATTGTTTATGTAACTTCTAATATTCTAGCACATCGAAGCCATTTCCAACACAACATCCTTCATTCAAGTATATATCAAGTTGAGACTGGACATCATTTGAAGGCATTTGACTCATTTCCATATGATACTCCTAAAATAATACAAGCAACCAACACAAATAAATTCATCACTATACTAGATAATGGAAAGAATAACGAGAAAAATAATGAATAAAAATTATAATAATCAAACTACATCAAGTATAGATGTCATCGATGATGGTGAGTTTGTTCCGCTTGTCATCGAGGACATTGTTGTGAATGAGCACCCATGGTCATTGATGACGAAGGTTTGAAATGAAGCACCGATTGATGCACCTCACATTTCAGATATTCAAGTAAATAGTTTATACAAGGCCTCATTCACCCTATTCACTTTCTCTTGATGGTCATATGGATAAAGTCTCTTATAGCAAAAGCTTAAAAAGTTCAACTTAGAAAGAGGATCAAGAACACATCCAAGTGCAAGAGTGACATAATACTCGCTCCAATACTTATCAAATTTTACCTTCATCCTTGCTGCCATATCTTTGATCACCCCATCTCATTATACAAGTTTTCATTCAATTCTTTCTATACTATAAACTGGTGAAATACAAATTAGAGGTGATAAGATGATCCAAATATCAAGTTAGAGGTGGGGTAAGATGATCTAGATATCAAGTTAGTAATCTGATAGAATGGGGCTAAGAAAGCACACATCTTCTCTGCTCTTTCCCACTCTTCATTGGATGGACAAAGTGTATAACTTCTATCATTAAAAGTCAAACTATTGAAAGCACGACAATACTTAATAGCACTTTCAAGCATCATGTAAGTAGCATTCCATCTAGTTGACACATCCAACCTTAAGAAACTACCAATATCATCTAAATGCACTTCTTCAACACATTTATGAAATCGTCTTAACCTCCTCCGGCCTTCACATATTTAACACTTTCTCTTATTTTATATAAAGTCTCTTTATCCACTTTCAAACCTTCTTGAACTTTGAGATTCAAGATATGTGCATAACATTCAACATGAAAAAAATCACCGTCACATAACAAGCCATTTTGCAAATTAAGCCTCTCTTTCAAAATATTTTGCATGCTATCATTAGAAGAGGCATTATCCAAAGTCAATGAAAATATTTTCCCATTTATTCCACAATCTTTAAGCGCTCCAAATACCTTTCCAGATAATTCAATCCATGTATGTTGACTCTCTAACTCACAAAATGCAAGTAATTTACTATTTAACTTCCACTTATCAACATAATGAGCAAATACACCTATATAGCCTTATAGTTACAATGTACCATACATAAGAAGTTAAACAATCCTACCGAGAATATTAGCTAATATGCTCTTACCATTTTTCACTCAAGAAGATATTCTAACAATCAGCCTTAGCAGTGTTTCTACTAATAGGTTTGAAATTAGGATTCAAAACTCTATTCACTACCCAAACTCCTTCATACTCAGCATAGCTAAATGGAAGATCATGCATTATAATACATTTAGAGAGTGCATCTCGATAAGCCTTATGATTAAGTTTCCGAGACCTTAACATCCTAGAATGGTCAACCAACACGGCATCCACATCATTGTATTTAGGAATCAAATGACACTTTTGGACATGACGTCTAAATGGCAGTTCCATTATTTGAATTACAAGTATAAAGCCTCCCATAACCCTTTGCATTTACATTTTTCACACCATCTACTAAACCAATCCTTTCTACGATTCCACACCTGTAAGTATTAATTCAACTTTCTTAGCAACAACTTCTTTCCCAACATCACTAGAAATTCTTTACCACTAGCACCAATGTGCTTAGTCCTATCACTATACCACAAACCAATGGAAGCATTAGTAGCAAATAGCATTTTAGTATCGTGAGTATTTTCAAACATTTGGAATTCATCACCAGCATCCCCACAATTAGATTCAAATTTCATAACTGCAATATATAATTTATAAATGAATACAATTGACTTGCATAAAACCTAGGGCCATTTGCATGAACAAACTCATCAAAAATAATAGAAAAACTAGAGACTAAACATCAACCCGACTAGCAACACCACAACTGAAATGGATTAAAGGTTCAATTCAAACTCAAATTCAGATCAAATGGCAAGGATTCCCAACAATCATTTCATAAATGGAAGGCAATAAAAAAAATTTCAATTTTCAACTGTTATTAATAGTATTATGCTTGTCATAAAAGGTTTATACACAAAAGAAAAAAATTCATTATGTAAATAATAACTTAATCAATCACCGCTCACATTAGATAATCCAATATATGCCAATTTTTCATAATATAGATAAGCTCCTCATACCATAAACCTTAATGCATTTTCCCATGGCCATGCTAGGGTGGGAAACTGTTATTTTATCATCTTTTTGTACCCTCTCTAATGGGGCAACTCAAACGGATAATGAAATCATTAAAAACATGGTATTGTTCTTTCATAACCCGTAGGATGTGCACTCCTAAAATTTCACACTACTATGCCAACCAAATTACGTAGATAAAATTCATTCACTACCTAATGATTCTCTCAGAATCCCACCTTGCTGAATCCAAATATTCCAAGATAAAAGGTCCAAACCCAAAATCAGACTCGCTCGCATGTGCTCTTGAACCCGGATGATCCACATTCTCGGAAAGCAAAATCAAGCAATTATCCTCATTTCTATCATCCACGCACAAAATTCCTCTTCCCATGTGCCATCAAAATTAAGCTCAACCGACTCAAAGAAACCCTTTAACTTTTAGAAAATTCAAATCATCCTTGAAGATGAACCCGATCAAGCTTTGTGAGCTACCCATTTTCATCATCAAAAAATGAAATGAAAGCACTATAACTTATAAGATTAAGATTTATGTTTCACAAAAGAAAAAAGATCAAAGGAGAAAAAAGAATTTGAAGAAAAAGTGATGATTTTTTTACCTAGAAAACAACTATGAGGAAAACAAATATAGAGGAAGAGGATCACTGATCAGATGAAGGAGAAGACAGGAAAATGCTTGGAGGATTGTCGTCGAGGAGTTGGAGGCCTACGACTACGGCAAGAAGTGAGAAGGAGAAGAGCTCGGGATTTTGTAAACACCAAAAGGAAAGGTTTGAAATAGAATCTTGACAAGTAAAGCAGAAAGTTTTTATTTATTTATTTTATTTTACTTTGGCAACCGCATTCGAAACCGAAACGAAATCGATCCAAAGGATGTCGACCACGGACCAACAGGTTAGCCAAATTGTCCGTCTTGTACACATAATTAGAGCCCACCGAACCCACTTCAATATTACCGTCTAACTAAGCAGCTCAAATTGCCAACTCTAATTACCATTGACTCCTCTGAAGGAAACATGGCCTAAAAGGTGATACTTAAAAAACCTACTGTGGAAATGACAAGGCACATAAGGGCTCTCTATGTGAGAGAACACTTTAACGGAAAACCAATATCTAAGGTGTTGGTTGATAATGGATCAATAGTTAATGTGATGTTGCTAAGAATGTTGAGAGTATTAGAAAGAGGCATTGGTGACCTAATTGAAACAAAAGTGTCTGTATCATCTTTCGCTAAAGAAATCTCAAATACTCTGGCCATACTCCTTATTGACATTATTGTGGTAGTAAGATCTTCTTATCAACTTTCTTTGTGATTAATTCTACTGCTAATTACAATGCTTTTCTAGGCAGAGACTGGATTCATGCCAATTGGTGTGTGATGTCCTCCATTCACCAGTTTTTGTTTTTTTGGAAAGGTGATGAAGTAGAAGTAGTATGGGAAGACAAACAACCTTTCATTGCAACTTCAGGTTTTGTTGAGGCTAGTTACTACAATCAAGAGTTTGGTCCAATAAAATTTAAAGGCAAAAATAAGGATGAGGCTCCAAGGAAAATATACATGAAATCAACATATGCTGGTGAAATCCAAGACCAAGCTGCCAAACTTCTAAAGATTACTACTATCATGCCTTTCAGGTCGATTAATGGGTCGATAATTGAGAAGATTGATGACTAATTATTCTCATGTAGAGAATGCAACGCGAAGCCGCGAGATTCAAATGCAAAAAGCGTAAAAATTATCAAAATTTTGTAGAAGAGCCCAAGGCATTCATAGGAGGTAAAGCACTGCGGAGAAGAATTAGGTGAAGATGAGGAAGAAATTTAGATTGATGATTTGGAACAAGAGCCTACTAAGATGGAAGACAATAAGCCTCAAGTACATGATCCTATGGAAGAAGTCAACATCGACACTATGGAAGAGCCAAAGACTACTTACATTAGTTCTCTACTACCCTCTAACTTAAAGGAACAAATCATGTCATATTTATAGAATTCAAGGATCATGGTTTCGAGTTATGATGAAATGTCGGACTGATAGGACTCTTCTAGAACATTGTCTTCCCATCAGGCCTAAGTTCCACCAATTCCAACAACCACCTAGAATGATGTTAAAGGAAGTAAAGTTGAAGGTGAAAGAAGAAATTAAAAAACTCTTGAAGGCTAAATTCATCAATTCTACAATGCTTGACCTAGTAAGCTAATGTAGGAGTCTCATGGGTATGTCTTGCACCTATGAGAACTCTCACTTCAATGGAAGCAAGATGATAAAACCAGTGGCAGATTGAGAAAGGGGATAGACAACATGTGCAGGTATGCCGCGCACACAACAGGTGCTGTGTGTTGTAGACATGTGTTAGGTGTGAATCTCATTTGCACTTAAGCATGTTTTTCATGAATTTTATGAGCTTTTGATGCTAGATTCACACATAGATCATGAAAGGTTATGCTAAATTCCCTCTAAACTCATGTTTTGTAGGAAAGATATTGAAAAGTAAGAAAATTGAGCAAGAAATGAGCAAATTAGGGCAAGTTGCTGATAACACAGCTCTTGTCGCGACATAGAGATGCTTATCTCAACAAGCAAGGAAACTTAGGAGAGCACAAGTCAATATATCACACAACCATATGCATGTTGTGACAACCGAAGGATCAACCTGAGGAGTAGCCATTGGTATGTAATGACATAAAGTCATGTGTCGCGATAACAAAGAACAACTTGAATTATGTTTTAGTATTTTAAATTCAGCAAACATCATTTTTCCAAACCACTAAAAAATTAGTGTTTTAAATTCTCTTTTAATTTGGTTTTCATAAAGCAATTAGGAACCTAGGATTCCAAAACTAAGAGAGGAAAATCCATCCCAATGGACTAATTCTAGAGCCATCATACTCTAAAGTAGCTTACAAAGCACCGGTAGTTGGTTTTCGTTTAATAAATTTGTCATTTCTCCTCCCATCTAAAATAACTACTTGATACTACAAGGACCACAATGGCGCTGCCGAGATGTGGCCTTTCTTGAGTAATCTAAATTATCAGTTCTTTCACTGCTTTATATTTTCTTATTGCTTAATTCTTTATTTTATTTATCTTTCGACTAACCCTATTATAGTTTCAAGCCATGAATCTTATTTTTCTTGTAGGATTACTATCTTGGAAACTATGACTTACTTCAATTACATGGACGAATATATGAGAAGGTGGGAAGAACATTATTTTCGAGATATGGACATAACTAAACCCCACTTTAATGCTCTAGAAGATATGCATTACATGCAAGAAGACTATGAGATGACACACTTCATGAGTAGATCCAAATATACTGAGAGTAAGGAAACTTACTAATGAAGACAAGTGGAAAACCACCTCATGTTCTAATTGCTATTCCATCACACATTTGAGTGAAAGAGGTTTTCACATGTCCATGATGTAGCCCAATTCTGCTATATTTGCTTAATCATATGATATTTATTGTTTGCTGCTCCTTCAATTATGCTTCAATATATATAGTTCATGAGCTAAGCAAATCAACATAAGCCTGATAGTTAACACACTGTATGGAAAACCACTCCACTTCTAGTCGAATTATCGCTCTGCCTCTCGATTGCAGTCAAGAGCACACCATAGTTTGACTATGGGAGGAGATACATGAAGACCTAGTGCGAGAAGTAGATTACACCCAACACTCTCCCTCTAAACTTACTAGTGCCTACACTATACATGAAGAAGGTAAGTTTCCATCTCAACCTCACAAAAATTCCCAACCATATATAAAGTAGAGGTATAAGATAGAGATTTACCCAATATGCTTGAAGAGAAATCACTGTTGATATTAGAGAATGATGAGCAAACCAACCAACCCACTCCTCCTTCATTGCAAGAGAGACTAGATGCTGAAAATCCTAAGGCAAACTATATAAAAACAACTTCGCATGCATTTAGTTATGCCAAGGCAGACACAACCCATTGGTTAGTATAATCTTGAAAGTGAATTCATTTTCTAAATTTAAAACATTTATTTGGTTTCATTATATTTAAACATAACGAAATACCCTTGTATGTTCCCTCGCTTGACCCTCCTAAGACAAAATTTTGTTTCCTGCTGCTATATTTAAATATGCATTTCTATATATTTATAAGACTTAGCTAATAGTGATACTCTTCCTACGATTCATCAGAAGAGCAAAGGTACTAGATGTTCACTGGCTACAAGGCTGTGTATGGACTATTTTGACTTGGAAAAGATCGTCCGTGAGCATAAATGAACTATATTGAGAATGAACTAGACATACTTACATACTTAATATCATCAGGAGGAGGACCGATAAAGTACAATCTAAGTCAAAGAGTTTCGTCCAGTTCAATTTAATTATGAGGAAATCACTATATTCGACTCTGCTTGAGTACCACAATAGTTTTGATCATCCACATTTAGTATCTTTGAGACTAACTGAGCCCACCTGTAATTTCTTACTTTCCGTACTTAGAAGTAGTTTATATTAATTTCATTTTATCTAGCTTTATTTATCATATTTAATCTTGGGAAATTCTCTTGCACTAAGTTTTTACAAGATTTCTCCAGACTGAGCATCATTTGCATACACCATATAGTTTGGGAATCACATGATGCTAACGTAAGCACACCGTTTGTTCTTCAATTCATTCGCTGTGCACAAACAACAATGTGACTGAAATCAAAGCACAAACAAACCCATCTCACTAATCAAGATATAATTAAGAGGCATTAGTTCACTCTCTTCCCATCATATAACACCACCACCGCACAATGATTACTAAGATCACTAGTGTGAGTCCCTCTGTCTCCTTGATAAATACATTTATGTTTCAGACAAGAATATGCAGTTATCTATAAAAGGGCCTATTCGCACAAGTATATTTCTCACAATTGTATATAATGTACTGAACATATAAAGATCGATCCATAAGGAGAACTGGATGCTGAGCAACCAAATTTTACTACCTTCTAATATTTAAACGGATAATTGTGGATGATTCGAAAGCGTAATCTAAAATTAAAATACTTAATTGTAAAACAGCAACTTAATCACTGCCATGGTCCTAATGAGATAATGAAGTTCTAGGGCTTTCGTGCAAAATCGACATCCACTACATTTGAATTAGACCCTATACTATTGTTCTCGTAGAAAGTTCTCCTGCATCATCTCTCGACTCACTCTTAACACCTCATTCCTAGAGGGTGTACGTATGTAAACTCGTATGCATCTAAGGCTTCCCTTAATTATTTTATGCCATAATAGAATTTATAAATTATTTATATGAATTTATAAAAAGTTTTCTAAAGGACTTTAAAGTAATTTATAATTGTATTTGAGCTTGAGGGTGAAACTATAATTACTTGTTTAAATAGTAAAATAATACACAATTACTAAAATAGTTCAGAAGTTTCGAAAATTCCTCTAGACTTCTGATTTGATGAAACCATCGTGGGTCATGTGTCTGCCTCACTTAAATCTATTAATCCAGAGTTTGCCAAACTGAGATTTACTTCAACATTCACTTGACTTCTAAATGACAGGTTTGTATGAACTGTAAACTGGATTTAGAAAATCTCAAGCTTCCATTACAAATATTTAAAGAACATTCAATATGATAACAAAATTTCTTCTGGCAGAACGTGACCTCGAATGGGGCAATATAAATTATATATGAAAATAATAATAATAATAATAATAAGAATGAAGAATTAGAAAAAAACGAAAATCTAAATGAATATAAGGAAATGTATGTAGAAACTCATAATAGAAAGTAGAGAGGAGAGGCGATTTTAATTTTTTATTCTTTGCTTTTCTTTTCAGATTACTTAAAATCTGGACTCAGAAACTTTCACGCCTGATGTATGCAAAATTGGTATACGCGTAAGAGAGCCACGATAGGTACCAATATCTTAGCTACAAACCCTTAAAAGGCAGAGAATTCAATAATTGTGTTATTTCTCGAGCTAAAGGCTATGTAATGGCTTAAAATTTTTTTTAAAGGCCATAAAAGGTCGAAACTTCAAATCCCAAAAAATTTTTAGACCTAGTTTAGAAATTTTAGGGAATACTGGGGACGGTGTTCTGACAAATGTATCAATTTGGGACTAAGTATGGATGCTTTTGATTGAAATTCGTGGATTTTAGTCGCATGCTCTGACATAATTTTCTTTAAATGCTTTCTCATTTTGCACTCTACAGTTCCTCGAAATAAAAGCCGACTAAAACAAAGATAGTTTTTATGGGGCATTTAATGTATGGACATTTCGTCAATTTCACATCATAATATCGATGTCCATATCGAATAGGACTAAGACGTAAAGTTTTGTTAGAATCGAAGTTCGCTCGATATAGTCATTTTGAAAGCCCCGTATGTTTTATGGTTAAAACGCAACCGAGGGCATTTTCTGCATTTGAATGAATTGTGTAGATTTGAGTATCCGACGAGAATCTAGAGTGCTTGACAAGATTTGGAAAGAAATTACCGAGAAAAAGGTGAGTACTAAAATCATTTTCTAAAACGAAGTGTTTAAATTATAAGTTTGTAAAGTGCTTGAAAATATAGATTTATAAAGCATATTTTTTTACCTCCCAATTGTTATACTCAAAGAGAAAGTTCGATTTCGCATTTAAGAAACAAGCTTTGGCCTCGTTTAGCAAAACTCCTAGATGGCACACAAATTCATTCCTGGCCGATGTATTTCCCTGTGATTGTGCATGGCAAGGTTACGGGATATTATGATTAACTATATTGCCTGGCCTAGCAATCGGGGTTAGATCTAGTATATTTACATAGCGAGTCGCCTCGTACATTCTAGGTATATAGTTAGCGCTACGACTTAAGATATAAATGATGAGGTTGGTTCCGAGGTTCCATCACCGAGCATTTTCGTTCCGAGGTTCCTTATGCTATATAGATCCTCACCGTGTTCACCTACCATCTTAGCCAGTAAAGGTTCCGTTCACTACCGATGCCAGTTCCAGGTTCCGAGGCATCACTTCTAGGTATTTAAACGGGCCAGCGTTGGTTGGTACTGATTTGATAAAGATAACACTTTCGTGATATTGGGACCACCACCGAAATAAGCCAAATAAATAGTTTTCGTAATGCATTTCGAAGAAACAGAATTAGTTTTCTAATGGGCCACAAAGAGAACAAGCAACAAAGAGAAATAGTTTTCTTAATGCTTTAAATGGTTTCTATAACAAAACTCGCCTTTCTCATAAAAATGCTTTACAACCATTTCGCATTTATTTTACATTAGAGGTACAAATGCAAAGAAATTAAAGAGTGATTTAGAACTTATAGTACTCCACTGAGCCCGTTCGTCTACGTCATGCTTTTTAAAATAATTTTCAAAGTGTGTCGGGGTTTAAAGACCTTTCCCAGATCCTCATCTCCTAGACATTGCTGTGATTATATATAAGATAAGGTGTAATTAAAACTAGAAAAGTTAAAATGTGGCATTTTCAGATATGTAAATATCTTTTGTAAAATATGCATGCATGGTTTGAGAAAACAAAGCTATAAACTTTATATTGATCGATCCTTATCTTATATTTCGATGAGGACCAGAGGTCCCATTGTCGAGCGGGACATTCGGGAAAACATCGAGTGCGTATTTCGCTTTTTCACATGCGGATTTTGCATTGGTCACTCACCAGGCAATACGCTATGTCGGATTTTCGCTAAATCTAAATGTGCGGATTTTGATGTAAAGTGAAAATTTTAAACCTACGCTTCAAATACGCTTAGCGCTTTGAATCTGCTTAGCTTCATGGTAACTTGTCACGAGCTTGGCTCGGGCCGAGGTTACCGTGAAGTCACGGCAGATTTCTACTAGGAAGCGGGTCTCAACTCGTATCAGAGCAGCTGAAGTATAGTCTCGCCCGCTTTTCGTGACGCTTTCCATCGTATTTCTATAGAATTGTTTTTTTATAATGATTTTCCTATCGCAACCTACATTGTTTTTATATAACCTCGCATGCATCAGATATTGAAAAGTGTCACTGAATCTTTTAACTTTGAAATTCACAACGCATTATGTCTGGACGAGGTCGTAGAGGTCGATCTAGGACTTCCGCAGACCGAGGCACCACCTCAGAGATATGTCGAGCACACCCTAGATCTGTAGTAAAATGCTTCAATGAATCAACATTTCCCAAGAATCCAACGAGGGTCGCACCCAAAGCGGCGGTAATTTCGACGATGGATCAGGTCATACGTATTGTTACAAGATTTATCCACAGTACCTGAGCCCCGTAAGAGCGTATAGGGCAATGATAGAACGCGCTCTAAAATTAGGGGCTAAAACTTATGATGTGGGCGACCAGGAGGCGGCATACTTATGTTTGAAACCGGGGTTAGTGAAATTTATACGGTGATGGGGTGTTCGGATAGGCGAGAAAGTCCTCTTTTCGGGGGTTCTTGATGGCGGTGAGCTGAGGGCGGTGGGAGGCCATTAAGAGGAGACACCTACGGGAGTCACTTGGGACCGATTAAACCGGAACATTCTGAGCGAATTTACCGCGTAGTTATCGGGATGCAAAAATAGAAGAATTCTTCGAGGTTAGACGTGATCCACGGCGGTGTGAGAATATGAGCGGAGGTTTTCGAGGGCTACGTGAAATTGGTGCCTATAATCTGAGGAAAATGGGAACATAAGTGTAGCGATTCATGGTAGCCCAGGCGGCGAAATTAAAGTTCATCTAGCACGGGCATCTCAAAATAACTTTGGAAGTTTGGCGGGTTGAAGATTTGCACTAAGGGTAGAAAGGGCAGTTTAGGTTCTAACTTTCGAGCGACGACGATGAAGAGGTGCTCAATGAGTCGGCCAGGCAGGTGATCGTAGAAAGAAAGGAAGAAGTGGACCCGTGATGAGGCTCGGGGCGGAGCGACATCTAGCGGGGATCGGATTCGATCACCCGGTGACCCTTGGAGGTGGTAGATCTTGGGATCATCTTTTCCATTGTGCCACATGTCGGAGAGGCATCTCGGAGAGTGCGAGGATGAATATGACCAGGGATGTTTCCATTGCGGGCGGAAGGTCGCTTTATCCCGGGGCCCATCCCACGGTTGGTAGTTACGAGACCTGCGGGGTGATCCTGGTGGCATCTACCCCGGGCACTAGCGGTCCAGTCGGTGGTAGGGGTGGTTAGGCGGAGGAGGTGGCGATCTGACACACAGTAGAGGTCGTGGTAGGGGTGCGGGGAGGCGGGGCGGTACCACAGGTGCGGACCAGTGTACTTGTGCTCGGGCTCGGGTATTCCTGATCTACGACGGAGGCCGGGTCATCACTAGATGTGATTCTTGGTATGAGTTCGAGTTCACGATCATGATGCATATGCATTGGTGGACTCGAGGAGCCCTTTCGTTCATTTATTTGATTACCATTCAGCGAGAGGCACGGATAGAGTCCCGATAGATGGTCGTATGGTGGTTTAAATTACCCGATGGGGATTGGTGATCGAATAAGGATTTTCGATGGAATTTGATAGTGTTAGAGTATCCATGATTTCGATATAATCTTGGGTATGGGCGGGTTATCGGCGTAGAGCCACCTTAGATTGCTATAGAAGTAAGATTGGTTCGACCGGAGCCGGGCATTGATATTCGGGGAATCGAGAAGAGATCGCCCCTAGTCTCATTAATGCCATGGCTAAGCCGAAAATGCTTGAAAAGGTTGCGGGGTTATTGGCATTTGTAGTGGATAGGAGGCGGGGACACGGTGGAAGACATCCCGTAGTCAAAGTCGGATGTCTTTCCGGATGATATTTCGGGTTTACCGGATAGAGAAATTGAGGTTCGTTATTGAACTAGTTCCGAGGAGGCAGGCGAGTATCCATTCCTCATACAGAATGGGCGCCGAGTAGAGTTGAAAGAATTGAAGAACAATTGGAGGAATTGCTAAGTAAGGGCTTAAATGGAGCCTAGTACCTCACCAGTGAGGAGCTCAGGTTCTCTTCGTAAAGAAGAAGATGGAAGCTTACGGTTGTGTATAGTATGGTGGATCGGGGTGCGATCGCAGCGATGTCAGCTTCCTCGTATAGATGAGCTATTTGACCAATTATGGATCGGGTATATTCCCCAGATTGACTGGGATCGGTACCATCGATTGAGGGTCAGGAGAATGATGTTTCTAGAAGCGCCCGGGACGAATCGGTCACTATGAGTTCTAGTGATGCCATTAGTTGATAATGCCCAGTGCGTTCATGGATTTGATGAACAGGGTGTTCAGTCCGTATTTAAAGATAAGTTTGTGATCGTATTCATTTGATGACATTCCCCAGTGTACTCGAGAGCGGGTTGGAACATCTGAGCATCTCGGATAGTATTGCGAGATTCTTAGAGAGCGTCGGTTATCACGCTAAGTTTAGTAAGTGCGAGTTTTGGTTGAATAGTGGCTTTCTTGGGTCATCATTTTCAGCGGAAAGGTATTAGTGTGGATCCTCGAGGAAGATTGGTATAGTGATGGAGCTGGCCGAATGTTTACGAGGAAGTCAGCGGTTTCCTTGGATTGAGCGAGGTTATTACGGGAGATTTGTTGATGGATTTTTCGAGAGATAGCAACCGTTGACGATCTATTGAAAAAGGATCGAAATTCGGTGGTCGGATACACCTTGACATAGTTTCAGTGAGACCAGAGATTGTGACGGCTCCGGTGTGTCAGGTGAGGAAAAGGACGGTTATGTGGTAGTATAGTGATGCCTCGGACAAAGGGTTAGGGTGTGTTTGATGCGGGATGGTAAAGTGATGGCTTATGCTTCCGTCAGTTAAAGAAACCTGACGAAATTCTTAGGCCAATGATTTAGAACTAACGGCGGTGGTTTATTTCAAAGATCTGGAGACATTATCTATATAGTGTTCCACATCGGATATTCACCAGATCATAAGAGCACGCAGTATATCTTCAATCGAAGAGCTTAACTTAAGGCGGCGCCGGTGGTTAAGTTGATTAAGGATTATGATTGCACGATAGAGTACCATCCGAGGAAGGTGATGTAATTAGTAGATGCCTTAAGTCGAGCTTGGAGGGTTCTAATGTATCTGTAGGATAGTATATCTCCCATTGTTGATAGAGTTGAGATCTTTGGGAGTTAAGTTGCAAGTAGCTGATACAGGGACACTATTAGCATCATTTTATGTTAGTCCTCTTCTGGTGGATCAGATCCAGGAAGGTCAGAAGCAAGTTTCACAGATGGTTAAGTTGAGGGCTGAGATTGAGGTGGTAGGAAACGGAGTTCGGTCGAGAGGCGATGGGCGTAATAGTTAGAGGGAGTCGAATGTGTACGACATAGGTGAATAATAAGGGAAATCATGGAAGAGCTCACTCGCCGGCGCTATGCCATGCATCCTGGTAGCACCCAGAGATGTATCATACTCTGGGAGCATTATTGGTGGAAGGCGTAGAAAAAGGGAGTGCGATTTCGTATCCGGATGCCTAACTTTTTGTCGGCGGGTAAGCGAGCTCAAACTACGGAAGATCTGACCCCTTGGAGTTCTGGCCCATGGAAGTGGGATAAGATGCCCATGGATTTTGTTAGGGCTTAGGGGCTCGGAGACAACCACGATGCCATATGGGTGATAGTGGATAATTTGAAATCGGCGCATTTTCTCGAGTTAGCAGTGATGACCCATTGGACAAGTTGGCTAAATTATATGTGGAGGAGATAGTTAGATTACATGGTGTTCCTCATCGATAGTCTCGGCCAGAGACCCCCGATTCACATCAGTTTTGGTCCGGTTCACGGGGATGCCATGGGGACTGATTG